>JARQWA010000035.1:0-239661 GCA_030294605.1 Ambrosiella beaveri
ACCTGGGCTTACGGAATCAGAATCCGACGTCCTAACCAACTAGACTATTAGGCCAATACAAACTTGATCGGAGTATGTATATTTGTGTTCATGGAGAATGAATGGATTATCCACTGCTGTTAATCTAACCCTTATAAATCAATTATAGGGTTAGTCATGTGTAACACGACATGAGAATTTGCACAGTTGGATGTGAACAGTTGTCTAAGATGAGTAATATTGTTAAGTAGCAGACAAGAATTCATATCA
The DNA here is from genome assembly GCA_030294605.1 of Ambrosiella beaveri. Taxonomy (NCBI): domain Eukaryota; kingdom Fungi; phylum Ascomycota; class Sordariomycetes; order Microascales; family Ceratocystidaceae; genus Ambrosiella; species Ambrosiella beaveri. Next base: position 250 of record JARQWA010000035.1, read on the forward strand.
GAATTGAAACTAGAATTGCCGAGTTTATTCGGTTGATCATGATGATGTGCTTTGTATCTGATACAACCTGCTGTAGTACCATGTTTACCTCCCCATCAGATTCACTTTATCTCTCCCAACAATCGACAACCAACAATATAGTTGTAGACTACGAACTTATAGTTGCTCCAGTATCGTTAGGTAATTGCTGATGCAACCCACTCATTCTTTTATAGCTTGCATATAGCGGACTGGCAAGTGAGGTTATGAGGTACCACAACGTTGAGGGCACCAGAAGAAGCGAGGAGGGGACAAGAAGCTGAGAAAGGTGGGTTGACTATGCATATGATCCCCCAACTTGCGCTCGATAAGCGGTATCTGCTCAGCGACTAACGCTGTTGGGCATTAGCAATTGTCTACACTGGCTACGAGGGTTGCAGATGGACCTGAAGAGGAATGTTCTTGCTTGCTTGCTGCTGATGATTGGATGGCAAGTTGAGCCGATGTCAGAGGCGGTGGTGTTGGTTGTGTTTGTAATTCCGCGGGTGTCTAAGACAATGAACAAAAAGGACAATTCCGCAATATAATTTTTGCATAGCTGGGGATATAAACTGTAAGTCAGATGGTACGCCCATCAAGACGGGTATTTTGGGCATCTGAGATGTCTTGGGCTGTGGCTTGGGGTGTCGGTAGTTGGCGATAATGTCATCAAATGAGAGAGGGGGAATGCTCGATTGAGGACTTCCTTGGATGGGTAGATGTTGTTTCGGGAAGCGGGATTGAAGATATGGTGATCAGCAGATGGAGAGTGGTGATACTGGTTACTTGATCGAGGGAAGAGTTATTACCGCTTGTGTTGGTATTGGGAAACATGATGCTTCTTGAGGGTTGTGGGATTTAAGACTATGTTGGATTAGGGAGTATTAGTTGTATACGAACAGCATGGTGAATTCATACCGATCAGAACTTGATTGATACCGCATGACGGGAAAATTGTCAGATACGGCTATCTGCCTAACGTTATGCCCGTGAGTAAGCTTGAATCTGAGCATGATGGCAATGGGAAAGAGTAGTGGGGTCAAAACTGAAGTATGACAAGCACAAAGTGTGGTTCATGGAAATAGTAGTAAGTGTTATAATGTGTTAACTTTGGCATACAGGCAGGGCCGCTAAAGCTACGGTACATATGATTGGACAAGCGGTAATCAAGAAAGGCTTATGTTCAGAGCCCTGTCTCATCGAGGGATGGGATTAGTTTGCCACCAAGATGAAAAGAGTGTTACTACTGGATCGCCTAGGATTCTATGGAAAGTCTGCAATCAACGGCTAGATCTGACGGCAAGTAGGGGTCCAGATACTGCTGATGTATATGACTCAGTAGCTGCGGAGTTGAGATCACTGGTTTTACCATGAATATCCTTTATCTTCGAGTGTATCACTGGGGCTCTTCCCCTCACTGATATTGCAACATAAGGACGCAGGTAAACGGTATCGTGACGTGGCCCACATCAGTTATTGACTCCTTGTTGTGTGTTTCGATGATCGGTCCGGAGTCTTGGATTCTTTCAGACCAATGATAGTACGGGCTATTAATCTAGGGCAGATATGATAGGCCCGGTAAAGACGATGGAACAAAGCTAATGGCTTCGGGATGAGCGAGGTCGCTACATGAATTCATCACCACGATGCGAGGCAAAATATACTCGGGATCTTTGTCTCATCCAGACGATTGGATAATAGCTCAAGAGCGACTACTATCGGTATGCAGAGGCCCGCTGGCGATGAATCGATGGTGGCAATCTTTAGAAAAGCCTCAAGCCGGCTCTGGACGTAAAAGGCCCATGATCATGTGTTGCAACGTTTAGGACTTCCCGATCCTGGGATGGTGTTTACTAGTTCCAAGCGTGGAACTTGGTTAGGAAGGCGGGGGAGTGGAGATTGCAAGTTGCAGAAGTTGGAGGGGAAGATATTTACAAGGCTGTTGAGTAGTTGACTATGTTAACCAGACACTTAGTGTGGAGGAGAGGGAAGATATTGGCGTTGTGCAAAGTGTTCAGTGCTATAGAAGTTATTCGATCTGGGTACAGATTGGACCAGTGTGGTGCTTATCTCGAACATTTTGAGCTCATTTACGAAAGATTTATGATTAGGGTGATAATTTTTCATGTATTAGTGGGTTGATAACCCTGAAAATGAAGAATGTGGCAAGCTTCCAAACAGATACTTATCAAGGTCCGAACTAAGAAATCTAAGTCAACATTGAATGCAGTCATCACAAGCCTCGCTTTTTATTGGGCCCAATCGGCACCAGACAGGACATAAATACAAGACATAGTTCCAAGTAGATGTAGACAAGCTTAAACACAGCTAATATTTACCATGTATCATCAACTTCATCAGTGTCATGTTTATTACTGAATTCTTGACAGCAGCTCACATCACTGTGTCTGCATGATTGCAAATAATTACATATATCTGTAATAAGTTCTCCTCTATCACGCCATATCTCCATGAACTATATGTCTGTACCTTTGCTCTTTCGTAAAAATTGCTTTAGCTCCTAATGTTTGATGTACCACTACTACAAGTTAGAGGAACACCAGGGACTTGACAGGCCAACTTACTGCTACAAATGTACCCACTGCACTTTCATTGATATCACCCAACAGAACCCGACAAACATATTGTACTTCCTCAATATCGGGCAAATATATCTCGGGTTAATGATGTTGAATAGGTGTAAAGGTGCTTCTGTTAGATCACCAAGCTAAGGACTGTTGCGGCTACCAAGTTTCAGATCTCCATATTATCTCTCGCCAAAATCAAGATGTGTTTTGTATCTGCTTGCTAGCGCTGTCAGACCATGTGGTTTTCATGTCCTTTCCGCATATCCTCATGAGACGTCCGATATTTGTTTAAGGTCAGAGAGTCAGGACGGCAATACACGGGCGATCTTCGGCGGCCACATTATGCCGTGTTTAGTGAAAACTACAAGATACTTATTATCAATGCATTAAAGTAGTGGATAGACAATTGGGACCATGTTCAAGCTGGCTTTACTAAGATTTGAAATCTAAAATCCGTGCTGAATTGATTTCTGGCTGCAAGCACAACACTGTGATGTTCGAATGATTGTCTTTCCAAGCTTGGTGCAACAACCAGCATTTACCTCCGAGAAAAGGTTTTGCTAACCCCATGATCAAGATCCTCTGAAGCTCAAATTAATTCCCCACATGAGGCATCTTCAGGGCACATGGCACACAAAGCATCGGAGAATAATTATAAACCCCTCTCTTGGCACAGGAAATGATTATGCCCTTAGCCAATCAAGAGAACCTGAAAGATTATGAGCTATTATCTAGTTCTAAACTTGTACATATCTTTATTATCCTCACAAAGCATATGGTGCGGGTTCCACCTGACGGGGCTGGACAGCCCATGATGGGTATTTGATCCTTCCGAGTGATTCCGTAACGGAGCCATGTGGAACTCTCCGGTTCCTTTAATTCTACGTAGGTTATCCCCCGTAGTCTGGGGGGCCAGGTAAGAGGAAGCGTCCCGGAGGTCTGTCCTATTCAGGATACGACTGTTTCGTGTGATGTATAATCAACATGAATATGGGGCAGGAGATAGTAGATAATGAACGAGACGATATGTCATTCAATATTGACTAGTGCAAAAGTCCGATCATGCAGAAGGTTTCGTAATGTCCATATAGAGATGTAGAGCTTGAAGCTATAAATGCTCTAGCGGTATCCGATGGCGGTAATTATGCAACATACGCTCTCGAGTTGTAGAAACGCGGAAGATTCCCGATGAAATGTCTTATGGTCCAAGAATTCAATACCTAACGACCCACCCGTTGGTTAGTCCGACAGCCATTTGCCTGTCGATAGGATCCAGGGTCATGGTCAAGGCCGCTTTATCAGTGTTCTGGCCATCTGTTATATTACTAGCCGCTGCGTGTACCACTGGTTGGGCGATCATTTGATCTGGAGAACGGACTTGTCCGCGGTTATCCACTCGCACGGCCGTCTGGTACCGAGAAAGAGGCTGTCATTCTGCAAAGGAGACACACGAACGATGGTATGGAGTGACTGTGGAGATCGATATTGTCCCTCGGACAGCTTAGGAGGGAATGAGACAGCAAAGGAGAGACTGATATTGTAATTTAATTAAGAAGCTTGCACATCAGGTTGTTTCTGATATGTCCGGATAGAGAGCAAAGTGGCGGGAACTCATAGGGTATATTACGTATATCGGGACGGCACCGGTTTGTTGATTGGATGTTACCTCGGCTGGAGTTGACCAACATGACAGTGACAAGACTTGTGTACTAGAGCTGGAAAGAAGCTATTGTCCCGTCAGATTATGGTGCTGAGAGAAATATTATCCGAGTGTCGAATGATAGTTTGTAACTTGTGCTACTGGAGCTAGCCGGTATTTAGAAGTCTGCTATGATCCCAAGACACTTTAATGTCATGTGGTATCTTTCTTTTGACAGTTTTTAGGTCTGCCAATCTTTTTAATCCTTTTTTAGTTGGGAAATAACAAAAGGTGGCTTCATGCATCGGACATTTTTTTGGGTTGTTTGGGGTTCAAAAGCATGGTAGATAGCTAGCAGGAGATCAACTCACGGTTTTGACACACATTCAAGAACACCATCAACAAAAAGCAATACCTGAAGGATCCGTGGACTCTGGTAGAGACTCACTAATTCTGGGTCTTAAAGAACATGTCTTAGATACACCTGGAACCGGCGATCTTGAGTTGGGTCTGGGAACCCTATCTTCGAAGAACCGATTAAGCAATAAGAAAAGGATACTGCCCAACCTCGAGGCTCAAAACAAGGATCTTGTAGGAGAGTTGGAAGCATGCAGATTTTCTGACGGTCGTCTTGATCATTCCAGCATGGCATGATTATGACTTCGTTGTATGGTATATTTCCAATGAAGGCTTTCCCGGTACTACTTGAAACGAAACTTATTCGTATCTACTTCAGTAAGCCCTTCACATATTCTAATGACGTATTCTGATGTTTTGCACGTTCCAACCACCATCTTCACTCATGCTATTGGAGGGGACTTGCAGGCTACTCAACGGAGTGACAAGGTCCTCAACTAACGGGACAATGCAGCACTGTCAGTCTCACACAGTAACTCGATAATAACTCGGAAGTTGCACAGATAGCTCCTCAGTAGATAAAATGTCTCTTATTGTCTAAAATAGGACACATGATTCGACCAAAATCACCAGATACATCGACCTTAACCTTCCGACACAATGGAAAGACAGTTATCAGAAAAAAAAAATTAGCGAACCGAGCGACTGCCTATTGTCCCATCATTCCGCTCAGTGCAACGTTCCCTTTATCCCAAGAGTAACCCACTGTAGGACTAGTGGAAAAAGTCGCCAGACAAAGCTACGGTTCGTCTAGATGACAATACCTCTCTACACGCAGGATCCCACAGTTACATCCCAGACCTCTATGCACTCACGTGCATCCACATACAATCCCCGCAACATGGCTCCGGGGCCCGCCTCCTCACGCTAGCTAAATAGCTAGACCTTTTCTATGCCAGTGTGTGGGCCCTCAAAAAAGTTGAGGGACGGCGTAGTCTTGCAGTGAGCCGAGGAAGCATCGACCGACAGGATTTGGTTTTGCTGGAGACGATCGATCTGCAGGCTGGCATCATGTCCCTGAGTTCTTTCAGGATATTGCTCCGTCGACGGTACCGTAGAAGGAAGAGATGGAATTGAAGGGGAAGCATAGCGTGCATGGAATGGGGTTTGCAATGAAGTCAGTCTTGCCAGGTCTCTATCCGACACTCTGATGGGGGCTTGGTGTATATACGTCATTTTTATAATGTTAACCTCATGTCTAGCTTTCGTGCAGAATTTACAAACTCTATAGCAAAACTAATCCTTTTGTTATTAGCTCCATAGTGAGGTATGGAAACTCCCTTCCGTGGCATCATCCCTTGATGACTATGTTTTTACATCAATCCCGATATCGACATCGGGAATTTTGAAATTTCCGTTTCTCATTATTAACGTCGCCCATTTCTGAAGCTAGCTAGTGACAATGGCTCATAAAGCTTAGTATCTCTCTTCCAAGTGCTACGGCCCTGCGCCAGAAAAATGGACATATCCGCCATGCATGAGCATCTGTTGCTAGTACATACCTCAAGCAGTCCCAGTAATCACTACCGCACATCAGCTCTAAATCCCAACTGGCAAAACATTCTCCCGAGCCCGAAAGCCGTCCGGTATAACAGATCTTGCCTACCACGGCCAATAAGCTTAACCCATTGGCAGGATCACTCAAGCATGGGCATTCTTTGAGACTATCTACGGAACCTCAAATATCCGTGGGCTTTCCCGGCCGCGTTGTATATATGTTGGGGCAGCAAATGAAGAGGTACTGGAATTATAGGAGGGAAATACCTCAGCGGGGCTAATAGCGTTATAAGCCAAGCTAGCTTTGTGGTCGGCGATAACTGCTAGGTTTGCTTGAAAGGGATAGGAATCCTCAGGGACGGGGAATGTTAAAGTAAATCCTTTGAGTTGGATCAAGACTACTGGGAAGTCCCACGCAAAGAGCTATGTGCAGCTGTTCCGGATTGCCGGGACAGTACAGAATTCGAATCACAAATATGTTCCTGTAGGTGTTGATTGACATTAGATGTGTTGATTGTCTAAATTTGTAACTTCTAGGCTTTTATTAGTCCGTCTACTTTTGAGATTTGACAATATTCAGGAGATGTATACAACACTTCTTGCTGGCTACTACAAATATAAGTGGAAGCTGGGGCCAGGATATTGGATTCTCACGTGTTGTCTTAGGATTTTGGATCGAGAGTTTCGGGGCCATGCAGTCTGGAGGGGTATGACTGTGGAACCAGGTATATCTTTGGTTGAGTGACAGGGCGATGTGACAAGTTAAAGCAAGTGAAGCAACGGTTTTTCTACTGGAATATGAAATCCAGCCATCATAGACAGTTCACATTATCAGTGATCAAGATGGAGAAACCGTAATGTATCCGTTTACTTCATAACTGGGTTCACTAATTCAGTAGCCTATAGTGTTAACCATAGTGTCTAGTGACAGATTCTCAACATTGTTGTTTCCGGTTGTCACACTCACGAGGTAAATCTCGAGTACCAGTCTCGGGAATAGAAATTAACATAGATTGACATATGCGAATAGAGTGACTGTTTAACTTTTAGAAACCATGGCTCAGCATTATAGCATATGTTGGGAAATTTCTTTATGGGTTAGTTTTGTGTTCCAGTTCTTCAGAATCACCATTATTGATGCCCTGGGGTCTAATATTTTAGTGTCATCTTTCTTTTTTTTTTAGACCGACACCAAAACATAATGACATTCCCTGATACAAACACTGCTCAATGACGAATACGGACAACACAACAATTTACCTAAATTAAATAAACAAGATTCCTTCCGATTCATCTCTACCAACAACCGCTCGTTAGACACAGGAGCACTTTTCCTGGATTCCAGTTCCGATAGAAACCCATACCACTAGTGCTAGCGGGTCCGCTCCGGACACATGACGCACTCGAGATACCAGAGGGTTCAACATACGACGCTAGAGATTGATTATGTCTACGCTAGACTTGTTTGTGCTTGTTAAAGATCTAGGAATGTTTCTTGATGTGCTCTATGATGAAGACGGTTACTCAAATAGTCATGGCAAAGTGAGTGATTTTTGATCTTTTTGATCTTTTTTGGAGCTTGGACCGCCTAGGTGGAAGCTCCATGGAATGGCTCTAGAAAACGTCAATTACACATGGAAATTCACGTAGATCGAAATGATTGGCTAGCGTCCACCACTTCTTTCACTGGTTTTTCTTCACCGTATTCCAACCGGTGAAATTCGTCGCCCGATGTTCCATAGATTAAATATGGCAAACGCAAATCACCTTTAGTGATCTTTACCGGTGTCTATAGCCAGGCAATCATATCAGGAGACATCACCGACATAAAACCAGAGGAAATAGCCCTGACTTGATAGATGGCACGGTAGATTTTGTCCAGTTTTGAGCCTCAAGATTGAAGACTGTTGATCATCACTAGAGAGAGCCTCTAGGACCATCACTAAGCTGCTAAATCCTATCCCTTCACTGGCTAAAAATTGCGTGGTTGGTACGGAGACTCCATGAGAATGAGAATGATGAGGAAAAGAAAATAAAAGGAGGCTTGAAATAAACTCCGAAATCTACCTGAATTGGAAACACACTGGAACAGGCATAGAAGCCCCCTGGTAAAATCGATAAAGCCGTCAGTTTAATTTCTCGTCACACATTAATCCAATCCGGTAATGATGTTGAGTGTTTATGACATTGATATTGTTGTGTATGACCACAAGTTGATATATTCATTTTCTGCTATTTGAATTCCAATACCACACGACATTTTAGCGACTCAGAGCAAAAATGACAACATCAGCGTTGAATAGTAGTCATTTCTCACTAAACACGGTCCCCCAACATATGGAATCGCCTCCGCCCATAAACTAATACATCCTGATACACACCCTTCCCCATGTCGATTCTCATCCTTCATGATACTTACGCAACATCCATGCCCCCTCCCGTCTCCATTGATCTTTCCCACCACGTGAATAACCACACAAAAGTCCTCTCTACGCTCTCTTCAAGACTGCGCCGTAGACCAAAACACGTGACCCCAAGCTTAGCCAAACATCGCCTGCACCTGTCAGTTGCAACTTCCTGTATCACCAAGTGAAGCAAAAATATTTTTCAGATTAATATATTGAGTCAACACCACACAATGCTGTTTAGTTTGTAGTAGTATATACCACATAGCACGCTTGTGCCCTGACGGGACAAGCCGTGTGGTGTAGATACAATGGTAATCACTGGCCCTTTGGGATTTTCGCACATTTCTAGGCTCTAATGGAAAAAAACGCACGTCGGTGGTTTCCTCCTAGATTGCCGATGATTCAAGCATCCTCGAGGCTCAAAAATTAACTACGTTCATTGATGTTCAGCGGAGTAACAGTGGCGTTCAATGACGATAGTCGGCCAGTAAGTTGATCGGAAAATTCAGTCGCCTCCTTGGTAACCCCTCGGGATATGTATATAAGTCAAGTATTGAGACCGCGGAGACGGGGGAAAACACGGAATTATGTTACTGGTCCTTGTTGGGATCGGTGGCCAAATGCAGTCTAGTATCTATACTTGTCCTCATGTTCAAATCTCCGCCAGGGTCTCCTTACCAACCGCCGACTTATCTCATCGGTTACCAGTTAACTTGACGTTAACAGCTTGAGGATCTGAGATTCCGCTGTTCACGGCAAGTTCTTGCGGCACTTGTCTTAACACGTACTGAAATATAACTTAATATTTTTCCGGATTAATGAGATCTTGAGGCTTAGCCTGTTAGTATTCCTTCGCGTACGCAATCACCAAATCTGGCATAGCTGTAGTCATAATGCGGGATTTGAGAAATTTCAATGATGAAGTTGAAGATTTACACAAGCAGCAATGTTTTAAAACATAATTCTGAATTGCGGCCGAAAGACTCTTAGAGCTGGTATCCACATGAATTCGGTCAAAAGTAAACTCCCGTATTTTGAGAGTATCTGTCTCTGTCAAACTTTCAGATACCGAGGCACCTTTCTTCCTGGGACGAACAATTGATAAATCTAACTTCCGTTACAAAACATTTCTTTCAATGCATTCTAAGGTTTACGTTGTAGTTAACTTGTTCTTTGGAGCTCAGCTTTGCTGCTAAAATACAATTAGCCCATGTTCTCCTTTGGATTCACACCCACCCCACCTTCGGAGTCCAAACTAGCCAAACCCTTTGGCGCAGAATCATCCTTCCCCGCGTTGTCCTAGGTTCATTCATTGGCACTATTTTACCTCTAACTTGCAACGGACTAGCGCCGACCTTTTCCAAAGGCTCAACAACTGTTAGTTGAGCATTTGATGACAATCAAGCTCAAAAATGTTATAGATTCATATGTATTTGCTTCTCGTTAACCATTCAAACATCTGTTAGTATTGTTAAACCGGCTTTCCCCTCACACATTCTTTCTCCATGTTCTCTTTTAGCGGCAATCCCATTTGGCGTATTTACACTCTGTTCTCTATTCAGACATATAAACAACCCTGTTTTTTTTTCTTCCCAATTGGGAAGAACACCCGCGCGTTTTTCCGCCACATCTGCTAAACTACTTGTTTCGGCAGTCTTTCTCCGTCCCGCAAGTCAAGGTCACCAACGTTGCCGTCATCATCGTACCGGACCTAGGAACGCACGACAAAATTTGCTTCTGCAGGCTGCAGATCCTCATCATCTTGGTCAATATTTTTTTTCACATTCCCCTCAAAACATGCCCTCCAGTCGAGACTAGAATCGATGTCTGTCAAAACCGATAGCCGGTAGTCAAGGGAATCCAGAGTTTTTGTCAAGCGGGGCAAGCATTACAAAAGTGAAGAAGCTACATACATACAAGAATGAGAAGTTGAGTTTCACAGGGTCAAGGTGCTGGTCATTAGTATCAGGAGACAAGATCAAGATGAGTTCATATCGGAGATATATTTAGTGTGTTTGCGATCATGGCCTTCTGAAATGGGTGGCTGGTGATATCTTTCACTGACCTAGAGATTGAAGTTTTTGAAAAAAGGGTAGAGAATTCCCAGTACTAGCAACCGGAGTATTATCCACGACGCACAGTAGAGGATTTTGATAAAGGAACCATGAGAATAATATGATGTGGGATTTCTTCCGGTAACAAGGTATGGAAACTATTCGTCTGTCATCGTATGACATAGATAATCACAGCATTAAAGTAAAAGAGATATCGAGATGGTAGCGTCTGGATTTTATGATACAACCCCTACCAGCCGTCGCACCCGTATATTTGCGGACTACAGTGACTACCCAGAGCTTCGATCAGGGTTGTATAATCAAGGGTAGTTTCTTGGGGTTCTAGAATTAACATCAAATACAATCGGTTCTGGACGTCTCGCATGCATATTCTCTCCTTCTGGTCATCTAAATACCATAGAATTACCACGCCAATATTCAGCACGCAACTTTCATCTACCCCGGGTGGATATTACAGGACCTGCCACTTGCATACGGCTTTCCATAACCATGGATCCGGTCGACCACGAGATAACCTATAGTGGAGGTTCTACTGGACCCTGAGCTAGGTATCAATGATTTCTTTATTTTTTTATTACGGACTGCCGTTCATATTCAGGGTAATGTTTAACCAGCCTTTTTCACGTACCATACTTTCTTGTTCCATACTAATGCTTAAAGTATTCTTTAGGCACATCGCTGGTATCAGTTTGGTCATATGTCCGGATTACTGGCCTTACTCGTCCGGGCTTAAGGTAGACCGACGATGATCACATTTGATGCTTTGCATTTCACGCAGTATCGGTATCTAGGGTTGAGAAGTGGTTCCTTGGAGAGCCTTGAATTTTTGTAATTGAAGGCCATATTCTGGCATTTCTTTTGATTTGTAACTTTTCCTTTTCTTTTTTTTTTTCTTCGCACATATATTTTCTTGTAACACCTTTCCCCTCTTGTCTGCCTTATACAAATTGGGGTTGTAATTAGGGTTAGACTCATATAAACGAGTATGTTTACCAAACGCGACTTCCGAAAACAATCAAAAGTGGAGATCCGAGATTCGTTTACACGACACAAAAACTTGTGGACTTGACAACGTACCTTCCTAAATACAAATGCTGCCCAACGGCATCTCTATAGATTGTTATATGTTATACTATTTGCAATAAACTTGATCAATCACATAGGAACATAATTTCAGCTGATCTACCCAATATTATTCTGCCTTGTCATATTGTCAAGGGCTAGGATCATCCTTATGTATCGCTTGATCTTTTGGGTGACTATGATGATCGATGATCCCGTGTAGTCAAATCGCCAAAAGAAACGTGCGGCGACAGCATGGTAAATCATCAAAAGGTCCTTTACAACCGAGATCTCAGATCTCGCCGGTCAACTTCATCTATGAGGTTGCTTTTGTTGTCGGAAATCTGGTAAATGTGTGCTTAGGCTTTCACATCACAACAGAAAAAAGTGCTATTTGGTTCCAGGTGTATATCACGCATGATCACAAATTGCAAATGGTGATGACTTATTTCATACACGAGGATGACGAATTCATTTGTAGATCAGGTCGATTGATCCGGATCTCGGGGTTATAAAAATGACAATCTAAGCATCAAAGTAGTATGTAATATGTTAAATTCTTCACTTGGTAGATACTTGTAAGCAAGTCCAGTTCACGGCTAGGCCTTCCCTTATTTAATCCATGAGAATGTGGCTCGTACACAATATAAACTACTGTGGTCTTCAAGTTGAACATTTTTTAGGAAAAAACTATATCAGGAGAGTATGCTTGGAGTTTACTCTCAGCTGACTATATCACCAAAGTGTAATTGTAAAAAGCAGCTTATTTGACTTAAGCACATATGTTTACTTACCATCTACATTTCAGCAAAATTCCTCTGATTATCTATTAGAAGAACTTGAACATTTACATAGGTTAAATGAAATTAACACCTCGGATTTTTTCTTTCTTTTTTCTTTTTTCCCCACAAAGCCTCTGCGACTAAATCCCAAGAGATTTCTGATCGCATCCATCATCTTTGCATATCTTGATTCAAAGGGAAATCGTGATTTCATATTGTGCTCCCAGTTATGAGAGAGTCATCCTTGACCTACAGAAAGCTGCTAGAAGTTGGCTGGATTAATGACAAATTATGGTTGAGAGTAGAAGTGGATTTCTTGCTCTGTATGAAATAGACTTTTCTAGACAAATATGAAGGCGCCTTGGATCAAAAATTCATACACGCTGGGTGATTGAATATAAAACTAGATGCTCCATTTAGCAGTAGGAACCTGAACATGTTGGATAGAATTATAACCCTGATCCATTGCCAATCGATAGATGTTGAATCTTTGTAGTCATTGCGAGTGACTTGTCATGTGCGGGACCTACATGAAGTTGTTTTGAATAAGCGCGAGTCTCGTACCATGAATAAGATCATCAAGTCTCGATCAATAGAGATCGATCGATCGCCTAGTCCGCGTTCCATATAATTCACATAATTTGTGACAGAACACCGTCACATAGATGTTGCTGTTGACTTCAACGCATGTATCTTCCCCAGTGTCTGTATTTGCCCATCGCTAATTTCAAGTTTGAGATCTCTAATCTCCTCAAATCCTTTACTTAGATATTATCACATCACCAGATCCTGATGGATTTCATATAGTCTTGGAAATCTACGGATGCACTGATGGATTAGTTGTAGATTTCCGAATCTCCGTGTATCTATATGGTCATATATCAGCGGCAGCAGATGGTAAGTCGCAATAGTGTTGATGTTGAACATGTTGTGTGTAGACTATTCGCCAGGGATGGAAACTTTAGCTTGCCAAAGTATCTCCAATTCTCTACCAGATCAGGAAATGTCCTCTGAGGTATCCGGTGAATAAACCTTGTTTGGGAAAAGATGGGAAGCTGGAAATATTAGCCAAGGTAGATTCGTGGGGAAATTTGTGTTTTATTTGAGTAAATTGACAATTATGGCAGGTTATGGCAGGAGATTGTGACAATAAGTGGCTGCTCCGATGCTCTGCGAAGACGAATTGGTTTGATCTAGTACTTATAATCATATATTACTAGTTCTGGCAAGAATCAGTAGATCTTTTACTTATCATGCATTGGCTAGACTTCTTAATGTAAGTCATTCTTAATGCCAATTTCTGAATCATAGCATCGGAATAACTCGATATTCCGATTGCTGTCGGAGGATGTAGAGCTCTGTTGACAGCTTTTCAGGTTCACTCCTCCAAACCCGGGAACTAAAGGTTGATATAATTGTAAACCTCTAAAGTTTCAATTATTGCGGAGTATTCACGTTCCGTGTTTTATCTAGTATTTTTTTTCCCCAAAAAATCATTTAATATAAAAGTTTAAGAGCCAAGTTGGTGTTAGTGTTGTCACAAGTTCTTACCACAAAGTAGTTGCACTCAAGCTAGAACTTTCATACTATATAGGAAAGATACAACCCTACACACCCAACATAAGGTTTGATAATATACAACATACAACATCCAACACCTCGTTGATCTGATCCGACCCATGTGCTTTTCGTCCCATCTAAATCACTCATTGCACACTCTCCGTCCACCTCGCGACCTGAGCTCCAAATGATTTTCTAGACCAAACGACAATCGGTGACAACTTGCGTTGTTTTTTTTTTGACACTCGACGACCACCAGTGTTGCTGTTGTCTCCTCAAAAAGTAAACTAAATAAATAGTCGAGTGCTACCTAACCTGCGACTCCACGCCCCGTATCGAGGGTTTTCCTTCCCTGGAACACCTGAGAAAGGAAAACAGCGGGGTTGCGCTATGTGCAGGGTTGCATTCGTCGCAGACTTGCCGCCATGAGTGTCTTGTCTCCCTTTTCTCTTTGATAGTGGGTTGGGTTATAAGTGACTGGTGTCGATCATATATAGTATGTCTGGGGTCCAACTTAACAGACTTAACGAAATGTGAGTCTAGATTGTGCATCGACTAGCGTTCTGTGGAGGTATCGTGGAAAGGATTCGCGTCATCTTGATGATTTTTTGCTTATATCACCAGGGATTGCACCTATATATTTATGTCGTATATATAGCATTGCCGTAACATTACTACTGGATTCTAGGTTGACACACTGAGACGACCAACTTGTCGATCCAACATTTTGTCCAATCTAGGCCACGCTAGGCTAGTCCATCAGCTGACTGTGGATCCTTCTTCTGATTGTGAGTGATGTTCATGACGAGGAGGAACTTTCAAGACAGACATGTCTTTTATGCCAAGCCCGCTGTTGTGGCTGCAGGTTCCTGGAAAGACAGAGATCGCGCATATGGAGTGACACGAAAGATATAGGAGTACAGAGATCTCGAAGGAATATTGGACTACGATGAGTCTATTATTAAGTGTGTATGTACTCAATATCTGCAGCCAGTCTGCCTACAAGATAAGAATAAAAATGTCAATCTTCTAATGAAGTTCATGACTGAGCTTAAACCCATGACCAAGTGGCAGTCATTAAAGAACAAAGCTTAAGGTCTAACATCTAAAATCTCAAATTTGACTTATATACAAACCTCCTTGGGAAGCATCGTGATGGATCATCTACGGTGGCTTGCATGGTCCAAACCGGTTATGAAAGGCGACAAGATACACTGCAGCTTCGTCAAGCAAGTTTGTGTCATGCGATTCTGTATTCAGACAAGACTAGCAAGTAATTTTTTTTAATCTTGTTTTTTCTTGTCCTTGTTATTTTCCACAAACCCGATCCGAAATTCATCATCTTTTGGTTGTTCAAACAATCACTAATAGTTCATACCACACAAAAAATCCCCCATCATTCATCCGAACAAAATCTTCGCCCGCCCCACCCCTCGATTCCGAAAGGGCCGCTGGGAAACCCGGCATTTCCCTCCACCGGGTTTCATGGCACCAAGTGCGTACATAAAAAACGCAAATATGATACATCCTTTTTTTTTCTTGTCAAGGTATAACGTCCACACCATCTTCACCCGCCTAAAACCATCCCGTATCTGCGTCCACGTTTCCAACCCATCGGCATAAATCACGAAGACCTACGATCCATCAGGCCGGAAACACATCCCCGCAGACTCCGTCTCATATTTTTTTTCAGGTCTAGAAACTATTTATTGTACAAAGTTTGTACCTGATGTTGGAGAGACTCCAGACCACCACACATATATCATTGTTATCAATTACTTTTTTCCTAGAGCTCGCTTGTGTCGCTTTGGTTTTCTGCTACGGCTTGTGTCAAGAAATGAAAATTCAGACGATATCTGTCAGTAGCCGGCTAGGATAAGGGTCGAGGTAGGTGGCATATGATACTGGGAACTGTGTAGACTGAGATGTTTTTCTATCCAAGTGTTTTGGAGGGTTATCTGAACACAATGTGGTGTAGAATTGCGGTTTCATTCAACACACAACGGCGATTTCTGGTTGATGTTTGATTTGAATATTAGTAAAGAATCATATAGATCAAATAGCCTTGTAAATTATAGGGTTAGGGCCTAAACTTACACCACATAGTGATTATCAGTGGGCAAAGAGGATAGCTACATGATATCGACACAAGATCGAATGAGCTGACTGCACCACAATAAGGCTACTGTAGCTAGTCTTATATTACAGTTGCTTTATCGCAAGTGCACAGTTTTCTTTCCCAGTTCAAAGATAATCGTTTATTATAATTCCATCTTCATTGTTTTCTACCCCTCAGTGACCCGACTGTACCTGTTACAGACCAACATATCACGTTTTAGATAACCAATGATCTCCCCTTATCACAGTCTACAGTCGGTCATTACTGTGATATATATATAGCTTGGGTCATGGAGTAAAGTTTTTATCCAGGTGGCACGGATTTGGGCTGATGATTCGCATGTTGCGTCGTTGATCAGAGGCAGGAAGTGGGATTGGATACCCTATCCCTAGAGCTGTAGTTGAGTGGAACTCGTGGAACTCAACAGGTTCATCTCTATACCTAATTTGTTTCACAGATGTGATCAATTCTTTATAAGTTTTGCTACATTCTTAAAGTTCCCATGAGAAAACAAGCTGTATATATGTAAACCAATAGAATTCTTCATGATATACATTTCAGCAACTGCTGACTTTGCAACCACTCAGATCATAACTGTGGACTCAGGCTTACCCTTCTCATTTAGGACAATTTCTGGAATACTACTGCCGAAAGAGATCCCTGCCTGTATCCAGAATGTCGAGCACCTTCAACTTCAGGAATTCATCATAGACTCTGATAACAAGACAAAGAAAAAAGCACTCAAATGCCTCGATTACTGCCTGCCGGGCCATCATCTGTATACTCATCTAGATCTCCAATATAGCTAAATACATGTATAATATAGTCGTTTTTCTTCATCTTGTCTACGTCTAGAATTTGCCCCATTTATCCCCAACCCAACTCAACAACTATCCCAACCACAAAGGGTCCTGTCTTGGGTTCTTCCCTTTCCCCCCTCCAAATCCAAATTGCTACACGGACCATACACGCCCAGTGTCTACCACACACACCCTCCACACCCTACCATACCCTTGCTCTGAGTTGAATCCTATCGGACAGACCCCTCCCCCCGGGCAGCGGTCAAGTTCTGGTGGTTCTACTTGCTACAACGGGTACGATGAGTTGGTTTCTTCCAGAGCAAGAGGAAGAGAGAAAAGAATGATAAACTTTGACGATTGATCTCTTGCTATCTGGGCATCTTGCTTAGTTTTTCAGCCAAGGGAAGCGAGGAGACTGGAACGAGTCTACAAACGAAAATAAAAAAAGGCCGGTTCCTGGTTCTTCTTTCGTGGCCGCTGTTTGACGAAAGATAGAGTTTGAATTCTTGTCATTTTTTATTTTTTATTATTATCACTATTATTTATTTTTCTTTTCATGTTTGAGTTGAGTTGTTCCTGGTTCTGGTTGTTTTACATACATATATCAATATCGTTGCGCCCGCTTCTCACTTGCCCAACAACGGAAACCAACTTCTAATAACCAATACTGGACGATCACGGTTCTCTTTTTTCTGTCTTCAATAGTTTTATGATTTTTTTTGGGATGAACATAGACTGTAGTTTGGCTTCCATCATGTCCTACGTCTGATTACCTGACTGCTAGTTTCTTCTTTTTCTCTTTTGTTTTGGTACCATACTTACAGGCACACGCCAGGATTTTTCTTTCTACCGACACACCACCGGTTTTCTGTCCCGCCTCACCTTTCCTTTTTTTATGACTTGGATATCCCCCCTAAACCTTGAACTCAACTTCACACCACCAACATCTATTCCATCATCGACCACCATCATCAACTCGTCTTATCTTCCGGTTACACTCCTCGATCCTCGATAGCCCCGCCACTACTCGCCTGTCCAACTCGCCCATACATATATCTATCTACCTACCATCGTCCACAACCCCCCCCCCCCCCCCCCCCCCCCCGCCGTCCCACTGACACCTTGTCTCTGTTCTCACATCTGCTCATGCTGTTCAAGACATGACAACCCAACAAGGCAACTGACTCCCTCGCTTGGCATCTCGTTGTATCTCCTCCCAATCGCTTGTTCACTCGCTTCATCTTTTCCCCTCCCGGACAGGTTCTTTTTTTAACAACAGACAATAATAACAACAATAACAACAACCAAAAGGAATATTCTGCTTCCTTGTCTTGGCAAAGCTTCCTTTGTTTTTCTTCTTCATTGGACCAAAGTCTTGAGAGTCTTGCTTTCACCGAAACCAAGTGCCGAAGACGAAATCTGGTATTGAAGATAGCTTTTGTTCTCGCTTCTTGGCGTGCATTTTCTGTTTTCTTTTTTTTTCTGTTGCTGGCATACTCTTTCAATATTTCTTTTCTTGGAATCTTCACCTGTCAAAAAAAAAAAAACACCTGCCTCTTTGACAGCCGCCTCCTCTTCCTCAAGCGAGGATTTTGTGCTTACCCGCCTAAGTAAACTTCCTACTCGGTTGACAAACATTACTAGTAGTAGTAATAGTATATAGCAGCATCAGAACTCTGGCTTAATTCTGTCTCTCCCGCCGCTTATACCTCGTGGTACCAGAACAACCTCTCACCAACCCATCATCATTTATCCACCACCCAGCCCAACTCGTTATCAGCCATTCAACCAACCATCCTCACGGGACTTCTCTCTCCCTTTCGTTTTCTCTTCCACCCCTCCTAGTGTCTCCGTGCTGGATCCCGCCGTTTACCATTATTTGCCTTTCCCCCCCTCCTCACCTCCTTCGCTATAATCAAATCGTCTTAATCGAGTATACGTGCACGTCCAGCTCACTCGCTTCCTCAGCACCATACCCATTGATCCTCGATCTTGGGGCCTCCACCTTCTCCCGTCGCCACCTATACACTCACCCACTCATCCACTCCCACCACCACACACGCCATCCAGCAAACAAAAGCAACATACACACTCTCTCCACCCCTGCCCCAATCCCACTCCACCGACAACTCGTGGCTTTCCAGCAAGTCAAATTGCACACTGTGACGTTTCGTCTCGCTTTTTGTTTCTGTTTTTTTCCCTTTTTTTTTCTTTACTTACCCACTGTGTCTGTCCTGCTGGCCTCTCGCTTGTGCTCTGTCCTGTAACTCCACCAGAATCCTGTGTGCTTGAGCAGGAACTGCACCATAAAATTCCACTGAATCAATAAAGTAGACTCCCGCCAAGGACACCTCGGTCTACAAAATATAGACAGACAGACGCCCATGTGACAGAAGGAAAAAAAAGAAGAAAGCCGAAAGCGAGATACATCACCCTTCCCTTCCACCTCTCCCTCTGTCACAGGAATACAGCAGTAAGTCTGCTGTTACAACAGCGACTGTCATCCCCTGGGCCCCCTCGCTGCGTCTACCTGACAGACAGCCTCACCGAACAACACGACACCCGCACACACCAATACACACCAACACACAAACACCCACAGACATACACACGCTCTCACACACACATGCAGTACATTAGTCCCGCCCGTGACGCTCCCATTTCACCTCTCGGCCCGCGTCGACATTCCTCAGCTGGATCTTTCTTGGCAGTCGTCTGTCCACCAACTTCATCACTATCACCACTACCACACATCCCAGGCTCAAACCCACACTACCCACACTTTGTCGCCCTATCAACAACCCTCCCCCACCGACGACTCGGACTGCCAGTCCGCTTTTGGCTTCGCATCATCATCACCATCCGACTCTGCCATTCCCTATCCGTCTTCGCCCATGTCTGACCCGCCGGCCTTGCCCCCGCGATCTCAGGAGGCCAACGACCGATTACTGTCGGGTACCTCCTCATCAGCCTCCGTCTACCACCCCATGCAATCTCCAGCCTCATTCTATCCCATCTCCATGACCACTGCCGGGCGGACCGAGGATCTATACCGAACCAACAGTGCTCCTCTGCTGCACCAATCTCAGGGACACCCGCAACATCATCAACATACGCATCACCACACGGAAGACTTGCGGAATACCCACGCCCACTCTCAGCACCCGGCCATGCCCTCGTTACCGTTGCATCACTCGCCAATGGCAACCTATCAGCCGATAAGTGCCCACGCGGCACCCGGTATTCCCACAGACTTTGATCGAATAGGCTTCTATGACCGAGCAGATGCCTACCAATCATATGTTCCCCACCCGGCAGCAGTGCTGTCATCCCACCATCAGTATGGACCTGCTACCGGACAGATGATGCATCCGATAGGCGGTCCATTGGGCTCCATGTACAATGGCCCGGCGAGAGCAGCGACAATTCCGGGAACTACAGATTTGACGGGGTATGGATCACCAAGACCGAGTCGGAAAGCCAAGGGCCATGTTGTTTCTGCTTGTGTTCCGTGTAAAAAAGCCCATTTAAGGTAAGTTAGTGAGGATGGACAAAGACAACGAAAAAATAATAAGTGGAAAGAAACGAGACTCGGTTTGGAGGGAAACAGGACATAACAGATGTTGACAGAACCAAAAAAGAAAGCTAACATGAATTTCCAAATGTGTAGATGTGATGGTATGTCTATAAACTTTGACACTGAGTCATTTCCCAAGCATTCTCAGCAAAGAAAGAGTGAATCCAAGAAGAAACTTCGGAGCACAAAACGAAAACCGAGAGCACTTTAAAAAGAACCAGAAAAATAACTAACCTCTGGAAAATCCACAGCTCATCGTCCTTGTTCTCGCTGCATAATGAACGGCAAAGAAGACTCCTGCATCGACGTCCAGCACAAGAAACGCGGCCGTCCACGATTACGTGATGACCGTGAGACCCGCTTCGACCCTCGTTTCCCTTCCACTTCAACTTCCGTCGACGCCAGCACCATGAGACGTCCCATGGGCCCCGGTTCGTACTCGTCCTCGTCGTCCACCATCGCTTCAGGGTATGTAAACACTACCAGTTCCACACCACTCAGCCCCTTGGCCTCCGTCGCTCTCGCAGCTCCGGGATCCGACGCAGCCATGCGCCGTAGTAACCATCCGTCGTTCCGAGTTCTAAAATCGCAACCCAGAGATTCCCTCACTCCTAGGTTTCCTGAACGTGCTTCCACCTCCGACGCCAGCCTATACGGCTCCTCGGCCCCCGCGCTCACCATTGCCACTGGATCCGCAATGACCCCGACTGCCTCGAGCATTGCCTCCACCTCCGCCTCCACCACGGGACCCGCAGAACCAGTCGCCTATCTCAAGCTCAACGACCTCGAAATCGTAAAGGCCTCTCCCGCTTTCCTCGACGCAATTGGACTCCCATCCACAGCCACATCCACCTATGGCATCAAGCTCGAGGATATCCTGGCCCCTGCTGATCGCGAAAGACTCGTGACTCTCAACGTCAAACTGCGTGGAGAGCAGGAACGCAATCAACCAAACTACCTCCCACCAATTCTCACACATCAACAACTCGACCAGGTTATACAAGGCCTGGGCTTCAGCCCAGATGAGATCACCCCGCAAGCTATCGACCGCCATGACCGCTGGACTTTCCAAACACCCACCGGCCAGCAGCGCACCCACAACGTCCGATTCGGCCTCATAAAACAGGACTCTTTGTTCTTTGTCATTCTCCAACTCATCCATTCAAACAATATTCCATATCCCTCTCCATCGACTAATGCCACCCCGGGCTATAATCCCAGCTACCAGCATCAAACCCTAACCGCTACCGCCTCCCAACAGACTGTCTATGGACAGCCCACCCCGGTGTCTGCCACCTTCGACCCCAGCCGTGTCTATGGCGATAGCTCTGTCGGTGTTACCCGCCAGATTGCCAGCCAGATATTATCTGGCCCGAGCCCGGGCATCAGCCCTGGCTTCTCCGCTTACGCCGCATCTCCAAGCCGCCCTGACTATGCCCTAGGACCTGCATCGTTCCAAACACCAAGAACTGAGATTACCGGTACCTCGCGCATGCAACTACAACAACAACAGCAGCCGTTAATGGCCCCGCAGACATATCCACACATGCAAATGCGTGTCCAAGCGCAAAATCAAGCGCAGGCTCAGATGCAGCAGGGACAAGTCATGGGATTCCAGCAGCTGCCGCCAATTCGTGGGCAGTCAGTGGGCGGACAAGCAGTTTCGGTGGCGAGGACGCAGTCGACGATGATGGGGGGGATGGACTCGCAGTGGCTTAGGGATGAGCGGAATGGTGGTCGTGTCGGGATTGAGGGATTGTTGGAACAGCCTTCTCATGTTCAACAACAGCCACCTTCAGGCTAATTTTTGGGACTTGATTGCTGTCGTATTCTCTGTCGTATATTATGGTAGGTGCCCTTGAAGTACTGCCGGTAGCCCTCTTGTAGAGTTGACCTTTTTTTGTAACAGCATTCATGATTGTGATTGTGAGAAGTGTACGAGGAGCTTCTCGTGCGGTCCTATCAAGAGAAACATTAACCAGATCTGGAACTGTTTCCCAAAAGCGTCATCTCCCGGCCTTGTCGTCTGTTTGTTGTTCTCTTTTTCTTTTAGCATCTATTTTGAGTGATACCTCGTTTCTTTTTTTCGTTCTTGTTTGCATGTCCGTTTTGGCGAGGGTTGGCATAATATTTTTTGTTGTCATTCGATTTGTCCTCGTGTCGTTGGACTATGTTTTATCTGTGTTAATTATTAGCATTTTACGTCATATTGAATGATAATGTTGAAGTCCAGATTCTGCTCCTTACCACATGGCTCCAGTGAAAATATGAATCATCATGTGATGTGCCGTGCTGGATGCAAGAAATGCAAGGCAGATCTTTACAGCCAAATTGAAGTTCAAGGAAGGTACCACAAATGCAACATTGTCTACAACTTCCAAATCAAGACTAGATACAGAATCTATGTCTGATTTTGGAAATCGCCGACAGAAAAAAAAAAAAAAAACAGAGCAACAGGTAAATTGTACTTTAACAAACTCACCTGGAACCCCAACCACGAACATAGATTGAGGTTGACCAAAAAAGTCTTCAAAATGAACCGAGTCTCGACATGGGACTATATCGACTTGATATATCCCCGGAAAGCTTCCCTCAAAACGAGACCAGCGCCAAAATCACTGCCATAAAGCACACAAATTCTGGCCATATACCGCTTCCATCAATCGGTGATGCTATATATCCGCATCTTCTGTGACGTCAACGTCCAGTGACCAACGATCAAACATCCAAAAGAGCCTCTCCATTGCTACCAGGGGGTGACTGTTTCAAGTTTCATCGTCCGTTTGGGATAGATGAGACATCTTTAACGGCGAAGCCGCAGATAGCAGACTTCTAGGAGATCCCTGATTGGTCAGAATATTTCAAAGAGTGGACAAATTAGGCAAATGCAGTGTCGTGTCAAGATTTGGCTTGTGTGGGACAATACAAGACCTTTTTATACGAATGAAGCAAGATGTCGATCACGGTCGATCATGGGAGAGGGTGAGACGAGGCTAATATTTCGAAAAGATGGCAGAGTGTGACCGATGGTGAGAACATTTGGGTATTTGCCGAGCGTAGTGCTGGAAAATGGAATGATTGTAGTAACTTCAAGGCTGTACTTGTATGGGTAAGTATTCTTGGACGAAATATGCACCCAAAGCCGTCATCCACTAACAAAAATGTCAACCAAATTCCGCGGCCAAAAGAGGCCCAGACGTCACGCATCACAGACATCGATCTTTGCGCAAGTCTCACGAACCACCATAAGCAGGGGGCATGGGACGTCAAGCATTATGACGATCATGAGCATCACAAACTGACTTCTCGAAGCACCCAAGAACCCCCTTTAATCCGCGAGATACCTCCTGTCCACCTTATCGCATGTTTTGGATGCCTCGTCTCGATACAGCCGGCCCTCACCTCCTGATCAAGTATACAGGAACAAGAGAAGACAAAAGTTCCAAAGTAGAGACAATGAGAGAAGGATAATGAAAAATAAATACCGAGAAAAAGGTAGGGGCATATGCTGCCTCTTAAAAATAACATGGAACCAGGCCTGCTCCGAGAAAGAGGGGCCCAGGCTGCGGGAGGGACTGGCTGGCTGTGTCACCAGTGGGGATTCTGCTGGCTTCTCGATGACACCCACCCATGCTTACCCATGTTTGCTGTCACCCAATGGCCAGAGGCTGAATATGTTAACATGCGAACGGACCGAGATCAATGGTGGTATTCGACAGTGTCCATTACCAAATATTGATGGGCTGGAATGGGGCCGAAGGGTTATAGGCCCAGATCCGGGTGGTAGAGCAGCGTTGCAGTCAGTGGAGTTGTGATTGGCGAGGAAGGCTGAGTGACGGGATGCTTTAAGACAGTGGGGTGATGCTGACTTTTCAGTTGAAATGTGGGCTAAATGCGGACAGGTGGCTGTGGGTGGGCCTAAGATGGACCGTGGTAGAATTTGCCTAGGTCCGCAAAGGCTTGACCTTTTGTCGACGACGGAGTGATGGGGATGGTTGGACTGCCAGAAGAGAAAACTTTGACAAGAATGGGGCAGGAGCCTCTTTGTCGGGTAAGAATGGTGGTCTCATCTATAGAGTTGTGGCATAGAATCCGATCGAAGAAAGAAGTGGAATTAGAAATGCAGTGATGGTTAACTGTCTGAGGGCAAGACCGTTTGGTAGTATGTGCGTACCAACATCTATGTCTTGGTGCCCAGACGGAAAAGATGCGGAAAAGCTGTGAACGGAGTGTCATGAGTTCAAGACTAACATTTTCCAGTTAGTTTCATGTCTTAGACAAAATGTTGGATGTTGGTGTTGTATTATGATGTTCATCCAAGTTTATGACCGATGCAGTGTCACTTCAGTGCAACATGAAACAATGCAGCCAGAGCCATCTTGGCTTTCAAGACGGGCTGTAAAAGCTATGGAGGAAATGAATGCAAAGAAGAAGGAGAAGAAAAGGTACAGAACATAAGAAAATATCAGCAGTCAAGGAAAGCATAGGGGAAAGAGAAGAGAAGGAAAAAAATAAAGTCCACATGTGCCATCGGTAAAAGTCACATGGATTGCCGAAGAGGCATTCCACAAGATCCTGCCGCCCATCTCGCTCCGATTAGTGCAAGGAGCATGAACACAAACCGAAGGAAACCAAAGCTCTATGCATCTGGGGGTATTTTGCCAGATGAGATGGAATATGGATGGATAGATCACCGCGCCAAATTTCCACTTGTAGGGCGAGACAAATGGACAAGTCAGGTATGGTTGGTTGGATGACTGGCTGATTGAGAACTTACACATGCAACAGACTGGCAGTGGTTATGGGTGTTTGGGATCTTTGTGATATTTCATCGAGAAAACAAGCAGGAGGCCCGCGCGTAGGTGTGTACATAGGTGTGTACATGTAGGTAAAGATTCGGGTAGATGACGACAAAGACAGTATATGGTTGGGAAAATAATGGAAGAAATGGGGACTGGATGATTTTTGTTGAAAGTCCCCGTTCATATTTGGCCGTGATTATATGAAGAAAAAAAACAAACACACACATTCTCTCTCTCTCTTTCTCTCGGTCATCCATCGACAAGAAGCGGGACATAAACGACGGAAAGATGTTGCAGCAGCGTAGCACTGTATCTGAGAAATGAAAATGTAATGTGGTGTCGATTTCGATCTGAAACTAACAGGTCGTTCCGATCTGTTGTTATGCCGAAGGAAGGAGTACAGGCTATATCACATTCTATAAATATCACCGTACACCATATCATGTGTGATGCTTTCTTTTTTTCCTGCTCGTCTAGATACTTTGTCAGTCAAATATCTCGCACCCATCCATCATGAAATAACAAAACAATGACAGAAACCAAATATCAATATCAATCCATCTGCTCGACGAGGCAATTTCCACATCTGGAGATTCTATCAATCGTCAAGCTATCCAGATTCGGCAATATTTCTCAATCAGGACTAACTAAAACCAGAAGCTCCAAATCTCTGGTTGGGATAAGAGGCCGTTTGATTCAATATAAGGGCCTTTCCTCGGAAGGCTCAAGGCTAGGGCGTTGGCCAGGGTCAGGGGGCCACGGGAGGTATTTTTGTTGTTTTCTTAGGACTAGGTTGATATATACGGGAGATTTAGTTAATGGGGGATGTTGGCGATGAGAGGGTTCGGTATTTGCCGTGATGGGATAGAAGAATAAAGTGAGCATTCATCTTCTGTGACCAGGAATTGTTGTGGATCTAATACGCTGTCAACGAGTTATTTAGTAGACTTCAGCGGCTCCATGCTTCAAAGTTATTGGAACATAATATCTTTAGCATGTCCGTGTTTGGCTCAAGTCCAGGCAGTTTCCCATTGGTTGCTCAGTAGTTAACTCAAAATAAAATTGAATCTTTCACTCATAATACCCAACAACAAAAATATGAATTCGATCATATCTCGTTATAGATATTTACAAATGTAAGAATACAAGGTAAATGAAACAAGATAAGTCTACACACATCAATACCAGTGTATATATACTGTCGTAATGTCTCACTGAATGTGGCCAAGTACCTACGCCTGGCGCCTTTTTAACAGGTCTTCCAGGACAGCATCTTGCGCCGCTGTATCTGAAAGTGTCCTAGAAGTCAACAAGACCGATTGGAGACATAGCCACTCTGGCATCGGTGCGGTTGGTGTGGATTTGGAAAACTGTCACGGAGGGTGGATACACATGTGGTTGGCAGCTGGGTGGTTGGTTCTTTTCAGTTGTGCGGCTTTGTGAAGTTTGGCGAGGGCATTTGGAGTCAGTTAATGATTCTGTCATGTCTTTACCAGAAATTTTATGTACAACTAGTTTTCCATACAATACATGAGATACTGAAGAGCTGTTGAACTTATTGGAATCTTACATATATCACATTTATGAGACTCCAAGTAAATGATAGTTTTAGTAGCCACTCATTGAAGAGTATGCAATGGCATAATATCCTGATTTTTGAATGTAGACATGTATGTCAATTGTGAATTGTTTTGGATGTATGTTCTGTATGGAATTCTATCTATCTCGTAACCAATTTCAACTCATTGGTTAACATCAACATATTAATCTCTTTGTATAAACAGGTGACTGTTTGTGGTTTGGGGCCAACAGTCTATACATACGCAGTCAATCTATGCAGTACACCGCCCACAGCATAGGAAATTAGGAGAATTTCCAATACATGTGCTTTCAAATTGACAATCACCAGGTGATACGACAACTGTTTAACTCTTAAAACTTGATTCTGACCAAAGTATCATCCTCCCCAATTTGAGCTCGTATCGTAGTGATCAACTCCATATCTAACCTACTCAGCCAAATCTATGTAGACCATATCTTAGTCATCCAGCACCTTCAACTTTCTCTCTGCTGCTTGATGCACCGCATCCCTAAATCATAAACGCATTCCCCCATTTCCCAAACACATACATCCCCACCACAACCTACGCACCCAATGTGCTTACTCAATGGTTTCCAAGTGGCTTGTTCTTTGATGACGAGTAGGAAAAAGTTCTCTGATATATGACAGCACTTCAGTCAATTTCTTTAACCGGAAGGCCATGGTCTGTGCAGCCACAGGGTCTGTTGATGACTGTTCCGATCCTAAAGAATCTGTCAAACCTTATCGTTGATCAGCCATGATTTCCTAGAAGATACGGCAAAACTTGTGGAAAAATCGCAGCAAATCCAATTATGCTTTCCCTTTCATAACGCCAACAGACACTTGCAGAATTCAAGCCCGGGATCATCAGTGCTAACATCAACGGATAGCAGCGTTTTCTGACTCAGTGTTTAGGAAGCAACTTCAAAGATGACTCGGTGTTGCCAGCATTGTTAAGCGACTATCTCTGTACCAAGAATTCATAATTTTCCCAAAATCTTAGGTATGAGACTGTATTTGATTCATTTATATACACATATGTACATGTAATATATGCATGTGTGTGTATAAATTGGTTGAATTGATGCTCTGAATGTGACATTGGTTCCCGCCGGGAAAAGGCGGTCTATGATACGCCAATTCTGCCCCAAGTGTACATGAGCAATCGCATAGAAGCGGTCATTATAACTCTGTCTATTCTTGTTGCCTTATTTTTGCGACATCAAAATCTTCAACTCACTCACATGGCCTGATATCAAGACATACGGCATCACATCTGCTGACTTACCCAATGCCACCCCGTTCATCCGTCCCTCGGCGCCCAACCTCGGGCCCCTCGCCATCACCACCAACAAAATCTCCCAAACACGCCTCCCATAGCTGCTGGACCTGCAAATGTAAGCCTTCACTACTCCCTCAACCAAAACCCTACTCAACCATAAACCCCCCACAACTAACACCGCAACCTCCCAGCTCGCAAAATTGGCTGCGACCGTACCCTCCCTCATTGCGCCAACTGCCTCCGCACAGACCGGGCATGCCTCGGGTACGGCATGCGCCTCGCGTGGCACGAAGACCACCCTGATGGGCGGCGGAAGGATCTGCCAAAGCCGGATAGGGGGCAGTTTTTTATCGAGTTGCCGGATCGGAGGAGGCGGTTCGTGAACGCGATGGTGGAAGATGTGGAAGCGGTGGAGAAAGAGGGATGGGGCCGGAGGAAAAGTGATGGAGAAAAACAACAAGAAGAAGACGAGGACGCGGGAAACATGTTGGTAAAGAGGTCGCTGGGAAGAGTGGAGAGGGCAAGGACCTATGCGCATTTTGGGGAGATGAATGGGGACAAGAATATGCTCCTGACGTATTGTAAGTTGGAGTGTCATAGGTCAAGACAAGGATACTAACAACGAGACATGGCAGACCATGACATAATAACTACATTGATATCCACAACACAAGCACGGAATGGCTTCAAACAGGATCTCTTACCCATGGCACTATCCGGCGGTGATTTTGCGTCGTCGGCATTGAGACATGCCATGATGGCCGTTGCAGCCATTCACAAGCACGGGGCGGAGGTCGCGTTGCCGATGAAGACGGCGGCTATCAGGGATATATCTGCGGCACTGACAAGCGGGATGGCAAGGAGTGATGTGCAGTTGGCAGCGGTGATGATGATGTGTGTTTACAATGTGAGTTTACGGGGAATATAGTTAGATTGTGATGGTTATAGGCCGCTAATAATGGGAAACTCAGGTTTTTGATGAGAGGGAGGGTCAGTGGCATATCCATATCCACGGTGCCCGATCAGTCTTACGGCGGCGAAGCTGGAATACGCCGTTGTCGAGCTTCTTGTGGTGTTGGTTTCTGTATCATGATATTCTCGGCTGTTTCACCCAGCCTCGTTTCACCCCCAAATCCGTCATTCCATTCACCTCCAACATCGACAACCAAGTCGTAAGTTTCTCTTCTTTCCCCCCTCTTGATCCAAGTCCACCAAATCTGATAACCCGCAGATCCTCGGACCCCTCGGCTGCTCCTTTGCCGTGCTCGAATGCATTCACAAAGTGAACCTCCTCCGAAAATACTCGCCACTACCCCCACCGGAACTTGTCGCTCGCCGCATGGAGATCCAAGATATCCTCACGATGACTGTCCAGACTATCGATCCGATCGAAATAGCCATGAAGCCAAAACGTCAATCACAAATACTTGCCACTGCTGAATTCTACCGGCTGGCCGCCCTCCTATATCTAGTCCGGGCAGCTCCGCTCCCCAACTCATCTTCTACCTCTTCTACGCCCCCAGTAACCGCCACAACCACAACATCCTCATCGATTGCGCGTATTCCAATATCTGATACTGAATACCGCTCTGTCCTCCTGAACCAAGCCCTTGCAACTCTCGAGTCCCTTGAACAATGCACCAGCCCGTGGCCTCTGTTCATCGTCGCCTGTGAAGCCGCGGATGACGAAAAGCGAATACGGATTTTGGAGATTTTGGAGGGGATGGGGGAAACAAGGCAGATTGGGAATTTGTTGGTGATGAGGGGGTTGGTGGAGGGGGTTTGGAATCGGATGGATTTGAGGGGGGATGATGGAGAGGAGGTGCCGTGGGGAGTGATTGAGGGGGATAATATTTCGCCGTGGTTTGTGTGAAGTGATTTTGGTATAGCAAAAGATGAAGTTACTATTTGTATATAAATCATCAATCCTATCTTATGTTCCTGGTTGTTATAGATGATATCTTGCAGGTTAGGAGAAGCCATTATGACATATAGGGATTGTGAATTGGATTAACTACTCACTACACTCATTAGAACCTAGTATTCCGCCACTTCACTGCTCAAATCAAGAGCCTGAAATATTGCCTTATTCTTAAGACACTCAACTTTTGCAAGTTCCACATGTCTTTATATCTTCATCCCCAGACACTAACAACCCCTCAAAACCAAGGCACTCATCTGAACCCTATTCTCCATCTCCGTATTAGTCAGCCTATACACAACTAGAGACACACCTGCTGCCGACATGCATGCATACTGCATCGCAAGCGAATGCTCGATGGGATGGTTTTAGTTACATCAAGACAAAAGATTGATGGCTACATTCGGATTGTTATTGGGCGTGGATGAACCGATGGCAGTGTTGGTGAATATTGGGAGGGAAAGAAGAGGGGAGGCGGTACGTGCGTGGATGATGGTAATTGTTCCTCCGTTCTCCCGTTCCGTCTTGGTATTTATTCAACAACACTGATTCTTCTTTTTCATTCCAAAATCGGATAATGCCATTCACCGAGGCACCATCTTACCATTACCTATTGCTCACTCAACACACTCCCCCCTTGCTGATACATAACCCCGGGCCCCATTTTTATACCGGCCTAAAATGTGGATCCATTATCTCCGACTCCGATTCCGCAGCAGCTGAGATGCCATGTACATAATAGGCGAACGGCCGACAAACAATTGATGTTTGCCACGCCATGAGGCCGCGCGGGTATTTATTGATGGTGGATCCCTTTTTTTCTTCTTTTTTATTATTGGATTTGGATAGCAGTAGTTTCTTGGCAAATGAAGTTTATTTTTTGGCAAGTGTCCCCTGTGGAGATTTCCTGCTAGTATCAATAGTTTGAAACAAGGTCTGTGGAATAACAGATCTTGTGTAGATCATCTTGATCTGATAAGCCAATGGTGAGAGGCCAGAGGCGACCAAGTAAATTTTGGTGAATCTTGATGGCGTCGGTGCCTGCTTCATGATGAGCCCTGCTAGGACCAATGGCAAATGGATAGCGAATGAGTGAGTAGTAGGATTACACCACGCAGTGTCAAATGTTGGCTGTCTATCAGCCATGTTTTACTTTTTGACTTGCATGACAGGTTCTTCAAGTTTGGAAAACATTTTTGTAAGATGGCCATGAAACAGAAAAAAGAAAAGAAAAGAAACGACACCTGCATGTCTCCATCCTACATCGTCATCTGTCGCTGCAGCTTACATACACCTTACTCAGATGGAAAAATATCCCAATTAGGCAACCAATGGCAAAAAAAAAAAAGGTATTCTGAGCATTAATATAAATAACTCTTGGATCTAAATATATTTATTCACATCTAGACCAGCTTGGACATTGAGGTGCCGGCGATGGCACACAAACACTTTGCAAGATCTCGTGCAGACCCTAAACGTTAGACTTGGCAGCTATATGCGTGAGTTACCAACGCGGAAGAAAAGAAGAAACAAAAAGATTTGGCTTACCATGCATCAAGACAATGAAAGCACACTATTGACCAACAATATGCGATTGCGATGCCGTGCAAAGAAACCTGATTGTGAGATTGATATCAACCCGATATCAGAAATAGATACCTTTCTCTTCCCAGTTTTCTGCCCGCGCGCGAGGCTATTCCTTTTTCCTGCTTAGTCAACTCTAGCTGCGATCGCTTGCGTGGGACAAAGGGTCCCGCCCGATGGCGATGATTCGTTGGAGCCGGTTCCGTCTCCGCCACATACATAGGCGGGCAAACGTGACAGCATGGATAAGACATGTATATCTCTGATATATTCTTTGTAGCATGTTTATATATATTGATGTATATACATACGCTGGAAGTGGGTAAATGCTGACAAACTCTGTCGGAGCCACAGACCAGATTGATTTATACGGGAGCCAACATTCCTTGTCCAGCCGTTGTCACAGTGATTCTTATTTGAGTTATGGCCTGTCTTTGTCTTTTTTCTTCGTGCTTGTTTCCGAAAGGTAAGTAAAGTAAGTGTGGAAATACAGAAGATCGGAGACGCAGTTGTCAGAGGAAGATGTCTAGGCACAGCCCGGAACTCTGCAGTGAAGCAAGCCAGGTGATTTTCAGAGTATTTTAGATGAGTAGTGATGACAAAAACAGCCGATATGTGCATTGAATATCAGTCTATCTCTATGGTGTTGACAGCAGCCAGTGAGATAAGGCTTGCCGGATGACTCCGAATACAACACATACTTACTTTTCCGCATCCCGCATCTTTCGGTCTGGCTAACATGCGGCTTACATTTGGAAATAGATAAATTTATTTATATATTTAGCTTTAGAGGAGACGTCACAGGGGTGGGTGCTATCAGGGTGGGGCTTTCGCGGTTATGCATCCGACGCGGGCGTGCGGATCGGGAGTAAAAGGTACAGAAGATGAAGAAAGTAATGATACAATGGGTACGAAATAAGAAGAATGCGTAACTAAGAGAGTGGGTACTAGCTGAAAATATAAAACAGACTCTCTGCAATATTACCCAACGTCGAGATATAGGTACCGTTTCCCCAATTTGGATATCTGGGCCATGTCCCGTCTCTGCCAAATGCCGATGCTGGATCAGACAACAAATATCCTTCATCTTTCCACCTATTTACGTCGCAAAGACAAAATCCCACCCTCTAAAAAAAATACTTCCAAAGGCCGAACAAGCAATCCAGGTCAGGCCAAGGCCAGACTAGATCCAGAGGTGACAGACAGACAGACAGAGAATCGGCGTCGGATGCACGGCAACCAATCGACATTATGATGACGGAAAGCAAAAAAAAAAAGGCAGCGACGATGTGTGGATTCAAAAATTTAGTTTCCCGAAGAAGAGAGAGGGCGAGTAATGTTTGCGTGGTATTTGCCGATGTCAGTGCCTGTGCTAAGATGTAGATGTGGTGGTGATGTCAATGTCATCCATGAAGGGAAAACGATCAAAACGTGGAAACCTGAATGACGAGGAGACAATCTACAAACTACAATTTGAGTCTAAATGTGAATAGCATCATCTTTTTTGCAGTGTTCTTGCCGCGATATCAAGTTCTCCTTTCTCTGTGGAATCCTCCGCCTTTATGCTTCCGACAACCCTCTTATTTACTTACCGCCTCCCTGCCAGCGACAAAAATCCTTCCCATTGGAAACCAGGCAATTACGTAGAATTGTAGCGAAGTCGTCGGCAGATGGGCCGAGTCTGTTTCGTGAGAGGTTGACTTGCCACATTATGAGACTATGACGAAAGATAGCCAATACATAGATAGTACATGATGATTTTAAAGAAAACAGAGAAGTTTAGTGTTGGATATTTACTATGTAGTTAAAAAAAATCCCGAATTGGGGATGTTCAGTACTTGTTTGCTCATGCTCCATAATCTTTATTCAGACATTAATCAGCCCGGTCCTTCTTTTTCGTTTTTTTTCCCTTTCTGCTCTTAAAGCTGTCGAGTGCCTGGAATCTGGGAATCCTTCTTTCTTTTCTTTAGTTCTTTTACCCTTTTTGTATGTCTGTGCTGCCGATTCGGGGAAATAAAATGAGATTTTCTGGGGGATTGATAAATAATGGGTTTTTTATCTTATTCACAAACGTGGATTAGTTGGTTTAAATTGAATTGGTTGCTACCATCGATGATACTTTGTTTTTTCTTGTCTTGTTTCTACATGCTGATGCTGTTGCGGTAATCACCATTGATTTCTGATTAATAAGGCAACTTTGTATCTAGAATCAGAGTTTTTCACTTTCTTCTTTCAGCCATCAACTGGCGTCGAACCTACCTTCCCTCTACAAAGTATCCATCCCTGTCTCCCTTCGCACCTACAACTCACATCATTATCATCACCAACATGCCCTCCGAGACCATCACCAATGCTCAACAGCCCCCACCCGACAACCCCCCCACTGCTGCCCTCCCCTCCGAAAAGCCCACCCTGCCAATGCCCCCTTCGTCATCTTCATCGTCCTCCACCACCGATGTCGCAACCAACATTGCCCCCAGTGCCGATGTCGATACCAACGCTGACGCCGAAATGGCCTGTGTGACCACTAACGCCGGCTCTGTCTGGCTCGCCGACTCCATGTCGCGGCTGCGGAGATTCTTCTTTGTCACAATATGCTGCCTAACGCAATTCTGCACTCGTAAGTTTCTTATTTCATCTGTTCTTCCGTAGCCCCTACTAACCCCCATCGCAGAAGCCGCCTTCATGAACACTCTCGTCCAACTCAAACCCATCGGCTCCCACTTCAACATCACCACCCCTGGCAACCTCTCATGGCTCGTCGCCGGCTACTCCCTCACCGTCGGCACCTTCATCCTCCTTTCTGGCCGCCTCGGCGACGTCTTTGGCCACCGCACCCTCGTCCTCATCGGCCTCTCCTGGTTCACCCTCTGGACCCTCATCGCCGGCCTCTCCTCCTACTCCAACTTTGTCCTCTTTGTCTTCTGCCGCGTCTTCCAAGGCATGGGCCCCGCCCTGTGCCTGCCCAATGCCCTTGCCCTCCTCGGCAGCGCGTACCCGCCCGGCCACCGTAAGGCCATGGCCTTTGCCTTCTTCGGCGCCAGCGCGCCCACCGGCGCTATCGTTGCCGCCCTCTTCGCCGGCATGTTCCTCGAAAAGGCCTCGTGGCAGTGGACTTTTTACTCCTTCGCCATCGCCCTCTTCAGCCTCACGCTTCTTGCCGCCATTATCATCCCCGCCACGCCGTCCCCCCACCACCGCATCTCCACCTGGCGCTCCGCTGTCAAAGACCTCGACCTCGTCCCCGCCACCGTCGGCGTCACTGCCCTCATTCTCTTCAACTTCGCCTGGAACCAAGCGCCCATCGTCGGCTGGGGCACCGCCGAAGTCCTCGTCCCTCTCATACTCGGCGTCCTGCTTTTCGTCTGCTTCGTCCGCCTCGAAACCCACCACTCGACCGCCCCGCTTGTCCCCCTCGACGTCATGACCAACCGCAACGTCATCTTTGTCCTCGCCACCATCATGTTCGGCTGGGGTACTTTCGGCATCTGGTCCCTCTACCTCATCCAGCTCCTCGAGAACATCCGCGGGCTCACCCCGCTCATGGCCACCGTCTACATGATCCCCGTGGTCCCCACCGGCATCATCGCCGCCATTGTCACCGGCTTCTGCCTCGGCCCCCTCAAGGTGCCGCCACCCGCTGTTATGACGGGGGCCCTCTGTGCCTTCATGACCGGCACCGTCCTCGTCACCACCGCGCCCATGGACCAGGTCTACTGGGGGCAAATCTTCGTCTCCATGCTCATTATTCCCTTCGGCATGGACATGTCCTTCCCCGCTGCCACCCTCATCCTCTCCAACTCTGTTTCCCGCCGCCACCAGGGCGTCGGCGCCTCACTAGTCAACACCGTCGTCAACTACGGTATCTCTCTTGGCGTCGGATACGCCGGCACCGTTGAGGTGCACTATGATGAGGGCGGCAAGACAAAGTACGGGTTGCTCAAGGGTTACCATGCGGCTTTGTACATGGGCATTGGCCTGGCGACGTCAGGGATTGTGGTGTGCTTGGTGTTTTTGTCTCTGTATATCCGGGACCAGAAGAGGGGTGGGGACGGGAGCACGAGCTCGACGGAGCAGAAGGAGGTCGGGACTGCCGACGAGAGGGAAAAGACGGTGGGTAAGATGTGAGGTTGGTTTCTGATTGTGTACTTTGTGTTTTTCTTTTTCTATATATACACACATGTTACGGTCGTGAATCATGTTTATTGTTGTTTTAGATATCCTTTTTGTTTATTAGTATCTTAATTCTCTGATTCTCTCTGCAATGCAGATCATGTTCATATAGATAGATGTCCTAATCTCAACTCAGTTTTCCTTGCCATCAATATCCCATGACTCCACTCAAATGATGCCACCTCCGAACCCTCCACCAAATCCACTCCCGCCGTCATACCCACCACTACCACCCCCTCCGCCCCCGTTCCCTCCATTCCCCCTCCGCCCCCTTCCGCCTCCCATCCTCATCCCCGGCCCCACCGGATCCCACCTCGCCCCCGGCACCCCCGGCACTCCCGGCCCCAATCCACCCCCAAACTCCCCCCTTGTCAACTCCCCAAACGACGGATACATCCCCCCTCTTCCATTCCTCCCCGGCATAAACGATGCCCTCAACGGATCCTCCGGCCCCAACCCCGGCGGATTCACGTCGTCATGACCCAAGCCTAATCCCCGGCCGCCCGTCGGGTCCCCCCGGAGATCACCACCTGGGATACTCAGGGGCCGCAATGGCGTGTTGATCTCATGCTCGTCTTCGAAGCGGGGGGGCTGCAAGTCGGAGGAGGGGAGGGGTTGCGCACGGGCGGCGGCAAGCGGGTCTACTAGGGTGGAGGTGGCGGAGTAGGGATGGAGGGAGTCGTTGCGGTGGGGGTTCTGGGGTAGCTCGGTGTGAGCTGAGGATTCTTGCAGGTGAGAGGGCCCGGTGGGTTCTGTGGCAGTCTCTAGTTTAGAATCAAGCGGGCCGAGGGGAAAGATGACGCTATTGTAAATTTTCTTGATGATTTCTTCCAGGTGGCTGGGGCTGAGGACTTTGTGGATGCCGTCGTCCCTTGGACCCGTGGGCAGCTTCTTCTCTAAGTCCTCGACGTCAATCGATGCCGTCTGGACACTTCCACCACCGCCACCCTCGCCGATCACACGGCCCGAAATATGAACAGTCTCATCAACCTGATCAACTTTGATCAAAATCTTGCCATCATATACAGCCTCCCTTCGGCTTTCCATATCCCAGAACTCAGGCAGCTTCGGCGCCTGCGATTGGATGGCGGGGTCTACATTAAGCCTATTAGCAAGAAATGTCCAATCCTTGGTGTATTTGATGAAAAAGGATCATCATACCTATCGACTTTTCTTTGGAAATAGATGTCAGGGAAAGACCAGACTCGGTGGCGACGGCGTGGGCGAGGAGGTAGAGAAGGTCCTGCGCCGTCTTGAGTTGGTCCTCCAATGGGTTCGAGTCGCTGGAGGCCCTGACGACCGCGTCTGTCATTAGAATCGGCATGTTGTGTGTCTGGTAATTTTCAGAAAGTAGAGTTACGATTTTTTGATGAAAAAAGAAAAAGGTGAAATGAGATAATGATTGACAAAGACAAATCAATAAGTCTGACTTGAACAAACATGCCGTCATCCCCAAATTGCTCATAACGTCATACTTAGGATACCTAGCTATCTCTTGGTTAGGGTTACTGCCGTTACCGCCTACATACCAGCTCCAATGCAAACCCTAACCATGAACCCTCTCAAATTAACCTTCAACTCCAGACTCGGTATTCAATCTCTCTCACCTCCAACTTTCAACAATGTCCGCGAACGACTCCTCCACAACCTCCATCCCCCTCCCCCACGCCGAAACCCTCCTAACCGCTTACACCGACTTTCTCACTATCACCCTGCACACCCTCCTCCGCCTCCGCCACCTGTACCCCCCCACCACCTTCCAGCCCGCCCGCGCCTTCGCCACCATCGTCTACCAATCCCGGCACCCCGCCGTCATATCGTGGATCCGCGACGCCGTGGCGGCGGTTACCCGGCAGTTGCGGACTGGGAATGTCTTGACGATTACCTTGGCCGTTCACGGGCCGCCGCCGGATGTACCTCCAGCTCCAGCTCCAGCTCCCCAACCTGTCGCGTCATCTTCAAAAGACAAACCCCCCAAACCCATCCTGAAACACCACCTTCCACCCCTTTCAACCCTCGAATGCTGGCACTTCTCCACCCCCTTCCTCCCCCGCTTCCCCGATTCCTCCACTCATTTCACCCCCTCCGCCCCCTCCGTTTCTGACGAAACGCTCCCCCCCTTCCCCTGGCCCAACGTCACCGAAGCCTTCCGCTCTGTCCTCGCCCGCGTCTCCAACGAGGCTGACCGGCTAGAAAAGGTGCCCGCGGGCAGCACATTTAGTTTGGTGGTGGAGGTGAGGGAGGAAGGGAGTGTTAGAAAGGTATGTCATAGACAAGGTATTCTGTAATTGGTGACGACGATTCTAACAGTTTACAGCATCCGCAACCTTGGATACCGGCAGAAGAACATACCCTCACCATTGGACCCTCCGGTACTACCCGTCCCCTCCGCTCCGCCGCCGCCGGCCCCCTTTTCTTCGAATGTTGGCTCGAGAAAGCCTCGTAGTTTACTTCTATCACACTCATAGTCTTTGCCAATACCAAGATACCCATTAGTCTAGCTCATTAATTGATTATCTCTATCATTATTACATATCGATACACACTCTCCCGCTCCCTTTTCACCTCTCCCCATGGGTCGACCCCGCCACCGATCCTGCTACTGAGCCACTAACAGACGCGGGTGCCAGCGGATTCATGTTCGGCACCTCAATGTTCAGCCCCTTGACCGCCGCTCTCAAACTCGCAATCTCCCGCTTGAGCTTCAGGTTCTCCTTCTTTAGCTTGGTGACCTCCTCGCCCTGCTCCGTCATCATGTTG
This sequence comes from Ambrosiella beaveri, assembly GCA_030294605.1. NCBI lineage: Eukaryota > Fungi > Ascomycota > Sordariomycetes > Microascales > Ceratocystidaceae > Ambrosiella > Ambrosiella beaveri. Next base: position 38,896 of record JARQWA010000035.1, read on the forward strand.
AGCAACTCCTCCTTGTCCTCTCTGCCCTTGCCCTTGACCGCCTTGACAATCTTGACCAGCTCCGCATTGAACCGGTCATACAATACCTTGTTCTCCAGCGCCGTCTTCTGGTACAACGTGTCAATCTCCCGCACCTTAGCCTCGTGGGCCTTCATCGTCATGTCCATGTCATGCTGAAGGTTCTCGTGCCGCTCACTAACCTCCCGCACCGCATTCGGCACCTGCTCCTCCAAGTTACGGACGGCAGCAGCCAAGCGCCGGAGCTCGGGGGTGTTGTGGCGGCCACCGCCAACAGCAGAGTTGCCGACGCGCGCCATATCCTCGGTGATGCGAGAAAGCTCCGACTTGAGAGACGCATCGATCTCGGCCGCTGCTTGCTTCTCATTCTGCATGCGCTCGCGCAGCCGCTGCGGCGACTGTAACCGAAGTCTTTGGCCGGTGGCACGGGTTGGACTGTTGGGGCGGATCTCGCTCTTGGGTCGCAACGTCGGAATGTTGGAAACTAACAATCCCTTGGAGTGGGTCCGTTGGGGCATGCGGCTGTCCTCGCGGTCCGTAGCCTGGGAATTCTGCGACGCGACCGAGTTAGTCCGTGACGGCGAGTTTGACCCTGGCATAGACGGCAACAGCTTGCCGCCTGGCGGCGCAAAGAGGTCACTGTTGGCAATATTCTCCTTGAGCCGTGGTGACCGCACGTTTTGATGGATAATGGCCGACGTCGATGTCGGGCTAATGGGAATCCGTGACGGTGAGTGAGCCCTGGCGGTGGCAAAGCGCTCAGGCGGTATCGTGATCGTCGTCTGCTTAATAGTCTCCGACGAGTACGACGTGATAATCTGGGCTTGAGCCTGCGCTGGCTGAATCTCACTCTCCCCATCCGGTCCGACGATGCTAGTTTCGGACTCGTCTTCAATATTGGCAGTAGCCATCAGACTGCGCAGATCAGACAACGAGCTCCGTCTCTTCTTACGCTTCTTAACGGTGCCCGTATCACCGGACCTAACGGGCGGTTCACCGATCGTTTCGAGCCCCGTAGGTGGTTCAAGGCGGTGGGCACTAGGCGGCCGCGAAGATATATACGAGTACTCCTCAAACGCTCCGGCCACGGGTGGTCGATCACGAGACAAGGGACGCCGACATCTAGTCTGACTCGTCTGCGAAAAGTCCACTGAGCGAGTCCTACTCCCCCGAGAACTAGTCGAATTGCTCTGCGATAGATCCGTCGTCGATCTGCCGTGCTTACTCAGACTACGCCACACCGAACGCTCCGAGTACGTAGAGTCCTTGCTGTTCTGCCGCAGCAGACGGTCCAGACGTCCGCGCACCGAAGATGAGGCGTTGGAGGCAAAAGAGCCGGTGTGCGACTTCAGCCCCCTCAACGTACCACCGCTGATGGTATCGTAGATTTTGTCGGCATTCGCCAAGAGCAGCATCGCGTTCTGGGCGCCACCGCCTCCGACGTTGCCCGACTCGTCAAAGATACGATCGCAATCTTCAACCAGCTGATCAAGCAGGTTCATGTAGTTTGGTGCGTCTTGGTAAGGCACCAAGAGCTCCGCAAACGCAAGAGTCAGAGCTCCGCGATCCGAGTCATTGCCGCACGCCCCGAGAAGGTCCGCCAGCAGCTTGATGAGTGTGCTAAAAGCTCGTCGGTTCTGCGGCGCCATCTCCTTGAATAAAAAGTTAACAAAGTCGGCAAAGTCTCCCGGCACGTGCCGGTTCAGACGGGCCTGCAGCTTCTCCAGATTCCTAATCGTCATCACTGGGCCCATCTGCTCTGTCCACGCAATGCGCAGGAATTTCTCAAAGGCCACCAAGATGACATCTGCGCCCAGATTATTGGAGTACTCAATGTCAAATGGCGCCTCAATCAGCCGGTTGTACAAGTCGTTTACCACCAATTCGTCCACATTGCCACGGTTCATGACGGCACGGCCCAGAATGTTGCCACGACGCTGCTGCAACGCTGCCACGTACCCGGTGAAGGTAGCCTCGAGACGCACCAGCGGATTCTCAGGTTTGGCATCATCCAAGGGCACCCGATCGCGGCCACGAATGGAACCAAAGATGGAGTGTTGACTCCCAGACCGCTTCAGTTCCTTGGTTGTTGGCAACGACGGGACAGAGCCCTGCGGGAAAACAGCCGAGACGGGTGTCCGAGCATGCTTGTTTTGTTGGGGTTGGTCAGGAGCCGAGCTAAGGGTCCCGTTCCAGATGTTAGAGAGTAATTTCACTGGCGAAGTGGCGAGGAAGGACCGACTCTTTTCGCGAGTCCCCACCAGATTCAGACTCTTCATAACCTTGATGTAGTAAGATGCCATTGCAGGCACCAGACTAGAGTTCCATACATTGAACTGTGAACTCATGAGTTGGATCACTACGTAGCGGTGTGTTAGACGACGCTCCACGATGGTCACATAGCAGACTCATTATTCCTTACCTCTTCGTGATAATGTCGGCAAAAAATCCTCGAGCGCAACTTCGTCATGGTACGTCTTCCCGCTAAGACCAGAAGCACTTATGGAAACCCGCCGCAAGTCATTTGCCTTGACATTGACCACGATCTCTACGCCATAGTGCCCCAGGGGTGCACCCTTCGTTCCGCGTTCATGATCTACCACTACACGGATCGGAGCAGGTTCTTTTCGGCCCTCAATCAGATAGTCTGCTCCTTCCTGGAAGACAGCCGCAAACAAGCCGAGGTTGCTATCAGGCATGCGTACCGACCGTATCGTCCACTGCTGGTCCTCACGCTCAGCTTCGCTGAATCTGCCCTCCACTCTTGCCTTGGCAATGTCTTCGGTCCATCGCGTAGCTTTGCCCTCAAAGGTTTCTTGTAGCTTGAAGCAGCGAGAGTTTGGCGGCGCAGTAGAGGTCCCATCAGACCCAAGACCCTTGAGATAGCCGACAGACGTCATCCACACTAACTGGCCATCGGCTGATTCGGTAAAGCGGACATCTGCCAGATCATGCCATCCTTGGAAAACCAGATCGTAGGTTGCTGTTCCGCCGGCAGCCTTGGTCATGGAGGCCATTAGGCCAGCCGCCGAAGGCTTCTCGAGCTCGCGCATAAAGTCTCGACCAGTGAGGTTGTACGTCTGCTTCTTCACAATAACTACACAGTCAGCAAACACCAGGAACATTCCAGCTTTATCTGACTGGCTCATCTGGGCTGTAGAAATGGGCTCCAGAACCTCAATAAAATCAGCTGCCATAATGATCCGGCCTTGAGGAATGAGATTCTCCGGCCAAGATTCGACCATGTTCCGCAAGCGACTAGCAAGCTGGGGCTTATCTGGAATGGGGTCATCCATGGAACAGATATTAGTGATGATGTCTCTGGCTCTCAGCATGGGTTGAAGAGCTGGGTGCGTGATTGGGAGGCAGGTGACAATCTGATCAATCAGCAGACTGTAACGAGGCAGGCGCTGCACAGGCTCAATAAGGGATGAGCGGATCGTCTGCTCACCAGTCTGGGCCACACGGTTCTTGAATGTAGATTGCTTTTCCATGAAATTGTTGATAAGCTGAGGGAAGTGCTGACTGGCCCGGATGTAGTCTTGATAGCTGTCAGTAAACTTGGGGAACCAATCCAAGAAGAGACGTGCCACAGCCAAAGTTCCACTCGGGTCTTTGGACCGGATGCCGGCGCCCAACTTTGACCCCATCATGGTGGCCATTGAATGCTCCATATCCGCCAAAGCTTCCTCCTCAGACTCATCCATTATTTGGCGAAGCTCCTGGAAGAACTCATTGTTGAGGGTCAAGATAACATCTAAAGACGCCGGGAATAGCCTGTTGACCTCTTCTATAGGCGGACTTTGACTATCAGATGTCTTGTTCTTAGCTGCCTTGTGGAAGTCGGCAGAAATGTTGTGCACGAGCTCATGGACCTTTTTGACATAACGTTCTTCGGTATCGACTAGTTCTTGAAGCTTCATACGCAATTCCATCTTCTGGTCCTTGTTGAATGATTTACTCCGGTTTAATGAGGTCGGTTTTGAAGGCGCTCTTCTCAGTCGTGACGTTGGTAGGAAAACCGGCTCTCCAAACAGTCGGACAAGTGGCGTATACCCGCCATACTGCCGGAGAGATGGATCCAGAATGTCGTCTTCATCATCAGGATAGTCTTCGTAGTCCTCGTTCTGTAATGGCACAATAGACCCAGGTGGCAGCACGAAGTCTAGGTCAACATTGGAGATGTGCTGGGTTTGCAAGGCCGTCTGTAAGCCCTTAACGACATTGGCGGTGTTGTTACTCTCGGTAAGCTCCTTGGACAGGTTTGCCGCGTGCTGCTCGCCAAACAAAGGTGTAGAGGTCGGTGGGCGCTTAGACCGCCCGGTTCCGTACTGTGCTCGTAGGTGGTTCTTGACTGTGTCGGGAAGCTCTGTGAAATACTTGAAAAGACCAAAGGCCAGTCCACGGTAGACCTCATCACCCTGAAATTCCCGAGGAAGATGGTCGACGACAGCGTAAAACGGTGAGTTTGGCGAAATTGTTAAGCGATGGAAAGATTGGAACCCGGCAGCAGTGAAGACATGCACCTGCACTCTAGAGCTATTATGAGTGTAGTTGGCCGTTGTCGAAGGGCCGTGGAAAACCAGAACCGGATGATCACCGAGGAGCGGATCACAACAGTGGTAGAGCGTTACGCTCTCGGATGGGAGGACGATGTCCTCGGTGACGCGGACCATCGTCGGGGGTTAAAACTTGCGGTGAAGTTGCTGACCGATCCGATATGCGCCGAGAAGTTGATGCTGTCGGGTACAATAGGACAAATATCGAAAGGGATGGTCAGGTTCGCCTTGTTTTCTGGTTCGCGTGAGACCCCCCACGGTCGAGAAATACTGTATGATATGAATGTAAAGACGTCTGGGATATAGTTCTTCCGCTTGATGAGATAGGACTGTAGATGAAGAAGCTAAATCAAATGTTCTGAGTTGACGAAGGGTAATGTCGTATTGAGACAAAGTTGACCCTCGATGGAAGGAATGTCGTGGACAAGCACGAGACAATGCACAGTCCGGTTTTTTCTTTAGTAGTCGTCGCCAAAATGCAAAAAAAGAAACAATGCCTCGTCAAAAAAAAAGACTGTAAGTAATGAATGTGGATGGGAGTGCTGCAGTCGGTAGCCAGGAGCCGCAAACAACCGTTGCAACGGAAACCAAGCCGATGGGCCAAAAGGAGGGGAAGGCCGACAGTGTGTCTGTTCGAGGAAAGTGCGTGCTGGTTAGCAATGATGTCAGGCCACGATGCCTTGCTGGGGGGCTTTTGTAGAGCAAGAAGTCCAGACGAAAAAAAAGTAAAATAAGAACAAAGCTGGGACTTGGTCGCCAAAAGAAAAAATCAGATGGAAATGGGATCAAGCAACAAAGACTCCCTTGGACAACAAGCGGATGTTGTGGATTCAGTCTTGAAGGTGCAGGACAGGAACAGCTTGGGTTCAGGATCTTGATGCTGGCACACCGAAAGATGGATTAGAGTCCAAGTCTGCCGACTGTCTCTATTGACTCGTTGGGGTTGGATGAGCTTAATTGAGGCAAGCTTCGCAGTTCCTGATATGGTCTGGGCAGGGGATGAGGGACAGCTTAGACTTACTGTAGATTTAATGAGGGGAGGACAGCATGCGGGGATGTCAGGGGCACAGCACGGCGATTCAGCCTCTATCAATATCGGGCAGCTTATAAATAGCTACGCAAGAAGGCGAGCGTGGACCAAGCGGGCGAAGTGGGGGTTTGAGACAGGTCTTCCGCTTAGAAATCGCAGGTAGGTTGATGATCACTGGCCAATGCCGTGGCGAGGACAGTCCGACAGACAGGTGGGGTCGGGGTCGGGGTCGGGGTGGAACAAGATGCGCCGTATGTAAATTACCGATATGCGGTGAATTTGATGAGATAAACAACCAAACAAATAAACAAGAATCAATGGAGCTAGCGTTGTTATGGGATCCTTTGATAATTGGGGGTAGGTTTTGGTGGACTGCAAATTTGTAGGTCACGATAATTCCAGCTCAAGGTCTAGCCCATTATTCCTTTTTCACGCCTCGTCGCTCCTTCCTCAACAGCCCAATCAGTCTAATTCCACAGCATTTACTGAAAGTGATCACAATATTGTTATCTGGGTAAAATTAGACATATAGACTGATTGTCTGAACTTCTTACATCTAAATATACACAGCCATTCTCTATAGCTTCATCATGTTCCCGACAATAGATTCTTTCAATCACATGCTATAGTCAAAGCTCGAAAGCTCATGGACGTCAATATCAATATTTACCCGGAGATAACCCTAACTTTCACCTCGGTGTTCTGTCAAAGTAATGTGTTAGGGTTTTAAGAATAACCCTATTTAATCTGCCATTCTGCTACCAAAGTGAAAGCAGGGATTTATTTGAAACAAGGCAAATCTGCGAACTGCAATTTTACATTCTGGTGTGTTCCATACCCTCGTCACGATTTTGTGGCTGATGATGAGGGTTGCCAGGTCAACGCTAAGAACTATCTTTTGATGAAAAAAAGATTATAGCCAATCAAACCCAGCTGACGGCGAATTCAAAAAGAGCTCAAAGAACAGTCGACAGAGCCGCTGGTCCTTCAGTTGAAGTTGTTCTTCTTGATCATTCAGCTTTGTCTGTGTCTAGCGGTGGTTACGCAGCATCAAACGCCAGGCTGACTCCCAGTTTTTGTTTCTTCTCACACTCGTTACTCTATTTTGCTGTTGATTGATATCAACAAGACGTTCTTTATCTAAGCTTCCATCTGGTGTGTACTTTAGTAGTAGTGTACTTTTTTTACACCTTTACTTTTATTGCCCTTTATTCATTTTATACACAATTTTTTTTTCCTGCCGTTCTTTTCTCTTTCTACCGAGCTTTGATCTGTTGTGTCTTGTGCCTCGATCCCAGATTGGTTATTTGTTTACTTTGTGTTCCCGCCAATAATCACGATATCACAAACGGCTGCGTCAACGACACGACGTCACGAACGCCCCTCCAAGTAGTATCCAGCCTGTCAAGCTGCATCTGCAAGTTCATTCAGCACAACCCCTCTTCACTTTACAGTTTGTCGAGTCAGATCGCTTCGACAGCTCCCTGTCTTATTGACGAACCTGGCTTCTTAACCACCACCCTCTTTATTTTTTTTTCTGCATCAATTTGAACCCCGCTCATCCAAGCTTCCGTCCGGCCTGTGCACTTGAGCTTTCCTAAAATCTCCATGTTCAATCAATATCTACGGCTTCTTGCACGAGCATCTCAATCAAAACACCGCACGGTGTGTCAGCCAGAGGTTCGCCTCGTGGTCAACTAAACAGGTAACTCCCTCTCTTTGTATGCCCTTCACCCATAGCAACAGCTACATTCGGCTCTTGATGAGCTTGAATGAGGGCAGGAACTGTATCAGAGTCAACAAAGGCGGCGGTTGTCGTTCGAAATGTGTTTCTAAGTGCCCCAAAGCGTATTGTTGCTTCGCTATTGTGATCTGGGGATGACAACATAACGCACATGGAAGACAAAATCCCACCCTGCTCCCGTCACATCCAATATGCATATTTTGTTTACTTGAAATTTTTTGTTTCATGGTTTCAGTGTACTGACACGGCTCCGCTTCCATTGTTTAGCTCCACATCATTAAATATTGTCGGCTGGCACTGGTTGCTTTGCAGCCATTCATTGTCTCATCTCGTGCTTTTCTGCTTCGCTTCTCACACTCCTTGACGAATAAACCAAATTTTGAACTACACGACGAAAACTTCACCCTTGACCTTTGTTCGAGCTTCTATCCCACGATATCTTCAACCTTCTGCTACACCAGCACCAGCATCTCGACAAGAAAAGAGCAGCCCAGCAACTGCTTTACACAATTTAGACCCTCTTTACTTCATCTTGGCCTCTATTATCCATATTAGAATTATAGCTATTGCATCCATCGATCGCAATCACCAACCCTTGAGTGCATAAAGTTTGCTTCTGCATCGCTTGCCGACTGCACTCTACATTATACATAATACTACGTACCATCGTTGCGAACTGCCAACATGGACGCTAGCTACCTGTCACATCAGGTGAATACCATTGTAGAGCAGCTGCATGGTCTCTTTGACGAAATCGGTGTGCCTAACCACGAGCGTGAAGCTCGAGAAACTGAGGTAAACACGACCCCGCATGGCGTCACCTTGACCGCCTCAACACCCCGCTAACCCAGGGAAATTCCACACATAGCTCTTCTCCTCTCTTTCTAACACCCTCAACAACCATATCCGCCAAGTCAACTCAGAAAAAAAGAAGCTCATAGAAGAGGCGCAACATACAATAACTATCATCCGCCAGATGGAGGCATCTTTGGACAACAGCGGTAGTAATAACCGATCAAATGAGGATGACGGCCTTAGAGTGACGTATCCGTTGACGAGATGCCTCAAGCTGCTTCGCGAGAAGCATCAGCAAGTGCGAAGATTATACGAAGATCGGTTGAAACAAGTTAGAAGTAAGTATTTGTGCCGTCTAATACAGGCCATATGTTTAGAAGAAAGCTAACCGAGACTCCATAGAACTGGCCGACGCTCTTGAGTCCTACTCCTCGCACCTCGAACCCACATTTGTCAGCATTCCTCTGCCGCCCAGTGACCCCAATGTCCAGGTCCCCCCAACTTTTGACATCTCTCCGACCTACGTAGACAAGCTGGATCAAGAGTTCACGCGCGTCTACGATGAGTACACTCATCGCATTAAAACTGTACAGTCTGTCTGCGAACAGGTTATAGATTTGTGGGCTGAGCTCGGCATTTCCCAGTCTCAAACAGATGCCAACATCGTCAAGTACTACCGTGATGCGCCGGAACGGCTGGGTCTCCATCAGGAGGATATCCACAGACTCATGGTGAAACACGAGAAGCTCGTTAACGAAAAGAATGCTCGTGAGAAGCATCTGGCTGGACTCAAGACTTCTGTCGAGAACATGTGGGCCATGCTCGGGGTTGACGAAGCGGAACGTAAGGCTTTCCTCAACGCCAATCGAGGCTGCGGTATCCGTCAGATCAACGAGTTTGAGGACGAGGCTGCCAGACTTGGTGAGCTGAAGCGCCAGAACCTTCACATTTTCGTTGAGGATGTCCGCTGCAAAATCCAGGAACTCTGGGACGCTCTGTACTTCTCTGAGGATGAGATGCTGGAGTTCACTCCGGCGTTCTCAGATGTCTACTCTGATGCGTTGCTCGAGGCCCATGAGAGGGAGATGGCCCGTCTGGAACGTCTGCGTGAACAACGGGCTCCGATTCTCACCCTTATTGAAAAGTACAAGGATCTCACTTCACAAAAGCAAGAGCTGGCACAGTCCAGCCAAGATGCGTCCAGACTGATGATGCGAGGTCAGAAGGGCGAACGCCGTGACCCCGGTAAGCTTTTGCGCGAGGAGAAGATGCGCAAGCGTATTGCGAAGGAGCTTCCCAAGGTTGTTATCGAGCTCCACAAGATCCTCAAGAAGTATGAAGAGGAGTATGGCGTGCCGTTTACTGTTCAGGGTGAGCGGTATCTCACTGTTGTGGAAGAGAAAGAAGCTGCATCGGTTCCTGGCTCAAAGAAGAGTGGCTCTGCTAGACCCAAAACCCCTGGCGACCCGGTGATTCCCACTAACACTGGTAACTCGAGCACCACGAAGTCTGTCAGCAAGGCTCGTTCCATGGGTAACATCAAGGCTGCTGCTTCTCAGCAACCGCAACCGCCCAATCGGAACTTGAACAGATCCCCAGTTGCGGGCCAAAAAGCAGTCCCCCCCCCCAGACTGGCGTCTACTGTTTCTGGTTCTGTCGGGAAATCGGGCACCAGTAGCCCTACTCGACCACCCGCCAGAACGCCACTGTCGGGTATGCCCAAAAATGGTAGCATCTCCCCTACCCGTAGCACTTCACCAATGCGCGGTGCTTCACCTACCCGTGCTGAGGCCTCTGGACGCTTGTCACCCTCCAGATCGCCTTCTAAAGCGGAACTCGGAACTCTGCGTTATGGTGGGGCCCCATTGATGCGGGCGCCGCCGCCAAAGATGCGTGAGCCGCCTAAGCTGGAAACACCAGCCAACCCTTATAAGGGAACTAACCTCAACGAGGGATCTATGGTTCGGTCAGTTGCAGCTGATGATGTGTTTGGTCCTAGCTCGACCTCCATGTCTGCGGCGTCACAATTCGCCGCCTCGCGCTTCAACCAGCCTAGTATAAATAGCATGACTACTATTCAGCAGGCTAACAACCCTAACTCGACGTATACGTCGTCATCTTCAACTGGCTCTTCTCAGCCTGAGTCACTTCTGGGAATTGGTGGTCTCCGGCAAGTTTCAGGGGCTTCCACCTACATTTCCGAAGGCTCTGAGAACTGGGAGACTTACGATGATGGCAACTCCGAGCCTGAGCCCGATGCTTCAGATATGTACTTTGCCAAGTTGCAGGCGGCCCGTGGCAAGATATATGCGGAAGGTGCCTTGCTGTCGCAGAACCGCAGCATGATGAGACCAGAGATTGGTGGGATTCCGGGGCAAGTGATGCATATGGAGCACCACGGGCGCACGTATTCGCACTCCAGTCATCCGTCAAATGGCTCTTTGGGCTACTCATCCTCTGGCAACAAGAGAATGAGAGAAGTGCCACCACTGGTTGGTGTCCCGTCCGTGGTTATGGACCAGGAAGGGAACCGGGTGGGGTCGGGGAGCGAGTGGACGGACGATGATATCTTTTAGAGGCAATTGACTACGGTCCAGTCATCGAGGAAAAAGGTGGTCAGAGAATGTGCGAAGGCGGTGAGGCTGCCGTTCAGGTTTTGAAGATGGGATGACGGGATGATGGATGATTTTGTGGACTAGCTATATTTTGCATTATGTGAGTGATTCTTTCTCGGGTCATGGAAAATGGGGGTTTGGTGTTTGGGTTGGGAGGGATTCTTGGTTTAGGGTTTGTATTATTAGCATGCGTGGTAGCTCTTTCAATTCTTTTAGATATTGTGTTTGAATTTTATTATGGTTTAGTCCGAGTTTTTGTTCTCTGGATTGTGTATGAGATGAGGGTATGATGGGGGATGAAGAGTAGGCATCAATGGGTAGAAAAGATGGTCAATGTGAAGTGATGATTGATGTCTTGTTGGATAATCAAAGTCAACCTTGTTACATGTCACATTTCAAGTGAGTTCAATTTTTCTTCTGGCTAAATAGATTGACATGTAGCAGACTCAATCATCATGATCAACATGCCCTCCAGAATCTTGATATTCATCGGATGGCAAGAATATACACTGGCTGTACCTCATCAACCAACGGAGAAAAAACCACGACATTCAAGGAAGGATATTGATGCTTTGGGTTGGATGCCGGTTGATATCTTTGAAAAGATGGGATAGGTGGTGAAGTATCTGGGGGAGGCGTTGGAAGATGTGCCGTTGACGATTATATGATTCTGAAAGGGATTATGAATATATCCTTTAACTTAGCAGTAACCTATTTGTTAAATGATATCGATATCCTTATTAGTGTAGTGGTGATCATACCTGCTTGTCACGCAGGTGACCTGGGTTCGATCCCCAGATGGGGAGAGCTCTTTCTCTTAAAGTCTTGTGGTGGAAGCTACATGCGGAAGGTGGATATTCTCTCGGTAAACTTAGATATAACCCTAAGGAACCCTATAGATATATCATATAAACTTGTTTATGGTCATTACCAATAGAATTCAACAAGGGTTGAATAGATTATGAAATGTTGACATGCAATAAATCCACCAAGTTGAACAATTATATAGTTCAAAGGGTCCCACCAATGTATTGCCGGTATCTGGAATCTGCAACCCACTAGACTCGTGGCTATGCAGAAGTGTAGTTCGTCGTAACTCGACTCTCAACCCGCACGACTGCATAAACAATAGCATCTTTTATATTCTCTTTCCCCAGTTGTTCTTGACAAAATCGCCATGCTCCTCTCATAGCATCGTAAACTTTGGACATTATCAACAACAACCTTTTGCATAATCTTGCTTGCTTCTTAGATGACGCCAGGTACAAAAGATGACCTTCATGTACAACCATATGAGGGCGCCATAGCTTAGTTTTTTTTTCCTTTTTATTTTTTTTTGGTTCAGGGATCTCCGTTGACAGCGGTGATCATTTTGGAAGGTTAATATTTAAAGTCAACCAAGTCCCAAGGCTTCTGGATATAGAAAGGACGGAAAGTTGATATTTTTGCCAATTTGTTTTTCTGCAGTTACGGAATTCGATGCGAAGACGTTCGTCATAGCCGGTCGGCTTTTGTGTCATGAGGTCACTTTTCAATTATCCTATATCCTGTCGATTCTCAAGTTCCTTTTGCGTTTCTGGTATATCATAACTTATACAAGTATATATTCATCCCTGCTCCGGCGGCCACACGCCACTGTCGATATGGCACACTATGGCACTGCTGCCCTGAAGGGCGCCATACTCGCCTTTAACGCCGACCCTTCGAGACCGCCAGTTCTTACTCCGACTCCGACTCCGAAACCACCGATTCTCGACATGGCACAGTCTGCCAAGAAGAAACCTCGAAAGATAAAGCCTCCCGTCAAGCCGAAGCCAGGCCACACCAGGACATCATCATCTCGATTGCCCACTACTGGCCATCTAGAATCCAGAAATGACAGCTCCGGCGCCAGATCTACAATATCATTGAAAGCGGAGCCGTTGACCCATTTGAGAAGTCAGAGTGTCAATACTGGCCCTGGGATCCAACGAAATAATTCTCCGCTGGCTGCATTACAAGCGGCTGCTGTCAGTGTGGGATCACTTCCTCGCTCTGGATACGGGCCATCTGCATCGAGACATGCGTCGCCGGCTCGGATGACTTTGACTGGATTACGCGGGACATCACCGAGTTCGTCAATAGAGACAGTGATGTCGGTGGATAGTTCTGTGCTGGGAAGCCGCTATAAATCTCCACTGGGGCAAACAAGTGTGGCAGAGTCAACATCAGCGGGTTCTATTGCTGCGAATATTGCTGTGAAGGGGACATCTTTGCCTCAGAAACCGATTGCTTCTGGCCGCATGGAAAGTCCTAATCGACGGGTACGACCGCTTTCGATGATGAGGGGACGGAAAGGTTCTGTGTTGTTCGTCAAATCGCCACTATCAGCGGAGAGAGATATTGGCTCTTCTTCGGCAGCGAATCTGATTTGAAAGTTCGAGACGTACTTGCAGGATCAGAAGAAGCAATTGGGACTTATGACGTCACCAATGCAGGTACAGATGGCCGATCATGGAGCGTCGTACGGGCGGCTAGATATGCCACAAAAGGGGACTGATAAAGGAGACAAGGCAAAGATCCTCGGCGTCAGGAGTATTGGTAACACAGCTGGGAGGACAGATGGGCCAGTGATACAGAAAAGAGAGTACCGACGCCACCAAGGATACCAGAAATGAAGGAGGTTGAAGAGACGGAGGACAATGATAAGGGGCATGAAAGTGATTTCTCGAATAAAAGTTTTGTCTCAGCTTTGTCAACACTTCAACATTCAAATGATGTAACACCTGCTTCATCGCCGCGGTCTCCGCAGAATTTCCGCTTTATTAAGAAGCCATCAGTTCCAACCCCCGGAACACAGCCAAACTACCAAAAGTCACAGTCAGACCACACTATTGTAACAACAAGCACTACACCAGCGGGCTCTGTTTACAATGCAACTATCATCCCGTCGCCATCGTTGTCAGTTAACTCTCTTGCCTCTGCCATGATCGGTAGCATTCTTGCCGCCCGCTGCCTTACGCCAAACCCCACCGGGTCTTCATCAAAATCCTTGCCGCCTCCAATCATCCGGAAACTAACAATCTTCCCCAAGACCCTTCGACAAGATGATCGCCCCGAAAACTTCGATGAAAAAAATGCATCCCGCTGTCGACGAAGAAAGCGAATTGGCGCCAAAGGGAAACATCGACATAATGAAGGGGCGCGGCGCAGATGACGAGAAGAAATTACAGAGCGAGAACGGAAACGATATGAGGCGTTATGGGCGAGTAACCGAGGGCGCTATCTCGTCAATGAAGCTGGCATTCCTATTATCCCGAAGCACTATCCTGCCAGCGTCTCCACTGAAACATCCTCGTCTACTTCCGAATATCTCTTTGAAGAAGACAATGATTACCCTGTGGACCTCGTTGCCAACGTTGTTGTCCGAGAACTCTGGAAACGCTCGCGGCTCCCTTTAGACGAGCTTGCCGAAGTGTGGGATCTTGTCGACCGACGGCACAGCAGCGCGCTGAATAAGCAAGAGTTTGTCGTCGGTATGTGGTTGATTGACCAGAGGTTACGCGGGCGGAAGATTCCGGCAAGAGTGCAGCCAAGTATTTGGGGGACAGCGAGGACGGCATGGGGAGACATCAAGAAGAGGCAGAGGAGGGTGGGGGGTGGAGGTCATCATCATTTGCATGGACACATTCGTTTGCTGGGGCATGGACATGGACATGGACACAATGAGAAGAAAAACAAGAAGTTGCAGAAGAGATGTAATGGATGAGTTATGAGGTCATGTAGATTATCATGTAAAGTGTCTCGGGACACACTAATGCAGGCACAGGTATCAGGCCATATGGAATATAGGATCTATTTTTTTTCTAGTTTCTAATTTTAAATTGGGGTAAATTTTCCCAAATACCACGTGAATCAGTGGTTAGATGCATCTGTATATCGTGTTATAAATCATAAATCATAATGTAAAGCAATAAAGTCACAACCAAAGTGCTCTCTTCGGATCAAATTCATGCTTCTCCTCCAACCGCTTCTTTTCCATTTTAGCCTTCTTCCTCACCTTTAACACTTCCCCGAGCCCTGCTTCATCCGACTGCTTCCTGGCATCATCATCCCACCACGTATTATCAATCGCCATCTTGGCCTCCCGCTGATTAGCAAGTAACGTTGTCCCGCCAAACCTCTGTACGTTCGACCAGTGCGTGTCTCCGTAAACCCACGCCGCGACATTATCAGCAAGATTCCCGTTGAGGATCAACTCGGTAGCATAGGCCGATGACTGTGGACTATCCTCATGCCTGGGGTCCGACGTGCCGACGAGCGACGGGGCGTGGCGGGTAATGACAAAGATGCGGTCCTGCGAACACAGAGTGGGATGGATCTCCTGCAATGTCTTGACCAGCCAGGCGAGATCGCTCTTGTGTGCGGCGGCATGGTCTTTGATATCCCAGTCGCGGATCTTCTCAAAGTCATGGTTACTCATCCAGAGGGTTTTGGTGTGTTCGGGGTCAAGGGCGGACCAGAGGGTGCAGCCGAGGGTATGGATGCGCCAAGTTTGCGGGTCATTGTTAGAGGCGGGGCCGCCATTGATGGAGGAGGGAAGACTGCGGGGAGGCGAGATTTCCAATGATGACGCAAGGACTTCGAGGACGTGATGGTCTTATTGGAGGAAGACGAAAATATCGCCGAGCTTTTGGGCCATTTCGCGGGCGGGGTCGATTGTCATGTCGTAGGTGGTCATGTAGTGTTCATGGTTACCGAGGACAAAAAAGGCCTTCTCGTACATGGTGCAGAGGCGCTCCAAGAATCTGTAGTATCTGGGGTGGTAGAGATAACCAACATCGCCGGCTAAAATTAGATACGGGGCCGTTGGCTCCGGGTCGAAATGATCGTATTGATTAAAACGTTCCAAATGAAAGTCTCTCATGTACTGGAAAGCAATGCGAGAAGGGTCAACCGAGGTAAAATCAAGGTCATACGCAATAAGATTCTTCGCCTGCGAAACGTCGGCACCTCGCCAATCGACGTCAGAATCTTCATCCTGTTAGGCACCGGCTCAATTACCGGCGCTGGAAGGTTCTTTTTGATGACGCTTACGACCGTTGAAGCATAAGATATGGTGTCAGCCGTCGTCGCCGTTACGGGCGGCATCGATGGCATAGTCAACACCCAGGGCACCGAGGGGATCCGCAAGGCGATTTCAGCCACTGCGTCATTGAGAAATTTGCATATGTCGAAAGGCATGGTAGGCAAATGGTCTCGTGTCCATAAAGACCAAAAGGAAAGAATGCTGATAAAAAACAGAACAAAAAGGGCAGCTGCCTCGAAGGGTGCAGCTGCAAAACTTTTGTACCTATTGTAGAGATTGCGCAGAGGGGTTGTCATGCAGGAAATTGGAGTGTCAGAATCAGAGATTCGCGAATTGCGACATTGATAAGTGTGGCCGTTATAATTTTGTGCCGTCATTTGTATCGAAAAGCGATGTTTCTGGATAACTGGAGGTTTAGTTTGTGGAAAGGCGCCTTTTAGATCGGGCCTGCCTGGTGACTAGAAGTTAAAAGTGGGTCTGTGGAACATTATAGTGGACCGGGGCCCGTCCCGAGTGCCGGTTAAGGTAAGTCATGACAATGTACGTGAATCCTACTTTTATGTATAACTTTGCAGAATGTGCAGAATATGACAGAGGTTTGGGGTTAAAGATCATATCC
Organism: Ambrosiella beaveri; assembly: GCA_030294605.1. NCBI lineage: Eukaryota > Fungi > Ascomycota > Sordariomycetes > Microascales > Ceratocystidaceae > Ambrosiella > Ambrosiella beaveri. The sequence continues at coordinate 55,344 of JARQWA010000035.1, forward strand.
AAGAAAAAAACCTAAGGAATTGATTGGCGCACTGAGACGATATCATCCAAATATTTCTGATGGCAACTACCTACGAATTTGATGCAATCCAGTAGTTGCTCATACAAATCCATACAAGGCTCCGTGTTTCTATGTAGTTCTAGCAGTGTTCAAGGTAATATGTTTTCTTTAATCTTGCTTTCGCACATCACCGAGCCGTACATGCGACCAAACCATATCGACCGACAACAAACTTCATTAAGATAAAAGCTAATTATGAGATGGATCTCTTCCATCCCATGAATCAAGGTGGTCGGCCTCAGAAAGTTGATTATATGATATGGCTATGCTAATCTTCCCACTCCCTCATCCTTTCACCATCATCGAATTCTCCGTCAAGACTGACATACGACCGACACCTAAGAATATCAACCATGACGCAAACCCCCGAGGGACTACGGAACGGACTTAGAGCTACTCGCCGACTGACCTTTGACCAAGCCATTCTCGGGACTCTCATGATATGGCTTTTATTGTTATTAAAATCTATTTATGGCGTTGCTGTTCGTTGTTACGATCAGATAGTATGTTATCTGGAAGCCCACCTCAACGTGCTGGCGACACAAGAAAGTTACCTGGAATACCGAGAACACCTTGCTGCCGATCCGGATTGGCATCGGAGGGAAGAAGAAGAGAGGGCTAAGAGGAGAAGACGTGCGGCAGAGAGAAGAAGTGAGGAGAAAAAACAGCAGGTTTGTTATATTGTGATGTTCTAAAATTGACTGGATAGTGGCTAACGACACTGCAGAGATTGGCCGCCGAACACAAGGCTATCGAGGATGCCAAGAGAGCTGTTGCTTTCAAGGTTGTTGCTGAGAAGAATGCCGCTGAGGCCGCTGCTGCTAAAGCTGCATCCAGAAAATCTGACTCTCCTGGTTCGAGTCTATTTGGCTTGTTGAACAGTCTTGTTCCGCAGGGAGAAAAGCATAGCTCTGTGTCTGCTGATACTTTAAGCGCATCAATGGCTAAAACAAACAAGGATCAGAGGATACAAGCGGTCGCTTTTGATATTAAGGCTCCTGATTCCGTGGAGCCTGTAGCTCAAGATAAGGGCCCTTTGATTTTAAAGGGAGATACTTCCATTATCTATGAGTCTGATAAGGAGGTGATATCTACTGAAGAGGCTATTGTGGCCCGGCGGAAACTTGATGCACCACTGTCAACTTCTGGCACATCAAAAGTCCATCTGTCGACTCCTGTGGGCCATGACCATTCCCTTACTAATGATAGCAACCACTCGGATGACACGAAGCCTACCAACACTATTGGATCATTCTTGCTGGAAGAATATAACCTAATTGATGTTAACGAGCCGCTGACAAGAACGGGTGAGTCGAACCTGACTGGTGTTAGTCCCCGGGTCGACGATATCAGACCTGATACTGAGGACGAGTTAGTTACTCAGTCAGCGATGCCCCATTATGACCAGCCCAAGTCTTCACAGACATCAAGTCATTCCCCTACGGTTGATGAAACTCCAAACACAACCCCGGCTCATAGCCCAAACACACAAGAGAATCCCGACCCGGCTGCTGAAAATTGGAAGAATAAAATCTCAGAGACCGAAGCCGAAGACGATCAACCTGAAAAACCAGAATCCAATCCTCCTGATAGTTTGTCCTCTTCCGAAGCAAACACAGAAACAGAAGGCACTTCTGATTCTGGTCGTTCTGATGAAACTATTGTCTCAGGACCTTCCAGTCAGTCAGTTCCTTCAAACAGTCACGATGACGGCCAATCCGATGATCAAAGCCCACTTGGTCACAACAATGCTCCTATTGAAGGGGACAATAGGGATACCAGAAATGGCGGTGGTCCAAATGCTTCGAAAGAACTAGTCATCGAATTAGGGTCACAGAAGGGGTTATCGGAAAATGCAATCGATCACCCCGATGAAAGCCAAGCAGAAGACCGCAAGATTGTATCCGAGTCTGAGATTACCAGTGCTCCAGCTGTTCTGCAAGACTCGCCAAACCAGGACGATGGCCTTACGAAAAACGGCTCAGGAACTACTAAGCCTATCCAGTCTGATGAGTTAACTGGTAATCCACAGGATCTGACTGCTGACAGATCCGATTCCCAGAATGATACTAGAGCAGTAGTAAATCTTAACTTGACTACTTCACTTGTGCCATGGGGGAAGTCTGAAGCAACTCCTGCTCCAAGTCTAAGTGCCGACGCTCCCGATGACAGAAGAACGGATGATGAAACAAAACTTGGCGGTATCAAGCCTTCTCTTGAAGCTCGGATGTCTATGCAGCAGAAGACGGACTCCCCTGATGCATCTGCTGGCGAAGAGACTGAAGATCAAGTTGAGACCCTTGAACAGAGTAGTCAGCCACCTGAATCGGAACTCAGCCCTCAGCAGCTGAATGTTATAGATGTTGCAAAGACCCAGTCAGTCCCTGGTAGTGATGGACAAGAGAAGCCTGTGGAATCCCTAGCCGAGAACTCACATCGGCCTGGCGATAATAATGCCGCTGAAGATCCAGAGGTCATCAAGGGGCCGGAGATGGCCGGGCCTTCTACTACTAATTTCACGAACAAGGGACTTCTGAAAACACCCGACGATGAGTCCCCGGAAGCAGTTGTCGGTCAAGACGAGAATAAACCTCAAGATAACACTTCTCAAGACCCTCCAGAGACAGGAGGGCTGGCTTCTAATGTGAGCCCAACTCCAGGTCCTACCATTTCGGAAAGCCAACCTCATGATATCAACTCGCCGGATAATACTTTTCAACCTACTGAATCAGAGAAAAAAGGGGCTAAGCCTGACAAGTTCGATGACGCCAATATCACTATCTCCAAGAGGCCGGGGCCCGTGATCGAGCAAACCACTACACACCAGGACAATGTGGTACCAGAAGTCGAGCCTGTCGATACTTTTGATCTGGTGAATTTAAGTGATGCTGAAATTAACGCCAATGAAGTTCTTGGGTCGAACGCAATTACCGAGGTCGAAGAGAATGAGGAAAAGAAGGACAAAAGTGAGTACAAGAAAAAAGACGTGAAGACCGATGATGTGGTGAAAACGAATGGTGAGTAAACATAGTGACTTGTAATGAATACGGAATTTGGTGCTGACTCAGCTGATAGCAATGGACACAAAGGATATTAGTTCGAGTGAAGATGGCTATAGTTATGACTCTAGTGATGAGGAGGAAGACAATTATGACGAAGAGACGGATGGGGATGATGATGAAGATGGTGATGACGACGATGACGGGTCCGACAATAGCGATGACAACAACGACGGCTCTAGAGACTCTGAAGATTTGGAGGGACAATCCAAGGATGGTGGAGCCAATGATGATGATGACAACGGAAATTGGGAGGAAGATGGCGACATGGATGGCGACGATGGTTCTGAAACTTCCGGGGGGCCGACAACTACATCTTCTCTATGTGCATCTACGTCCACATCCACCACTACCGCCTTTAGATTCACGTCGTCTACTGGTGGTCCATCGCCTTCTACAAGTTCGAATTCTTTCAACTCCGACAATTCTGGCTCGTCTCTCTTTGGATCATCCAAGTCTGCACCATCTTCAGCCCTGTTCGGCCAAACCAATCTCTTTTCGAACTTCAGTTCTCCAGCCAATTTATTTAAGGAGACCTCCGCCACCAATATCATTAATGTCTCTACAAACACCCCATTTCCGGCGGCCCCCAATCAGAACGCTCATCAACCGGAAGCTCCAGGTGTGTTTGCGCAAACACAGGTTCCCGCATCACCTCAGAAACAGTTTGCTGCCAAAAAACACGTGACATTTGCAGAACCGGAAGTTTCCCCACGAGTTCCCATTGATGCGCCCGGTTCAGACAAGAGGCCTGCTGGAGGTTTAGAATCTGATATTACGATTTCTGGAGTTGATGTTAACGTCGACTCACGTGCCCCAGAAACTCAGCTTTTGGCTGCTAAGACTTCCGACGCTCCAACCGTGGAACCGACGACCACCGACATGGGGATGCCCGGCGCTTTCAACTCTGAATCCGACTTGGATACTTTTGACCATGGTGTTGATAATGAACCGACCAATGCCAATGGTGATGTTGATGCTGATCTAAGTGCTGAAACCACTGACAATAAAGATACGGCAGATGCCTGTGCCCGGAAAGAGGCTCGAGAACATAAGGAAACCAGTGGAGGTCAAGAGGATGGAGACAAGCCTGCTGCGACCACACCACAGCTCGCTCTGGACACTACTAGCGCCGTCCCGTCGGCCACGAGGGGTGATCGCCAGGAGGAACCGGCAGGCAAGGACAACGATGCGTTCGACGACAGTGACATTCCTGATCCCTATGAGGAAGATAGCGAGCAGGACGATTTTAAAACTTGTCTTGATACCGATGCCGACGAAGACACCAAAGCTTCTTCCTCTTCCTTTCCCAATGGCGATGACAACGGCAGTGAAGGAAATGTCAATGCGAATGACGCTGAGCACGATGATGCCGCCAATGATAATCCAGATGGCAATCTCCACGTTCCTCGTGTCCGCTCCCAGAGTTTCACAACTATGTTGGAAGGCATCGGTCAGCAAAAGGCATTGCCCACGCGGCCCATGAAGTCGCAGCGATCCCGCTCGATGATGGGACGGTTGAGGAACACTAATTCTGTCGGCCTAGGATGTTCACCGGCGGGAAGAGCCGGTATCACGGAGTTTGGAAACTCGTGGGCCTTTGCCGCGATTCCGGAGGATCCTTTCAAATCTGTGAGACCTGAACCAGATCAATCACTGATCGTAAACGCACGATTTGTCAAGAAATCGGAGCCAGAACCAAGTCAGAAGCCTGAATCTTCGGGTGATGAGCCGGAAGCTTCCACAAAGTCCCCGGAAGTCACAGCAGATTGTCCTGGAAATTTCCCCCGGAGCTCCGGGAGTTTATCGCCAGAAAAGCCGAAAATGCTGGAAAAGGCTGAGGGCAACAAACCCGCCGAATCAACTCCTCTGAATCGGTCAATCCCCGAAAATTATACCGCCAAGGACATTCAAAAGTCAGAAGAGCAAACCACAGTATGTCAAGGCCTTGTTCGCAACTCCGAACCCACCACCAAAGAGACTATGACGCCAGCCCAAATCCAAACCCAAACCCAAGCCAACCTCTCTCCAACACCTCGTGTGCCCGTCAGACTTGACCCTCCACAATCGTGTACCACTATACCCATCATGAACGCACCAACCCCCGTTTCCCAGGTTCCGGTCCATACCACTCCCGACACAAATACCCTTCGGTTCTGTGCCCCTTTGTTCGACAGTACCCGCAATATCCTTTCTGAACCCACCCAAGGTTGGTGCACTCATATCATCCGGCCGGCGAATGCCGAGGACTTGGAGGCGCCGGATATCCACATTCAGTATGGCTCAGCGGTCGGATACGTTATGATTAACGGGCAGAAGCAGAAGGTTAGACGGGAATACCGGATTTCGAAGAGGAAGATTGGTGGTGATGGTGATGAGGAAATTCCGGTGACGAGGCGGGAGGAGATTGGGAAGGTGGTACCGTGGGTGGAGGGGGCCATCATGGGGAAGGGAAAGGAGAAGGAAGGAGAGCAGAAGAGGGGCGAGCGGAGGCACGGGAAGAGGAGGAGAGATAGGGCGGAGGAGAAGGAGATTGATAATGGTGAGTGTTGGTCTTCAAGAGTTAACAAGGACAAGATTTGGTGGGAGAAGGGCGCCAAGAATCGGCAAGATATCCCGTCGCAGGCAGCGGTGGAAAGAAAGGAGAGGGAGTGGCAGGAACGGAGGGAAGAGAGACGCGAGGAGAGACGGGGACATTCGGCAAATATTGACTGTGGAAAGAATGAAAAGGAGGCGACGGAGGGGAGAAGGGGGAGGGAGGTGCGGAGAGGCGGGACGCGGGGTGCTGGGGGGCATCCAGAGAATAGTCGGGAGCTGACGATTAAAGATAAGGATTGGGGCAGGTTGATGGTGGGACAGTCGCCGAGGAAGCCGGAGAGGTGGCAGGCGGGGAAGGAAAGGAAGAAGGACAAAGACAAAGATAAAGATAAAGAGAGAGGTCAGAATCGGAGGCGGAGGGTGGAGACGGAGAGGTAGTGGTGTTTTTTGACTTTCTACCATAATGATATTCTATTGTTATATTTTGCAGTATTTTGCAGTAGTCTGTATTGAAGTAGTGTTCCTGTGTCAAGGGCACACACGTGACGTTACATGTGAGATCCCCCAGATCGTGCGGCCGCAGCCACATGTTTTGTCATCATAGGTGTTTCTTTTTTGGGAAATGGGGTGTTCATTCTCATTCATACATAGGGTTACGGGGTTTTATGGGATTTAAAGGGAAGCCGGCGGCCGATATTACCTCGAGATAAATATACATATATGTGTCTTCTATTGTTGAATATGGGGATTATTTTAGTGAGTTATATAGCTTTGTAAATTAAATATCTATCCCTGTGGTGGTGGTGGGGGACCCGGTTATTTATTTGAAACTTGCTCACATTATCTGACTTCCTGGTCGGGATATCGCCGTTGCCTTTTAGCGGGTAGCGGGAGGGCTGATCGGGGAATTGCTTCATGTAATGAAGAGGAAGTATGCGAATTAGAAGATAAGAGGAAAACCAGACTACGTGTATCATCCGTGTTCCGTGTCTGTCCGATCTGGCCACATCATTTATTATCAACAAGAATATCAATCTAGAATTTGATCAGAATCACAATGTTCATTCTATTCCACTTCTTATATTGGCTACATATAAGTATTTAGGTAACAAATTGACATCCCCGAGTTCCACTCTAACTTGGAAAAAAAAAAGCTCACACGCTCAAAATATTCAAAATCCTCACATTATCCATCACCAAATTATCAGTGAAATATGAAACAGCACCTACATGCTTTTAACCCTAAAAACTGGCCAACTGCCAGACAACCCTACAGTGATCTCCAAGCACGATGAAAATTACGATGAAAATTACAACTCACACCAAGCCTGTCATCCCAAGATAAAAACAAGAGCTCAAAAGAAGATGCCATTATATACACATGCAGTATTATTCAATTATAACTGAGCAATAACCCATCTATCCCCCCCCCCCCCCCCCCCCAAAATCCAGACCGTACCCGGACACAAAAATGTAAATAAATGCCAAAAACTAGATATGTCCAATCAAATACACAGTGATATCTCCAGATTAACGCCATGAAATGACATCAGAAACGAAAAAAGCAAAAAGAAAAAGATATAACCATGCCTGTGTTGCAAGATCCGCCAATGCAAAATGCAAAATCCAATACCAATATATAAACAGAAGAAACAAAATGAAAACAAAAATCAACACACTCGCTCGCTTCGTTAATCAAAAACCGTAAAAATCATACAAAATCCCCTTCTCTCACGCCGCCACAGTCAGCACCCACCTCTCCGGCACCCCGTCAATCGACACCTCGCAAATCCGCGTTGGCTTTCTCGGTGGCAGCGCCCATCGGGCTCTGCCCGGCACATTCGCATCCAGCTTCCCGCTCCGTCTCATCGCCATTTCCAGCACGGCAATCCTGATAAAGTCCGGATTCTCCCTCATCTCCCGCTGGCGCATCCCCGGCGGATATGAAAACGCTGTCTGGTTCGGCGACTGGGGTGCCGGCTGGTGGGACGGCATGGGAGACGGAGATGCAGATTGCTGTTGGACCGAAGGGAGAGCGGCAGGTTTAGCGCCGAGGCGGGATTTGGACACTTTGTAGGTTTGCATTTGGATAGAGGCGGTAAAGGTCCGGATGGTGCCTTGGGTAGGGGGGCTGGGCTCGATCCGGGTGGATGAGGTGGGATTGAGATAACGGCGAAGGGCAGCAGAGGGTTCTTCCTCCAACGGAGGAGGCCGACGTTCATCCGTAAAAGGAACCCGGGGGTCAATGGTGAGGATAGAACGGGTGAGGAAGTCGCCGGGGGGGATCGAAGAAAAATTGATGCCGGAAATGGTCTTGGCGGCATTCTTAAGGGCCCGGATGGAAGCAGTGAGGTTCGATTTGAAGGCAGACTTCATGGAAGGAAAAGATTTGGCCGAAGCGTCCTTTTCGGCTTCATTGGAGGGCTCGTTGAACACGCGAAAGTCAAGTTGTTCAATAGAAACAGTTTTGGAAAGAGGGTGAACAACGGGCTGTCCAGGAGAAGAAACGGGCTCCAGAGACGCACGAGTCGGACGCGGCTTCGGTTTTCGAGAACGAGAGCGCGTGTGGGAAGGCCGCAAGTATCTAGCCCAGGAAGAATCCACCGAAGAAGGTGTATCACACGCAAAGGAGTCCGTCAACGAAGGCATGGATTCCAGAGACACGGTGCGAGGCCATAGAGTAGAACCAACATCACTGTCGGAAATCGAAATCGAAGTCGGCGAGTCCAGCTCAGAGTCCAGCTCGTCTGGAGGCAGCAATAACATATCCAGAGGGCTCTTGCTCAACTTGTAACGCAACTCTGTCTCAGTGACGTGATCCATGATACAGTCGACCGTCAATGGGGATTCCTTCTCCAAGTTGTTCTTGCGCAAACTGCGGGTCCGGCGGAGCTTTGGGATGTCCGTCATGGCCAACAAGGACATGACCGACTTGGGAATGGCATCGGGCGAGTGGACACTCTGAGGGCGAGACTGGCGAGTTTTGTGGCTGTTTGTCAACCGGGTGGAGGACTGACGTTTCATGGGCTTCTCGGAAGAGCGAGGGTGCTTATGGTGAGATTTGGTAGGGATTTGCACGGGGCCTGTAGTCGAGGACGATCTTGAGGACCTGGCCATCAGGATAGGCTGGGCTGTGGGGCGAACGTCACTTAGTACCGATATTTTATCAGTGAGGACTGGCTGATGCTGGTTTTCTTGTTGAGAAGTTGTTGTTTTTGCCATTGAAGGAGAGTACTCTGGGTGTTGACTGTTTTCATACTTTGATCTCCACCACTTGCTGAAAAAGAGAAACAGTCCAGTGGATGGTGTCGAGTATATCGAAAAAGGTGAAGGTGACGAATATGTTGTGTAAGTGGGTGTCGTTGGTAAAGGTTCAGGCTCCGTGAGTTGTACAGGCGTAGTAAACAAAGCGGCTCGTGGTTGGCTGCTTTGTGACGGACGTCGAGGTAAAGACGAAGGAGAGACAGTCGACGAAGGGAGAATGGGCGATGAATTAGCAATATTGCCCAAAGGAGACGGTTGCTGAACCCGAGAAGAGGTATTAGAAAAAGACAGTTGCTGGTGGCTCCGTTGTATATGAGCTTGTCGTGAGTAATGTGGAAAGGAACTAGCAGACATCATGATGATGACAGGCAGCGAGCGGACATTGGTCAGTCTATATAAGCCAAATAGGGCAGGACTCTGCCTGACACCCAGTCACAAGCTGCAAGGCCTGAAAAGGCCTGAAAGTGTCTGGCAGGGGTTCGAGTGGATGGAGGCGAAGCGGAGGGAGAGGGCTTCAGCCAAAAGAGGTCAAGTTTGAAGGATTTTTCCCTAGATTTTTTTTATCAATTTCTTTTTCGGGTTAATTTTGTTTTGGTCGGCCGATACGCAGCTTAGCTTGAATTATTTATTTAACTTAGCTTGGTCTGCGCAGAAAGATTGCTGATCAAGAGGAATCCTGCACCAGAGATGGGACTTCCCGATGACTCGAGAAAGCCTTCGAGAAGATGACCTCGACTGCAAATTAGACTCTTTAGTTTGAAATCAGCCGTGTGGTTTCGTCTTGAATATATGGTGATTGACTGTAGTTATCCAGAAGCTTTTTCTTTTGGACAGTGACAATGACCGGGAACTCGGAATCTTGTTGTTTCACCAGTAGATTATTTAGGTTGTAAGCGTCACGCTTTGCACTCAAGCCCAATATGACAGAGTCGCAGCACTAGACGCAGAAACTGCACCTCGCTTGTTCTTATCTTGATTCGAGCCTGAATGAGGCTTCTCTTGTTCTTTTTTTTTTTTTTTTTCTCTTTTGTGTCGTATTAAAGTGCGTCACCGGCCTTTTGTTGAGCCTCCAGCTAACCAGCGTTTTCAGTACGTAAAGCAAAACCTCAAGATTGGGGGTCTTGCAACGCTCTTCGTCCAGTCTCGTTCTAAGACGGAGACAAGGGCCAGGATAGGTTGCCTTTTTTTTTTCTGCAACAGGGGATTTTTTTTTTTCCAAAGTATGACTGTCTATCATTCTTGGGGTATGAAGCTTGTTCGTACGAACTTTGGCGCTAGATCGATAAGAAGAGGCCAGATTCCCTGTGAGGACTCGCGCTACCACACGCCAATTTCACAACCTGACGATGGCAGCTATTGCTCACGAGACAGAGGGCATGAAAAGCAGCCAGCAATGACGGTGACGGCAGGGAGGTGCGAGCAGCAGCTTTGTGTACGCAGAAGCTCGATGACGTTTTTGTGGATATGAGTGCGCCTTAGAATTTGTCTGATTTCTTTACTCTGTGCTGAACAACGGCAATTCGGGATGATTTGATTGGATTTGCGACTAACACCAACGAAGGAAAAAAAAAAAAAACGTGCTAGAGGGTGGCGTGGTAGAATGGAACGGCGCTGCAGACAATCGTACAGATGCGGTGGTAATCGCTATCTTTGGAATGTATAAGTCCAAGGCGATCTGGCGATGCAATGGAACAGCTATAGTCGTATATTTATTGTTCGGCCAGTGGTGAAGATTGTGGATACGCAGCGCCGGCATTCAAATGCAAATGCGGATGAGGCGGATTATTATAAAGCGAGGGCGACGTTGGGCGATAAGGACAATCGACAATCGACAGGCATACAAAGGGCCCTGGGGCAGCAGAAGCTCTGATATAACTTGTTTGATGGTAGCGAGGGGTCTGCTGACTCTTTCAGTGACTCTTTTATCAAGGAGAAACAAAAAGAGTAAACAGCCTTGTTTTGGAGAATAGTTCTAGTTCAAGTATAAGTCCGACAAACCGAACTCGTGATGTAATCGTTCCAGATTGGTGATAGAATGTTATCCGTTGTGGAGTTCGTACAGAAAAGTGGCCACTTTTGAAGCTTGTTTGTAAAGACTAGCTACAGCTTGTTAGTACTGTAAACAGAAGAAGAGTCAGCCGGTTATGGAAATTGATGTTGCCAAGATGATATCCACGAATGATGAAGCCAAAAAGAAGGGGAAAAAGAGAAGATCAGTGATTTCGTGGTTGAGATAGCGAATTGAGTTAAAGTGGTTTTTGGCGTTGTGATGTAATGAGTGTTGATAATAAGGAACGCCCTTTGACGATGGCAAAAAGTGTTGACTTGATAAGGATTTATCACAACAAAGACCAGGAAAATTCAACCCAAACAGCACAAAATCTTGAAATCACAATCGCATAAATGAGTTTTGGTAAAAAGAAGAAGGAGAAGAAGAAAAAAGAAGTAAGACAGAATCTTCACGTGCGTCTTCAACAAGAGTGAGACTGACTCTAAACCCAAGACAAAGGCAAGCACACACAAAAGGACAAATCCAATGACGCCCAGTTCTTGCTCTCCCTTTCTTTCTTTATTGGGATTGCAAATTAACTTCCTCTTTTGGGTGCCGGCTGATTGGTTATCTTTCAATTAGGCAGGCACGTAGTGAATGCTTTGGAAGAGATGTATTCTTATTCTACCGTGATATCTGGGCGGATTTCGTGATGGGGATATCTGTTGCGTGGGGGTGGCCGGTCAGACAATAGAGATTTAAGGGCAAAGTCATAGGATCCGAAGGGGTGATAAATGGGTGAGTGAAGTTGATATAGATGTGTTTATTCAGAGTTTAGTATGCTCATGGAGATTATACACACACACACACACACGCAAGTTCCTTCCTCGCAGGTGAATTTCTCTTTCTTGTTTTTGCCATTCTCAAAACACGGCATTTGTCGGGTCGTTATGAGCTTGTGTCGCCAGGCTTTGCCGGGAGTTGACTGATAAGAGTTGTTGTCTGTGTGGGAAAGAACAAAAAAAAAAGAAGTATTAACCTGCCAAATTGGGTATATATGGCTACAATACAGTTTATACAGCTGTGGATATTCAACACAAGGCAGCAGTTATCCGAGGAGAACCCAATAGTAAAAGAGGCTATGTATCTATGTGTAAGAGACATGAGTATGGCGCTGTGTAAGTTGACAAGTGTTAGGCGTGATGCGGACAACTTCTTGCACCACGGCGTACTAGTCGTAAATACTAAATCGGGAACCAAGATTGCAACGGACAGCTATTTAGAAAGTTTGACGATGGTGCTGAATCAGTCTCCATTTCAGAAGCAATCCCACAGCGGGAAAATCCCCCCCCCCCCCTCTCAATCAATCTCTAAAAAAAAATTAAAAATTAAAAAAAAATAACCGTCTTGTCTTCGGCCGAGCCACCTTCTACAAAGAACACCCGATGCCACCACGTTAACTGAGGCCCGCCATCATATCATTGAGTCGGCCAACGCTAAGATGGAAAAAAGGAGGACAGCGACAGTACATAATGTCGCTGTTGCTGCTGTTGCTACTGCTGCTACTGCTGCTGCTCCATGATCGGGAGAAGAGATAACGATGCATAAAGCGGAAAATCCTCTCATGGGCCAAGTCGATGCAGCCGAGCGATAACTGGACTTGGCAGGAATATCAGTAGTTATCTAGGAGCAAGCGCCTGCCCGCCGGCGACTTGTCGACAGGGACAAATATGCATGATTCTCTGGGTATGTACATGTATATTTACATCAACTGCGTCTGAGAATATATCCACAAATTTACGACGCTTCTTTTGTCAATGTCTCATGATGAAGCCTGCTTGCTTATTCAAATTTACAACTTGCCACTGCTGATAACCCGTTGCACGCGACCATCGAAGCTGTGACTTGGAGGTTTCAAAGATATTTATCTTTTGGTGTCGTCATAGGCCTGCTCGGGACCCATGTATCGGGTGCCGATACATGTATACACGGTGCAACGACACTGTTTCTTTGCAGAGGTGCATTATCGAAGAAGAAGAAGGACAAGCAGAAAATCATCGGCTGTGGACAGGATCTTATGACTGGTCATTTCTTTTGGTATTGTTGGCGATATCAGTTTTTTTCTTAACAAAGTAGCGGGGTTTGGGCCATCATGAAACTGCAGCTGTAACAATAGAACCCTGAGAAGCTGACAAAACCAAAGATGAGTAAGCACAGGAGAAAGCACTAATTGCCATTGTCTTTCAAACAACAATGCGGGGAAAGACCCCCATAAGCCGCCGCCAAAACTTTCTTTCTTACCCCAAGAGATGGAAGATATCTTGTCTTTGACTTTTGTCCTCGTGATCCCCGCCTTACCAAAACTCTCTCCCACCTATGATATCATAGCTAATGACCCCTCAAGCAAAAAAATACAACCTCACCATTCCTCCCATCTGTCTCATCCCGGCTTCTTCCATCCCAATGATCCAAAGAAAAATATCGCCTAACCGAGCAAAGAAAACATAGAAGAAGAAAAAAAAACAAGCGAGCGAGCAAGCGAATCAACCGTGGAGTATCCAAAAGGTAGCCGGTACTTTGTCCCCCGCAGTATCCACTATACAAGAATTTGTACCTATGACCTTGCAGGGTTCAACGGGTTGTCGGCTCAAGGGTTCAGGGTACGCGTAGAGTTACTGTTGATATGTAGATGCTTGTGTCCGAATTAGAAGCCAGATGGAACTCTGCTACAGCTTTGGCTGAGCTTCTGCCGCTGCCGATGCAGACCAAAATTCAAAAAGGTACAGACAGACGGACAGACGGACGAAAATACCAAGTGACTGCATTGAACGTTGTGGCCAATCGTCCAAAAGTATACACCTATTACCACGCCGGCGCCCAAGTACCCGGTCGCTATCTCGTCTCTGTATCCGCGGCAATTTACATGTCAAATAGACATGTATACTTTTGTATTCACCTACTCCCCGCAACCAAGATAGACAAGCCTTGACCAATGAAGTGACTCGTCCATGACAAAATGTTAAAATAGAATTTACTTACAAACATGTAAATATGGTACCACTGCAAAAGATCCTAATCTGCCCAGAGCTCCTGCATAACCCACCTTTCCAACTTCTAAAAGCAAAAAGACAAAATGATTCGGTGCGTGACGAGATGACAGCGGGAAGCCAAAAAAAAAAAAAAGACTTCTTGTTATCATTTGTGGGGAAGGAGAGAAGGTCTGGGCGTGCATACTGCGAGGTCATGTTTAATTAGTGGTGATTTTTTATTTTCGTCGTGGATGGGGAAGAATAAGGAGAAGAAGGGGTTGTCTTCCAGAAGGGAACGTGCCGGGTGATGGGGATGATGGTTGTCAGATATCAGATCGGCTGATGGGTTATTATTCATATGACAATGACAGTCATCCCGAAAAAACAACATTGGTTTCCTGTGATGACCATGACCGTCAGTCTCAATTGCCACCATTATTACACTGCATGCCATTCATTGCTTTGCATCTTGTCGAAACCATCATCATCAACCTTTTCCTGCCCAACTCCGAAAATTTTTCACCTGCACATATATTCTCTCACATACATCCCCAATGAATCCTCCCGTCCCATGATTCCACGATTCCCCTCTGCAACATCTCCTGCCCCCAACACCGCATTGTTCCGCACCTATAAGAAAGTCCAGCACATGTACCCAGACCAACTGACTCGCATCAACGTCTACTTTGAGTCCTCACTCTCTCCGCACCCCAACCCCGACCAGGCAAGTCTGTATACAAGTGGGTACATGTTTTCTTATTGTCATGACTGCATACCACTTTCCCCATTCAGCCCACCAGATAAGCTTCTCCGGTGTCTCTGTCTCCTTTCCCGTTCCCGTTCTCGTCGCGATGAACCTCAAGGATAAAAAAAAGATTGTCATTGATGTCTACATCTACATCTATACCACATCTTTATCATCACTCGGTGCTCTTGATGTCCTCGGGCTGTCCGTGCACAGAAATATCGAATCTTTCCTTTCCGTTCTCATCCGCCAAGGGAGCGAGTATCTAAATCTGTGCTTGGTTCCGCATCGATGTTGGCAAGCGGATACAGTCTTTGGTTCATTTGTGTAGATGCTCTGCTATCTCGTGTTGTTCTCTGTCTATTGATTGTTGTTACCCTTGGCTACATGTGTCTCTGAACTGTTGGTATGTATGTAAGAAGAGATCGAGTAGCATGTAGAATGAACCAAGAAACTCTTGTCTCCCAGAAACAAACCACAAATAGATTCAAGCACCCAGTACATCAACACACCCACCCGTAAAACACATCTGTTTCCCCTCACCCCTTACCCACCATCACGCCTTCAACCCAACAACAAAAGACACCCCATTACCACATTCCCAAATTAATCTTCCACTACAACCCCGCTACACATCATTCACCATCTTTACCCATCCCACTCTTTACCTAAATAATTCCTCATTGTATAGCCCCGTTGTCCTCCGTCCCTCCACTCCACCTCGAGCCACCCATCCACCATTCATCCTGCATTCGTCCGTGACTCCAGGCTCATACAATATACAAACTATTGATAAACTGCTGATAATCTCCATCTTACCTTACCATCGACAACACCATCCCGTTGGCAAAATAACAATATATCATATTCGTAGTTTGCTCTTTTTTCCCGTAATGTCAACTCCCAAACCACCAGGGTTAATATCAACCGCATTAACCCTAAAGCATACACCATCCAGTCTATCCATCATCACAAGCCTCAAGCTGTCCCTCGTAGTGTGTAATCTATCCGAATAAAATCAATGTTAATGCTTCCATCTATTAACCAATAAACCCAACGTCAACAAAAGAAAAAAACAATCCTCTATCCAAAAAAAGAACCCCCGCCAGTATATATACCTTAACACCACCCACTGAGCACTCACTCACTCACCACCCTTACCCTCACCCCCCTCTAGATTGCTCACATCCTCATCATTATCCTCATCCTCCACCAAAAACATATCCTCCCTCCCATTATCCTGCTTCGTAATCCGCCCCCTAAAAATCGCCTCCGCCCTCTCCATGCCCCCCGTACTCGGCTCCAACGCACTCATCGGCTCCCGCCCCTCAATGGCAACAGGCCCAAAGGGATCCCCTGTCGTCTCTGCCACCGCCGAAATCGGCACGTTGGCCCCATTTCCAGTAGACAGATTGTTGCTGCTGTTATTATTATTATTGGTGTTGGTGCCCAACTTGGCAAAGGCGCTCAGGGCGCTCAGCTTTTCCCGGAACTTGCCCCGCCGCCGCGGTTCGCTAGTTCCCGTCGTCGTTGGCGGCGCAGGCGTTAACCCATCATCCTCACTATCAACAGCATCCTTGCCGCCCGTAATCTTGGTGGTGTTCATCCCACTAAACGGATTAAAAGGATCGTCAGACTGGAAAGGCAGCGCAGGCACCGGAGGAACCGGCGGTAGATCACCCCGGAACCCCGTCGGCGTATCCAGCTGACTGGCGCTGGTAGCCGGGCGCTTCGGCGTCTGATCACCTTCAGCCTTCTTCTTCCCACCAGCTGTCGTGCCACCCGAGATATTCCTCGAGTGTCCACCTAGCCCCGAGAACAGCGACATGCCACCCCGAGACCCCGGCCGCATCTCATGCGCCGAGTGCACATGTCTGCTCGGCGACCCTGAGCTACCAAAGGCATATCCCCCCGGCGTCAGATTTGGGCCAAAGCCACCCTGCTGATGTTGATGCTGCGGTGTGTTATCGTGTCCAGTTTTTCCCGAATGCACCGACGACGACCGAGACCCCGACCTAGGCCGAACGCTGCGGTTCGACGACCGGATACTGCGAGGTGGAGAGCGAGAAAAGTCCACAGTCGCACTGGGAACACCAAAGACCGAAGCACCATCGTCCGAGATGTTATGAGCACTCTCGGCATAGCCTCCGCGAATGGACGCGGCACCAGACAAAAGCTGACTAGAAGATCCGGGCGTAAGTCCACTAGGCGTGCCACCATTCTGAGCAGCAGCCTGTGACAAAATGACAGACGAAGAAGCATTCACAGGCCCGTTGGCCTTAGCGGCCTGGACGACCTCCTTGGGCCGGTGACGCAGCTTGTTCCCAATAATGGCACCCGTGTGCCCAATCAGAGCGCGGATGACAGCTTTCTTCAGCGCCTCAACCAGATCCAGGTTAGACCATGTCTTGTTGTGCCACTCAATCTGCGGCATGCGGAACACCAAGTCGTGCACATCCTCCAGGTTCCGCGAGTCCTTACCCTTGTACGAAAGACACAGAAGCACTGACGGGACATTGATGTGCGCAAACGCCATAAACTTGTTGGCGCGCGCCATCATCTTGGTGACGTCGTCCGAGTGAGAGCCTCTGCGTCTCCTCCTACGGTGCGAAGGCCTCGAACTCGTAGACTCCCGCCGGCGCAGACCGAAACGAGAACCGCCGGTCACCGCCGCCGCCGCCGCCTTTGCAGCAGCAGCAGCAGCATCATTGCTTCCATTGTTCATGCCGGCAGTGGCAGATACGGCCGGACGCATAGTGGCTGTGCGGATCAGACCCGGGAGGATAGATGGGGCCACTGATGGAGCAGTGCTGCGCAGAGACTCGTTGGAGGACTTCTTGGTCGGGATCCGCAGAGTGTTAGTCCGCAGCAGGAGGCCTCTAGCCCCTCCAGGACCAATTCCGGGACCCGCACCAGTGCGAATACTCACCGACTTTTGGTTGCGACGGTGGTCACCGCCATGCCGAGCACTGTGACCAGTCGCATGTCCACCTCGATGCCGATCATGGTGCGAGTGCGTGACTTGGGCCGATGACGTCAGCGTTGGCCGCAGCCGCAGCTCAAGCGAAGCGGCAGAGGCAGAAGGATCGCCAGTAGTCACATACGAAGTCGGCCGCATCTCTTGGTCCATCTCAGTCTCGGTATCATCATCGTCGTCATCGGAAACGACGTCCTCATCCTCATCGCTAGCGTTGCTGGAAGAGCCATCGGTCCCGCCCCGCTTGATGATAAACGGCGAGGCATCCATGGGTGACGCCTCATCATTCATGCCCGGGAATATGTACTCGAGCAGCTTCTTGCCAACGTGCTTCTCAAGTTGGATGCGCATCGGGAACAGATTGACCTCGAAGTCCTCCATGACCGTGATGCCAGCAATAGCCTCAAGCATGTACCAGTAGACCTGGATCATCTTCTGGCCCTGGAACAGCGGCGCATGCTTGACGTCCCAGTACGGGCTGATGATCTCGGGATAGAGCGCATTGGGCAACAGGTTGAGCCCGAGAATCTTGCCGACCTGGATCAGATTGTTGTGGCTGCCATCCGACTTGTCGGTGCGGTGGTACTCGACATCCTTGAGCTGCAGCTCGACCAGCGGCTCGTTGCTGTCCTGCACCAGGTGCCACACAATGTCCCGAGCTGCAATGCTCCACCGCAGCAGCGGCGTGCTGGTCTGGCTGCCGCTGAGTGCGTCATGCTTGCGCTGCGACGAAGTGATGGCCTTCATCATGAAGAACAACTCCTCCTCGCAAGCCGCCAGGTCCTTGGCCAGCGCCAGCCGATCCCGCCGCAACGAAGTTGCCGCCGACGCAGGACCCGACCGGAAGCCTGTCGCGAGACCGCGCGGATACGTTTGGAAGTGCCGCCGGATCATCTCGAGGTTACGGATACGCCGCTGCATCTTGCCAATAGTCTCGGGGATGCCCGTCAGGTCCGAGAAGTCAGACGCCAGCATAATCTTCTCCAGCCGCTCGTTGCGCGTCTTCTCGGTCGGCTCGTTGTACATGAGCAGATCGAGCACAATCACGTACATGGCGTAGTACTGCGACGAGTTGCACAGGGCCCGAGCCTGCGGGAAGTCAACCCACAGATGGTCCATTCGACTGTCCTTTTGCTCCTTCTTGTCCTTGACCTCGCCACTAGTTTCAGCAGCAGCAGCAGCAGCATCAACAGTTCCCAGACCAACCGACGATCCGGCAGTGCCCGTTCTTTCCAAGCCAGCATCGTCACTGTCGACATTGATCTCGTCATTGTACTTGAGACGCAGCGTGTTGAACTTGTCGTATCTCAGCATGCCCGAAGTCTTTTGTACCACTCGCTTGAAGCCAAAGGGGTCCGTCTCAAAGTCAAACATAACCTCCATCGGAACCCACGGCGGCCACATAGAGCCCAGAGGCGCACCATACGACAACCCGCCGTAGGCGCCCATAGCCACAAGATCAGACCGCTGGAACCACTTGCGATGGGTGACAAAGAACTGGGTACTGTCCATGTTGACCAGGAACCGCCGCTGCACCAGACCAGAGACCTCATCTGACAGACGCGTCTGATCCATGACTTCGACAATCTTGAGCTCCATGCCCTTGGAGGTCACGAGGACAACGTTCTTCTGGTTCTGGTCGCTTTGAAGCTGAATCTGCGGCGCAATCAGCCGGACGTGGTAGTTCTTTTTGGGCAAGAAGCCGGCCGAGATGCCTGAGGTAAGATCAGGCGAGCACGACGCCCGGCCATTTTCATCATCGGTACCGGCAAAAAAGATGGAGTTGGTGTTAGAATCCCGCCGTATGTCGCGAGACGAGAAGCTGCTGTTGTTCAGGCCGGCAGCAGGTGCCGTAGCCGTAGATACCATAGCCGAAGCATTGGCCACCAAAGCATTGCCGCTGCCATCGCTACCCCGAACCTCATTCAGAACCATGTCTCTCAAACTGCCAATGCTCGTACTACGACCATGACCAAACATGTGGCCACCACCCGGCAGCCCGTCAACCGGTGACTCGCCCAGGAAGCGACGGCCGTCCTCCATAAGACGGCGAAGAGCCTCGTCAGCCTCGGGCGGAGCCAGGCCACCGTGAACACCAGAGTCGACTTCGTGATGGGTGGAACCGGCCTTGTCGGCAACATAATCCGGAGCCGTGGCCGTTCTCTTAGGAGCCTGAAGCTTGGCACGTTCCTGCTCGTCCACGATATCCAGAATGAATTTGACGGCGGGACGAGACAAATAGTAGACAAGACCTCGGCGGAGGGAGACCTGGTCAAAGTAACGCAGGACAATATTCCGAAGCTCGTTGTTCCACTTGAAATGCAGGTTGTGAATGACAAACCGATTGTAGAAATCACTCTCAAACTCGGCCCCCGTAGGCAACTTAATGGACGCGCCATGCGGCATTTCTTGAGACTCGCTGGAGCTACCGCCCGTGTCGGACGAGGCCTGGCTGTCAAAGGACTGCCCGGAAACTGACGGTGCGCGGACGGCCAGGCCATGCAGCATGTGCTCGAGGAAGATCTTCTTGTGCTCGAGGATCTGCGCCTGGCGATGGAGCATATCCAGCTGTGCCAAAGACTCATAGTCGTGATTCCGCTGGGTCGCACGAACCTGAGTATCGTGAACCACAACCTCGTGGTTCTCCATCTGCATGTGCAGCTGCCCGAGCCGGTCATTGACAAGCCGTTGCTGGACCCGGCGAGGATCATCATCGTAACTCATGATACAGAAATGCGTGGGCTCGTTACCAAAGTCGCTGCTCCGGTCAGGATCGCCCGAGATGCACCCACCGATATCTGTCTGTCTGAAGTAGGTGAGACGCGGCGAGAAGGCCAACGGCAGAATCTTGGTGTCCAGGTTCCGCTCCGAGGGCAAGATCCAGTCAAGCTCAACGAAATCGTCCATATCAATCCATGTCATGTCGTTGTCGGGGATTGTAAAACGCGAGTTATCAGGCCCATCGTCCTCCTTATCAGACAAATCGTGTTTGATGGAAGAGCTCGCGTCATCATCGGCCAGCGATAAGGCATCCACTACACTGTTGGTGCCGCCAAAGGACCCAGAGCCAGGCCGCTCAGTGTCGCGCATCTGCGCAGAGACGGCCCGGATATCAGTACTGACAAGATCGAGCTGAGCCGCATGGATCTTGATGCCACTGGTCCGAGACTCGCCCGTGTCCTTGGTACCCGGTTTGCGGCCATTATTCAGCGTGTTGAACTCTTCCCGACGTTGGTGCAGATCCAGCATGAAACTTTCGAATCGGACCTTGATGCCGGTGGCCATAGACCCTTCATCGAGCTCGGCATCGGGATCCTTGTGCTTGTAGATGTGCGTGAGGAACAACGGCGCCAGAAGCAGATTGTACTTGAGCGTGGCCAGATGTCGGCCAAACTTCTTGCTGCCCTTGTCTCGACCCGGCCACAGATTACCCTGACGGACCGGCAGAGACATCGGCCCACCAAACAGAGACAACCACTGGTAGAAGTGGGTAAAGACACGAGGAGTCATGTGCACAGTGTTGTAGCTGCGAGACGGCTGCGGGTTAGACGCCATCCAGTCCCGATCAACAGGCGCACGCACGGCAATGGAAAGATGAATGTGTGAAGAGCGGAAGCCCCGGAACGCATCGTAGGGGAGGCCAGTTTCGGCATCGGGCAAGGCCTTGCTCGGCTCCCGCAAAACGACATCGTAGTGAGGGCTGAAGTCAAAGCTGCGCTTGCCGTCAACAATGGCTTGCTCAAATACCAGGCCAATGAGGAACTGCACCTTGCCGCCCAGCTTCATGACCACCTTTTGGAAGTCCTGGCTGTCAACATACGCGGCCTCGCCGGGAGTCACCGGAGTATCATCCTCGCCATTGTGACGCATCTGTAGTCTTTCAAGATGGGCATAGTCCGGGATGGCAATAATGTGTTCGCCACTATTAACAGTCATGAACCGCTTGGGGTCATCCTCGGCATTGAGGTTCAGCCGAACATCGTTGCGCCAGCACATCAGAAAACCAGCACCGGCACCCATCAGACAGTAGGGGTCACGGGTACCCTTGAGAGCTAGGTGGACATCACCATCTCCTCGCCAAGCAACGTGTATCCTCGAGTGGAAACTGAGCCGGATCTTGTCCCAGAAGCCAACATGCTCCGAAGGGTCCAGCTGAGGCTTGGTAAAAGTCTCAACGACCGTCATCATGTCCTGGATCGCCGGCTGATAGCAAGGGCCCCAGGTAATGCGGGTAGGAAGAGCAGTGTTGACATCAACCTTCATGTTAGAATAAGTCTTGACCGCACCAACAGTCCTCCTGACCTCCAGCTGGTATCCGGCCAGGCGTACTCCGTCAAAGTCTGGCTCGGTGGGCTTGATGACATCAACCTTGACGGCACGGGTCGACACCGCCCCACGGTATTCCTCGGCAATAATGAAGTCGGTAGTGAGAGAGAAGGCAGCCTTCTTGGTAGACTGGCCCGGTTTCAGCGGCGGCACGTGGATAAACGGCAGCAGGTAGTCACGGAGTGAAACCCGGGCTTCACTAGTCTCAATCGACACGTTTAGTGGCACGAGCAACGTATACTCTGTGTCATGCGGCACGCCCTTGCCGACCTTGTACATGAACTCGGGGAGCTCCTCAAGAGGGAAGGATGGCTTGTCGATAGTGATGGCGAGATCATTGAACAGCGTTGAAGAAAGAGCAACCCGGTCAGGGATCTCCAGGATAGGCTCGGCATCAGGGATATCCTCAACCGCGATCTCAGGGCCCCAAAAGGCACTGCGGAACTCCCGCGTTTGTGTCCTGGAGATGGCACAGGCCCGATCAATTCTTTTCTTCCAGCTGGCAGCATGTAGAGCATCCAGCCGAGCGCGAGCCTCAGCAATCTTGAGACGAGCAGCTATAATAGCTGTGAGGCACGGCGTGTTTCCCTCGGGATCATATGAAGGGCCACGAGTGAAATTGTGGCCTCCAACTCGATGAGAGTCGGCCCTCTTGCGGTTGACTCCGGCAGACCCGGGAGTGTCGCCGCCTTGTGAGACCTGCCCTCTTTTGTGCCGGTTGTTCTTGTTGCGTCGAGACTCTTCTTTGTGAATCATCTTGGTCTTGATGCGGAAAGCCTCCTCGCGCGCCAAACGCTGCTGTTGCTCAATCTGGCCAGCACGGTAGATCATGCCTAGCTTCCACTCAAAGGCACCATCTTCAATCTCAAACAGGAACGCTCTGGTCTTGATGGAGATCTTGGGAGGTACCTTAGCCGCCTCAGGGCCCTTGTCAAAGGGGAAATCACTGCGGCCTGTCTTCATTCTGTAGTGCAGCTGCTGGACACATTTCATGGAATTGACAACATTCTCAGTGATCTTGCTTAGCAGGACCTCATAGGGCACAGCCAGTCTGATGGCCTCGGCATAAATCTCGACCGCCTTCTCTTCGGTAATCAACGGCGTAGTAGTCATGCGGCGGGCTTCGCGGTAGTCGATGCGGGCAGCCTTGACACTGAGGACCCGAGACCAAACCTGCTTCATGCGCGGCGTGTCAACACACAAGCGGATCAGGCATGAGGCGAAGTAGGGAGCAGCCCATCTATGGCGGCCCACCTCGACGCCGTGGACCTGAAGAAGCATGGAGGGGTCATCGGGAAATTCTGCCTTGACTTGTAAGAGCAAAACTGCAGCATCAAAGGTAAAAAGCTCGGGGGCATTCGGGTTCACAAACATTGAACTGCGACGAAGCGCCATGTTCGGTGGCGACTGGGGTGGCGAGAGATAGTCGAGATCGGGGCTCATGAGACCGACAGCCTCTGTATCAAGACCGGCAGATTCATCGTCAACTTCGTGATCGCCATCGCGGGGCATGGGAGTAAAGGCCTTCTTAAGTACAGCCAGAGCAATCCCAACGGCATAGTGTCTGTATAAAGACCAGTTGACCATGACGGCCCGGATATTGGCCTGCATGTGGAACACCGGCCCCTGTGTGTCACTTGTTGACGACAATGATATCTCAGCCCGGGGCACATTAATGAAGGGTGACACTTCGGTACGGTCAATAGACTCAATGATGAAGGCTTCAAGGCCCTTGACGTAAAAGGCAAGCCGGCGTCCATCGCCAGGCAAGCTTCCCGGCTTCTTTCTCGGCGAGGAAGACAATGGGGCCTTGAGAAAGTCGGTATCCGGCGTCATCGACCTCGATCTCGTACGGCGGCGCGAGTTGCGTCGTTGCAGGCTGCCCAGGCGCTGGGCCCGGTACTCGGTAGTCAGTGTATCCAGCTGGATACTGATGCCACGGGTCTCATCAGAAACCACGGGGTCAGTTCCGGCAACCTCCATGCTCATGTCCGTCATCTGCACCTGGAAGTGAAGCAGCCATGACGGCAGCTTGCGCAAGACATTGTGTTTTAGAGACTTGCGCTGAGGCTTGCGAGTCCGATTCTGCGCCTGTACATTTTGGCGCAGCTGGTGAACAATTTGTCGAAGACCCTCGATGATCTCTGGCCTTACCATCTTGACAGTAGAAGTCTGGACGTTGCCTGAGGCAACAACATACACGTCCGGTGCAGCAGAGAGCTGGATCTTGAGGTCGAATGCCTCCGTCTGCGTCAGATCTAACCGTTCGCCCTTGACGGTCTGGTAGTAGAGTTGGTGTGTCTGCAGGCGCATAGTACCCGACAACGAGTAATGCAGCTCCTGGACTGCCGAGTGGAACGACTCGATCTCGAGAGAGACTGACGAAATGGACGAGATGATCAAATCAGACTCATCGCCCTCGGTCTTATTCAGAGGGGCCAACGAGATGCGCATGACCGGTTCATGCATCGAGAACTTGATGTTGGCCTTGGGAAGCAGCCGGGAAATCAGAAGATGGTGCTGTCGAGTGGCCTCGGCCACGGGCAGTGACGGAGCACGCTTTGTCGCCTTCTTACGAGGTTTCAGGAGCCGAATGAGCAGGGGAATATGGTGGGGGCTCAGGTCTACAGAGGGGGAGGTGATGACGGAGTTGGCAAAGAGAATGTTGGTGTTACGCTCCTCGGGACTTCCTTGCTTGACAAGCTCCACAGTCTTAGATGGTAGCGTAGTCTTCATAGTAGTCGTCGCCATCGGGATATATACGAGCCGTTCATGTTTACCCTTACCATCATGGAGACCGACTGAGATGGAGAGAGCGGCGCCCAGCGCCTCGTGGGCAATGTCGTTGCTGGCAAAGTACATGCGATGCGCCGGTGACCTCGGGTCCAATCTGTGAAGATCGATACCCACTTCTTTCATGGATACCGTCAACGTTAGAGGAGGAGCGGCGTTGACACTGGTCTTGTTCTTCTTCTCACTGACTACAAGGTTTTCCTCGCTCTCATCAGACGTGGCCTTCTTGGACAGAGCCACGTAACTGACAGCGAACTGAACCTCCTTGATGCCGCGCAGGACCGACGTAACAAACTCTTTCGAGTCGGCAATAGTTTGCATCAGATCTTTATCCACCGAAGAGTTGAAAGTTGGCACGCGCTCCGGCATCTTGGGGAAGAAGCCATCCTGGAAGGCTCCGTCGAGACTCGGGCCAGCGCCCGGTGTAGCTGCTTCTTGGGTAACGACGGGGATAGGACTGGTAACTCCCGCTGCCGGTCCCATAGGAATTGCAGTACCACTAGCAGAAGACTTCGCGGCCGAGGCCTTCTTAAGATTGGTCAACGAGACTGCAATGTCGTCATAGGGAATATGCACGCGACCCAGCTTCAGAGCCATTGATACATCCCGGAGGCCATCAAGAGACTCAATTAAGAAGCCATGGATGTTGAGCGTAGCGTTGTCTACAATATCGATAGACTCCTTGCCCTCAGCAGTAAAAAGAACGCTGCGCAAAGTCATGCTCCACTCCGCCTGCTTCTTCTTAGTGGCGGGATCCGCGCGAGTGTTGAAGAAACGTGTGCGGTCGACCAGCTTGCTACGAGTATCGACGCCCATGCTGAAGCTACCAAACTGCACGTTTCCGACTCCGACAAGGCTGATGCTTGAGTTAGTGGCTACGATATCAACCAGCCGCAGCCATTTAACGTTGCGGTGTAGCCTCTTCACGCGGTCCTTGAGCTTCATCAGCTTCTCCCAAGTCTTTGACCTGCCATCGTCACCACCTTCATTGCCGTTGATAGGTTGTGTCGGAGTGGTGGGGATGCGCCGCGGCGGCGCCGGTGGTATACTGAAAGGATCCGAAGAATCTATCGGGGATGTGATGTTGTCGCCATTGCGGGTAATGGCCGGTGTCAAGAGTGGCGGTGCTTCAAGTTTGGGCGCCGGCTTTTCGGTAGGGGGCTCAAGTAAAGGTGTATTTTCTGAACTTGCGGGCTCAGCAGTATGTGATTTCAGTTGCGTATCGGTATCGGTCGGGGTCGGGGTCGGTGCCGGAGAGTTCTCGCTGTCGCCGCCGCTGGCATCGGTGCCATTCGCACGGGCTTTCAGGTTATTTTGAAGGAGTGTGTGGTTGATGGTAACGGCGAATTCGTCAATAACAATACTAATCCACGTTGGCTGGGCAAACGTTGGGCGATGCACTGTCAAACCGAGGCCCCTAATGTCGATTCGAAGGCCGTCGCGGATGGTCCAGGAAATGCGCCGCAGAGACAGGTAGCCCAGTCTCTGTATTGAGACACCAGTCAAGACCCGGATAACGGCAAACACCACAAACGAGCACAGGTACAACAGTACGAGTAGCCCGAGCAGAAATGTCGGGTTGAACAGCGCCATTGTGGCAGACGGCGACGGTAGGCGACGATGGGCGGAAGAACTACTAGACACGGTGAGGGGGCGAGAGGTCGTGATGCGCTGCATTGGGACAAGCCATGTTAGTCGGGGTTCCCGAAATGATGGTGGCCACACTCTGCGGCGGGATGGCGTCGTTGTTCCAGAAGCAATGGAGTCAACAATTAGTGCCGGTTTACGGGAGACGTACCTTGCGGGTGATTCTGCGATGCGCTCAGTGATAAAATGCAGTAGTAGCAGCGCTCAACCCCATGGCGCCTACAGCGGTTCGGCGGTGACGATTTCTTCTTTTTTCAGTCACTAGCAGACTGAAGTTTGCGTATTTTTGATTTGCCAACCGAGCTGTAGAAGCTATGGAACAAAGTATAGTCAAAACGCCAGGCTCGCGATACTATGTATGCAACGGCCACTGGCAAGAGTCAATGTGGTGAGAGGAGATAGACAGAATTATGTATTGCATTGATGATTTTGAAGATTACGGTGAAATGCCACAGCTCAGACGTCCATTTAAGCGGTAGACAGGGACTCCCGGAGCACCCAAGCTGTACCTAAGTTATAGTAGCAACTACCCTGAACAGAGCCCCTCTACATGCTTACATGCTTTACAATGACAATGGCCGCTATCGATAAGCAACGGTCGCCGAACAAAGTATAATTCTGTTGAAGCTCGGACCATGTCTGCGCTTTCCCTTGTATTTTTTTTTTTTTTTTTTTTTTTTGACAAAGCTTACGGATTTAACAGGAGAGCATCAACCAGATTTCAGTCAACCGGCCTCCGAAGCTTATTTCCAGCGCGTGTCCAACAGGAGACTGATACACAAATACACGGAGTCAACAAATATATGGTGCTGTGGATCAAAAGTCATCGACAATTACGATTCGATATTCCCAGCAACCAATTGCCTAGGGAAAGCACGCAGAAAAAGAAGCATAAGACAGGAGAGAGACCCCCGCTAACGAGGGGATGGTGAATTATTGAATATCTATGACCGGGGGGTTGTTCAATATTTACGGAGATATAAAAGGAGAAGTATATTTTTTTCTTCAATTTGGTCGATGATCGGACTCTCGTAGATGAACAATCGCTATATGTGTCTTTAGTGTTGAGGAACATGATCAGAGATAGTGCGCTATGATGCCTAAAGGCTCATATGCCACTAACATAGATGCTTTTTTCGCAAAGTCGTAAGCCATCGCATGTCAACTCTTAAAAGCATGTGCCAGCTTACACTTGAACAATCGAAAAAGTGGCTGAATTCTCAAGAATCCACGTTCAACGTAAATCCAGGTACAATATGTCCCGTCCGCACCATCACCTGCAACAAGCATGCAGCCCTGAATCTGACTTCAATTGAAGCCCTTTCAGTTAGTACCTGCTTCTCAACTTCAAGTTCCTGTCTAGATATATTTTCCATACTCTCTGCATCATTGTAGATATGTACTCTAAGTTGCATCTCAACCCATTACAACGGCACCGATGTATACCGTAGTTATATCGTCACTTAAGCCCTCGATGCGGAAGGAGCATTTGCCAATTCCCGCCTCAAAGCTCCCAGTTCCCAGTTAACCCAGATCTAGAAGCCCCCGGCTCCACATCTTTTGAAATGCACGTTCAAATGAGCCCCAAGTATATATCAACAATCTGCACCACTGAAAACCGGAAAATCAATAATTGCGTGGTAGATTGGTGTTGGATCATGGAGTTTGGTTCGATCTTACAATTATGGAGAAATTCTCCCATCATACGAAAAACATTTACTTTAAGGGAATTTATCAACTCAGTTAGAGTATTCATTTAACCCTTATTAACATCCTACCGATGACCACTGAATTTCTCAAGGCAATATCACTCAGACGGCAATCATATCACAAACACCGTATTTTGTTTTATTCTATCTAGAATCTGTCATTAATATTACCATAATCAGTACAACACAAATCCCCTTACCGCTTCAAGGTTTTTTGCTTCTCCGCATCAGTAGCAACATTGCGCCCCTCAACCAAAAGACCCTTCCGCTTCCGTACCCCATCCATATACCTCTTGGCAATATTGTCCTTGTCCGCCAACTCGCCCAAATCTTCCAAGTCATCCTCCGTATGCGGCACCCAGAACGGATCTTCATTGAGAATCTCAAACCCGGCAAAAATCAATTGCGGCTGAGCAGCACCCGAGGTACGCTTGCGCGTCTCATCAGCAAACCCAAATGACTCGGCCACGGGAACCACGGCTTGGATCGTGAAGAATGGCGTACCCTCGTTCATGCTCTCGGCAATGACACGACCGCGACGTCTGGTCAGGACATCGTAGACACGGCCCAAGACCTCGGTCGCTGCCTGGATTTCGACAGAGTACATGGCAAGCATGATACGGGGCGACCAATCCAAGAAACCAGCGCGGAACGCAGCCTGGAAGGTCTTGATGACCTCGCCAGTAAGACGACCAAGCTTATCACGGGCAGAAGTACTCTCGCTTTCAGGGAGGGTGATGTCAATCCTTTCAACAAAGATAGCGACACCTTCAGTAGGCTCGTTGCAAAGAGGACCCTGGTTGGTGGCCAACTGGAAGGCGTAAGCAATTTTGTCACGAAAGTGGCCAGCCTTGAGTTCGTCGTCAAGAGCGGGAGCGGCAGAAGGCGCAAAGATATGGGGAAGTATCTGGTCAGGAGTAGCATCAATAAGCAAGTTGGGACCAACACGGCGGGGGCCGAAAGAGGAAATCTTGTCAATCAAACCCTTGAATAGATCTCTACCCTTGCCCTCCTCTAGAACCTTGCGAAGACCCTCCTTAAGCTCACCAGCAGAAAGACATTGAGCGTTGACATATTCTTTGTCAGTGTCCTCATCTTCTTCCGAAGTCTCCTTGTCAGAGTAAAGCTTCCTAATGGAGTCAATGTTCTTCTTCAAGTAGGCAATGACTTCAGCTGGAAGAGGAACCACCCGGGTAATAAGTTCAACCTGCTTGGAGCTAGTAGGGAGGACAACCTTGCCGCGACCCAGTTCCTTGTTGACAGGCGGACGCATATCTGAAGTGCGAACAATGGTTTCCCGGTACGGGACAATGGGTGCACCGGCCTGGATTTCACAACGGGCGAAACGACCTTGGAGATCAGTAAGGCATCGCTCCAGGTGCAATTCACCAGCGGTTAACAGCACGTGTTCACCAGTCTCAAAATGCTCATATTCCGCACAAGGGTCACTCTGAACCAGAAGCTTCAAACCTTCAACCATCTTATCGAGATCTAGTGGGTTAGTGGGCTCAAGGGCAACGCGGACGATGGGCTGACTGGCCATGTTGACACCAGCCAGGTTAGGAGCACCCTCATTAACGCTACACAGAGTACCAGACTTCAAGATCTTGCCATCCAAACCACCGATACCAAACACACAGCCAGCAGGAACGGATTGGAGAGTCTCAAGTTGACGGCCCATCAACATATACAAGGCCTTAACCTCAATTTCTTCAAGCTTCTCGGCAGCGTGGTTTTGAGAGGGTGACCACTTGGGAAGGATAACGTACAACCTATCACCAATGCTGACAGTGCCTGAGTAAATACGAGCAAACCCAATTAACTGTTCGGGATCCACTGGCTTCTCTTCGGGCTCGGCGTTAAAAAAGTCAAGGTCAACATTCTCCAGGGCCTCGGTGATCAGAGTTATATCGTCACTACCTTCAACAGCTTGTTTGCGTGCAAATTCGGCACGCTTCCTGCGGGCCAACTCACGCGCTTCTTCACTGGTCATAGTACCCGGCTTTCTCTTGTTCTCAGGAAGTTCGCTTTCGGGGACTGAAACCACTTTACTGACGTAGATAACGACAGGTTCCTCCTTGTCAGACCTGAAGTTGACTATAGCCTTCTTGACAGCGGGAGAGATGCTTTCGGCGCCTGGAGAGTCCTCAAGAAGAACAGGGAGACGTTCTGCTTGTGCAGCCCTAGGCGAGGGTAGTGATTCCACAACGGAAACAAGTATGGCGACAGAAATCGGAAGCCAGTTGGAGAAAACCGATGTCAGAAGAACACGAGGATCCTTTGAGCGAAGGACGTGGTTGGTGAGGTTGATGTTGAGCGACTTGGTGATCTTCTCAAGTAGAGCGGGGTCGCCCTTACCATGGTCGCCACCCGTAGTAGCAGCGTAGACTGTCCATACTGGTTCCAAAACCAATTGGACAAACAGCGGCTTCAGATTACGTCCCTTCAAGTGCTTATGGCCAAGGATTTTCTTTGTCTTGGGATCTAAGTAGTAGTTTCCCCATAAAACCTTCTCAAGTGCCCGTGAATTGAGGCCAAGCTTCTTTTCGTAGATGTGGGCGAACTGGCGAACAGTGAAAGCCCAGCCGTCAACGGCACTGCTGAAAATGACATTGTTTTTCTCGGGGGCAAAGTAGATATCAGAATCGTCCTTCTCTTGAAATTCGGCAGTGAACTTGGCTTCAGTCTGAGTTGTCGCCGCAACCTTGGCATCAATCTTTTCTCTCCAGTTCAGATCTTCCTCCATACGCTCACCCTGGAAAAAGCTTCCAAGGACGGCATTTACTTGCTCCAGAATTTTGGCCAGGTGCGCATTTGCCTCGGTGGGCGTCATCTTGAGTTCGGTAATCAGACGGTCAATCTTGTTGATGACCAATAATGGCTTGATCTTTTCCACCCAAGATTGTCGCAAGACGGTGACTGTTTGACTGCACACCCCCTCTACAGAATCCACCAAAACACAAGCACCATCACAAAGACGGGAGGCTGTGGAAACCTCACTGCTGAAATCAATGTGGCCGGGAGAGTCGATGAGATTGATGAGATACTCCTTGGCCTCAGGTTGGGCGTCGGAGGCAGAACGGCGCATCATGGAGAAGTACAACGAGATGGCAGAAGACTCCATCGTGATACCACGTTGCTGCTCATCGGGACGAGAATCAAGATACCGGATCTTGCCGGCAAGCTTTGGGGAGATGATGCCATTGGTAGCTAACAAAGCATCGATTAATGAGGTCTTACCATGGTCGACGTGAGCAAGGATGCAAATCTACACATTGGTTAGTTTATAAGGGAGTCTATATTGGAAATTGAAAGAGCCTTACGTTTCTAATATCGTCAGAATGTCTTTGCAGACTCGCGAGCTTGTCAGCTGATACAACAGGCATCGTGAATTTAGTATTAAGAAAAAAAACTTTTGGGGTATCAATCAAATCAACAAAATGAGTAGAAAAATAAATGGCATCAAATCAGATGTAAATGCAAAGTTGAACTCAAAATAGTCTATGAAGAACTGACATCGAAGACAGAGCGAGGCGCATGCACCGTTTTATAGTGCACGGCGGTGATATTGACCTTCAAATCGAAATTCCAAGTCCGTCGTCAATTCTGCCACTAGAGCCGCATACGGGATGATACATTCAACGTCATAATTGATCAAATTGAGCTCCGCTTACACAGCGTATACATTTAAGCGTGTATCACCCCGCATATATGGCTTAAGCCACTATCATTAATTGTTAATTCTTGAAACGGTGCATTCATTTTTAACGGGGCTCATCAAGCCCTAACGCTCCTGCTGTGAAAAAATCAATCACGGGTTAGGTAGTACAATGTGGTAAACCCCACCTGATCGAGTGCATTGTGAAGTATCGTAGGACTTGTCAAAAGAAATCAATTGGACTTAAGGAGGTTCAAATACTTGCGAATTGTTCCAATTACACGGCTTGATTTCCAGAACCATCGCCAGACTCCCCGACACTGCTAAACGTCTAACTCAGATCCCACATAATTTCCACGCCGCCCCCCCTCCCGGCCGAATTTTTTCACTAACCCCACGCACTGCACAGAGTCAGGATTAAGACAGTTTT
This sequence comes from Ambrosiella beaveri, assembly GCA_030294605.1. NCBI lineage: Eukaryota > Fungi > Ascomycota > Sordariomycetes > Microascales > Ceratocystidaceae > Ambrosiella > Ambrosiella beaveri. Next base: position 87,569 of record JARQWA010000035.1, read on the forward strand.
TCGCTGATATTGTCCCCCTCTTGCGTCCGACTTTGCATCTCGAGCATCACACACCCCTTCAACAGAATCCGTGAAAATCTGCGGTGACCAGATTATCCCGAATTTCTTTTTGATCCAAGATGGCGACCTACACCCCCGCCCAGGCCTTCCGGGCCATGGAGGACAGCGACGTTGAGGAGGAAGCCCTTGTTGCTGAGTACCACCAGCAGGTCCAGTACGAAGAGGGCGAGGATGACGATATTCTCGAGGATCTCGATGATGGAACTGCTCAGCCCGATGACCTTCAGGCCCGCATGGCTGCTGCGGCTCAGCCTCTCGACTTCTCCGCCCCTCTTGAGACCAAGTTCCAGAGCTACGACTCTTACTGCGCTCTGTTCCACTTCGTTTTGAACTCTGACGGTCCTATCGACCTCGAGCCTCCTTCGGTAAGTGTCACGACATGCATGTCGACCCAAATGGGCGAACCTGAGCGGACATGGTCTCTAGTTCCACGAAAACTGTGGCTCGTTTATATAAGTATAGATGCCAAGCTTGAATAGTGAACGAAACTAACATATTGTTATACTATAGTACTACTGGGCTTGGGATGTCATCGATGAGTTCATCTACCAGTTCAACTCCTTCTCCTCCTACCGCATGCGGATTGCCCGACAGGGCAACAACGATGAGGAGATGCAGACTCTCCGCGAGAACCCCAACACCTGGGGCTGCTACTCCGTCCTGAACGTTCTGTACTCTCTAATCCAGCGCTCCAACATTACCGAACAGTTGGCTGCCCAGCGCCGTGGTGAGGACCCCGCTGAGGTGGCTGGCGACTACGGCTCTCGTAACCTTTACCAGCGTCTGGGGTACTTCTCCATCATTGGACTTCTGCGCGTTCACTGCCTGCTCGGTGACTTCAGCCTGGCCCTGAAGACTCTTGACGACATTGAGCTCAACAAGAAGGCCATGTTTGCCCGCGTCATGGCTGCCCACTTCACCACCTACTACTATGTTGGTTTCTCCTACATGATGATGCACCGCTACGCCGATGCTATCCGCATGTTCTCTCACATCCTGGTCTTTGTCCAGCGTACCAGCAAGCTGCAGAAGAGCGCCCAACATGATAGCATCACCAAGAAGAACGAGCAGATGTACGCCCTGATCGCCATGTGCGTCTCTCTTCACCCCACTCGTCTGGATGACTCCATCCACTCTGCCATTCGCGAGAAGTACGGCGACCAGCTGCTTAAGCTGCAGCGTGGTGGCCCTGAGTCTCTGCCCATATTTGAGGAGCTCTTCCGTGCTTCCTGCCCCAAGTTCATTTCCCCTGTTCCTCCGGACTTTGAGAACCCAGCTGCCAACGTCGACCCCATCGAGCACCACCTCAGCGTCTTCATGGACGAAGTCAAGACCAACATGTTCTCTCCCACTGTCCGCTCTTACCTCCGCCTCTACACTACCATGGACCTGCCCAAGCTGGCTGGCTTTCTGGATGTCAAGCCTGATGAGCTTCGCTCTTGGCTTCTGGTCAACAAGCAGCGCACCAAGCAGCTGCGGTGGAATGAAAACCTGCGCAGCCTTTTGGATGGCGAGATTATCAACGTCTCTGATCTGGACTACGCCATGCAGGGTGTAAGTTTTGTCAATTTTGAACCCATTTATATTCTAGTTACTAACAAATTTGTAGGAACTCATCCACATTTCCGAGGCCAAGGTCGGTCGCAAGCTGGTCGACTGGTACCTGCGCAACCTTTCCCGTACCTACTAAATGGCGTATGTTCGTGACTTGTGGTGACTGCTAAGTTGAATTGAACGCCTCGCGGTGAAGAAATCAAGATTAGCTGTCATTTCTGGGTATTGAAGAGCACAGGAAGCGGTCCAGCAATTAAAAGATATACAATGCCTGTATGGTGCCGACGACGTTACGAGATCCACCATGTTCACGGACGGAGTCGAGGCATCGAATGAGGTGGATGATACGTGTCATTATGCATTTCTTTTGGCCTTTGTCGTTCTTTTGTTCGCCTTCCCATTCAGTTGCCACTTTTCATTTTCTATCTTTAAGATTTATTACCTATTCTTTGTTTTGATAAGGGAAGGTGAACGGAGAATTTCCAAAAATTTCAGGGCGTTGTGTGTTTCCGGTTTTCTTCATTTGTCTTTTTTGGGAGGCAATGGAAGGATAGTAAGGGCCAAGTCGTTGTATATGGACGAGAGTTTTTTGATGGTCACTAGATCATGAGTGACTCTTACTCAGTTTGACTTGAAGCCTTGATTCCTTTGGTTGTCTATGTTTCCTGGATGCATGTTTGTTTCATTCTCAGTTGTCCTATCCTCGGTCATCTTCCCGTTTCCTATTATCCTCTCTGTTCATTATTGGGTTTCTCTCCCTTTCTCTTTGCCATTGGGGCTCACACCATTATGTATTCTATCTGTGGGGTTATTGTGTGTGAGAATAGCGTCAGATGAGAGAAAGGAAAAGTTTGGGTTCTTGTTCTAGCATACACACAACTACTCAAGGCGTCGAGGAGTCATTTTTTCTGGTTTATCTTTGTATTTCAAAAGATGTTTTTATTTTTTTTCTTTCTTCATGCTTTCTTCCACCAACCCGAATATGGGTTATTTGCCCCTTGTTCGTTCATGTAAGACATGAGACCTCAAAGGATGACCAACCCATCCACCTTTGTGTTACCGATTGTATAAAAGTGACTGATGTTGAAGCTCTGAAGGTGGGGTTGTGCAGGGCTAATGAATCCTGTTGGTCCGAAAGAGCAATGAGAAAGAAAGGGAGGACAGAAACAAAGTTCATGATGTTGAGACGATGTGGGGGGGACGTGATGTGGGTGTGTTCCCATTGGCTGTGCAACTGGGGGCTGGATATGTTGGTCCCACATCATGGTTGTTTTGATGACTTATAATGGTTGGTTATGTGTCAGTTTTGGATGGAGAGTACTAGCGGTTTCATACATAGACTCCCAGTACCTCTACTGATGATTAGCATACTACTTCTAGAGATCATATGGAAGTCTTCGTGTTCCAGACCAATCTCACCATTCAGAAACCAGTTCAAGTCGGGTCAACTGAGACACTGTCTGTCATGTTGTCACATTTATCTCGCGTTGTCCATCAGGCCCAACACCACTATATCATTTGTGCTACCGACCACTTTGGTTCAATAGGGACTATGTACGTAGCTCCTTTATTTGTAAGAGCCGAACCGGAAGCAGGGGGGGGGGGGGGGGGGGGGGGGGGGGGGGGAATCAGCCCACGGACGGATAGCCACATTGTTTGATTGGTTGGTTGTCTGTCGTTGTTTCCCCGATACGGCTCAACATCCTTTGGCTGTGAAATGGGCCATTATGAATGATTGTTGAGAATCCTGGCGGCATGATGGCATGACGATATGACGACATCGGCAACCTCCAGATGTGTGAGGTGCGGGCTGTAATCATGACATGATTTGTATAAGCCACACAATTGGCTTGGAATGGCTTGTTTCATCAGATGAGAGTCAACGATGTTATACAGACAAAGTATATAACAAACGGGATATGCCATATACCGCTACAGTAATTGGATGGCCCTCTTCCCACTATCGTCAGCCAACCGACCGTCGACAGGCCGCAGGACATCAATAACAACATCTAATAAGGGGTTCCAGTCATTGTCTAGAAAAAGATAGAAATCACCTTCGTGCAATTTTCAAGATAAGGAGAATCATTCGATTGGATTTGTCACAGTCTGTTGATTGGAAGTTGACACCGTTACGCCCTTCCCCCCCTCCCGCACAAAAGAAACCAAACCAAGTTGCCCTCGATAATTCCTCAAGCTCTTGCACAACCAACGACCTAATACCAAGCTTTCTCTTGGCTCTTGGCGCACTACAATTCCAAGGCCTGGGAAATACCTGATGGACTGGTTAAAAGTATATAAAAGTATGTATGTAGTATAGTCACAGCGTGGGGATGATGAAAAAGTCTGATCAGTTCGTGAGATGGAAGGTCGAGTTTTGTTTGGAGGGGAGAAGTGGCTTTGTGCGGGGAGAAAAAGTTTGGCAAAGACTCTATCTAGGTGGCATTGTATGTGCCAAGAAAGCTTATGGAGGAGAGAGGGAGCCGACGGAAAGTTTCCAGATAGATGTTTTATTCGATGCAGCAGCGAAAACATGGGGATGTCTTTTTTACCTTTTATCTTTGACTTTCAGTGGCCCGAAATCGATTTGGAAAATTCGCCAAATGATGTATCGGATTTAAAAAACCATTTACGGTAGTCAAGGGCATGATTGGGCCTATCATTGCGGAGTGTTGGTTACAGAACGGTCGGTCGATCAACCAAGCGGCGGACCGCCGGTGATGCGAACCAGCTGGGCGAGTTGTCTGGTTGGTCAGTTGGATGCCTTGGCGGCTGCAAAGATGTGCTGCCATGCCGTTGGTTGCGAGAGATATGTACACATGTATCTACATATTTTACTATGGAAAGCTGTATACAGCTACATATCTTTCTTTCTTAATGCACGTCTGCATAACATGTGGCCCGCCAGACTTGGAAAATGAAAGACAAGATTTATGCGTGGACTAGGATTCAAGGGCTTCAAGCACGTGGCGGAGCATTCGATAGGGACAAGTCGATTGTTCTGGTCGGACACATAGACACTGATGTTGGACAATTGGAAGAGAATGTGCATATCAATAGTCAGAATCTGCCTCGTATTGATTATCCTCTCGATTCCCGATTTATCTCTTGTACTTATCCTGTGTGTTGACGTCCGATCATCAGCAACGGACGGTGGCGTCGCTGTCTCTTACAATGCTAAGACGATGGCTTTGTGGACGCCAACAGGCGCTCAATATGCAGTTTGATTCAGTATATTAGTATGGGTGCTATTGCTTGCCAAGACCGCTGCGCTGGAATGCACGGCGACTTCTCAATGAGATGGAGGTCTACCAGATGTGTTCGCTGAGCAAATCATTGGCAGACCGGCTGTTCGTTTAGAAAAGACGGGTCGCATTAGGAACCCGTAGGCCCCGCAGGCCTCCAATGCAACCTGGTTCAATGCGGCGGGCGGAACGAACGCTATGTTGCACGCAAACGCATGTATGTCAAATGGTCAAATGGAGGAGCATCATGGAAATGGAGGCGACGAAGAGAAGGTGAATCAGCTTCGAATGGAGAACAAAGTATCGTGGCCCATATTTATGGCGCTGCCAAGGCATGCAAAAGAACAGCATCTCCAACTCTTTATTCCTCTATGACGATGATTTTCCATGTCTAAAAAAAAAATACAAAAATTCTACATTAACCACCGATTCAATGAAAAAAAAATGAAAAAAAAAAAAAAAGCCGGGATATCCAATTTTCCATCATGATCTTAATCAATCTTGGCCATACCAAGGCTACGGAAAAGCGGAGCGGCAACAACGGCATCTTTACGTAACCCTAACAATAATAATCTCGAAAGTCTTGGCATTTGGAGTCTAGATAGATATCAGTGATTTGTCGTTATCATGCAGCAAGACCTTGAAAAGCACCCAATAACTGTACTTATCGGTGAGTGAATCACCATGTATTGCATATCTAGTTTTTACCGACAACACAGATATCATGAATGCACGTCGTTACGATAGAAAAAGACATACGAAAAAAAAAAAATTCAATAGTCTTGTCCACAAGATCTACAGCAACCATCACATGTAGTCACAGTTTGTGTAGCCGGTTGACGCAGACGGGCTGGACTATCAGGTCACGGTCGACTTTCGCTTGCAGAATCACGGAACATAACATCATGCTTCCCGTTGAGCCATTGCAACGCTGGGAACTTGTGGTGCGATTCTGCTATGGCTTGTAGTGGATATACCTAAATTGTGGGGGTTGGGCAATGGAGCATTTGCGAAAAGGGAAAGAAATCCGTATGCAAAGTTACTTTGCCTTGGTTTGGTAGACATGCATATGTGTTATTCTTTGTCATATGTGGACCTTGATATTGTTCGCCAGAAATGCTAGTCATGAACCCAGGAGCTTATGGCAGGTGAATTTCCTGGCTCTTTGTAACCCGTGACCCAGAAGCATGGGTTCATGACTAGAGGTGCCGTACGGCTCTACCCCAGATCACGAGGAAACAAGTACGTGATGCGTGGCTCATGATATCGAGATTAACTCTTTTCCGAATCATGGGGTTGGTTATTTTCTGCTATTAACTGGCTACACTGTGGATATCATCCCGGGTTACGGGTGGACTTCGGGTATTAGAAGGAAATGCTCAAGTGGGTCTCGAGAGAGCAACAACCATATTGGGACATGACATCGCTGTAAAAGAGCAGCTACTGGCGTATTACCGTATTCAGATGTATATAGATAGTCGGTGGAGACTTGGGCGAGTAGTATCGTCGACAGAATTTGACAGAATTTTCAAACTGCAAGCTATCAAGATGCCCATCAATTATTGATCTATTTGATTTTTCAGTCATCTTCTTATCACTTGCCAAGATCAATCATCTCGAAATCAACACAGCCTCTGGCCTTCCAAGTCTCGACCAAGTTCATTCATTCTCAAATCTTTGTTCAAAACTCTGGAACGTCTATCCTTACCGATTTAGGGTATATACAATTTTGCATAACCATTCGACAGGTCCACCAACCTTGTTTCGCCTGACAAAATAGTATGTTTCTTGGCGGTGGTAGCGGCAAGATATTGACTGATAAACAATCACGGACAACCTTCATGAAATAATGACAAACACTAACTCATTGTTGTGGTCAACCACGGCCCTCGCAATAAGTTCAACTACCCGGAATCGGGACTAAAACATATGTACTACCTTGTTCTCTCTACACAAGGAATGCGAATAAGCTCCTAAAGCTTGTCTGCAAAACCTGCAAAACTGCAAATCGCCCCTCCCCCGGCATATACTACCCGTCTGCGGAAGACCACTCTACAACAGTTGGCACTTCCCTTGTTGTCCGATCCTTCATCCCCAGAGTCTCGTCATCAACGTTGCTTTTAGGCTGTGTCCTGTCCGGTAGAGAGAGCCTGTCTGGTAGACCCCGGTCTAGCTCCGCCAAGTTTCCCCATCAAAAGACAGACACACATCAAAGAACGCTGCCGTCTGTGGGTTTCTGCACTATAATCATCATGTAAGTAGAGTTCCATTTATCCTGTCTAGTCAAGCTCGCATCAGTCGATTGATTGTTCACGGCCCCACTGCAACCCGATCTACCGTCTCACGTCATCAGGTTTTTTGAACGAACATTCCGGACTCGTTGTAGTGCTGTTGTAGTGCAGAATTGCTCGTGAATCCGCTTAATTCTGGCCTTTTCTCTCTTTTTTCTCTTTTGCACATTGTGATCATTCTTGTCTCACCCTTGATTCCTTCTGCAGTTGTCTCTACTATGTCTCTTTCTCGATGTGCCAAGACTCTCAGGGAATTTCGGCCTTGCTCATAACGGGAAGCCCAACAAGTTTAACGGGCGTACATTTGGGTGCAGAAACAACATGAGAATAGTGGTCTTCTCACGTAAAACACAAACACATTGTTGGCGTTTGGCCATGACAGACCATCCTGGCAGACAGACAACCAAGTTTCTTTGAGACAGAGATCAAATATATATGATGCAGACGAAACCGGAGGTCTTGAAAGAATACATATGGCTCGCTCGACATCCCGCTTACCACTTCCTTAGCCCTTCTTTTCTCTTCCCTTTTCTTAAGTCGTTCCTCGTCCAGTGATGCCCCCTTCTCGATGTGAGATGAAGTCTTGGCAAAGGCTGTTTATTCTTTTGGGTCATTATGTATGTACAACCCATTCGAGGCCACATCATATTATAAAACAGCCAGGAAAGTCAGATGTGACTTGAGAGTGTGCTTCTTATAATGATTCTTGGTTGTCCCGTCTCTTGCATCTGGCAATTATTATTTATTTCCTTTTTTTCCTGTTGCATCTTTTTTTTTTCTTCTTCTTTGACAAACAGTGTTGTTGCTTTTTGCTCGGCTTGCCTTATACTTCATCCAGTCAACTAACACCCCATTTTAGTGTTAGTCAACCTACGACCATTTGATCCATCAACATTATCACCATTAATCCCTGGACAGCATCATCATCCTGGGTCTCAAGTGCCAAGAGGCTTTAACTCCATTGATCATTACCCCTTCCATTTGTTTTTTTTGTTTTTTTTTGGAGTTTTGTTCGAATGAGCCAGCTCCATAATTGCCACTGAATCCATCTAAACAAGATAATAGTATGTGATCTGGATCACTTGTTTCCTTACCCGGCTCGTTTATGGTTTTGATATTTCAGATTCTGAGAGCATCATTCCTGCTTCGACAACCCAAATCTACATTTTACAAAACAACAACGAAACCCCAAAAGAATCACCATCAACTTCTTTTCTTTCAACCGACCCAACACCACATATTGTACCCTCTATCTTCCCCAGCTTTTTTTTTTCTATCCACAGATTTCCAACATCGCCGCTCACCTACGCCAAGCGAATCAATATCCTTGCCCAACCAACCTTTGAGCAATCTTTCGCTTCGACCTCCAGAAACCAGAATCGTGATCGACGGACTGCTCCTTTTTCGAGATAGCTAGCCGTCTTTATTTTTTCTTTATATAAGACTCCGTGCCTTCCGTGATACAAAACACATAGCTCTAGCCTATCAACACTTCTGCATTCGACCGCAACCATAATACCGCCAGGTTCAAAGATGTTTTTGAAGAGACGGTCCACAAATGGACAGGTCAAAGGCTCGAATACATCTGGAAACCCGGAGCCATCCGCCTCCGCCTCCGCCTCCGCTTCCTCTTCTTCGCCTACAACCGCCGCTTCTGTCGCCTCTACGCCCATCTCCAATGCCAATAAGCGCAACGGTGGTGTCTCGTTCACCAACCCTTGGTCCAACAACCACACAGCTGTGTATTATCAGCCCAGGACTTTGGAAGATATACCACGCACGGCAAGCAACTTGTCAGCAAATCAAGAAGTATCTTATCCCGGAGACCGGACGAATTCTAGCAACTCAGATGACGGATCTGCCAACTATGATACAGAAAGTGCACAACGCCGCTCGCAACTATTCGACATTCTGCCCTTCAAGGACCGCTCATACTCACTTGCACACCCTCGGCCCGAAGCTCAGCACCGGAAAAAGAGTAGTGTGAGTATCAAACCTCCGCCGACTCTAGAAGGTCGACATAAAACCTCGAATACAAATTCGGAGGGTTCGTGTAAGAGTCGGATGAGAGTACACAGTCCCTCCCCCGATCGGTAAGTATTTAACCCGCCACAAATCTATGTGGAAGATGCCTTAATTTTCTATTTAGTATCGTGCGTGTTCCAGACTACTGGGACCAGAAACGGACGTGAGTTTCCACCCTCAGTAGTCTAGTTTCTACTTTCAGAGAGAATGCATCCCTCCGCATCTTGATGAATGCTTGGACGTTTACAGTCAGTGCTGTGACTGGCCGTTTCGTTTTTTTTACACTTATAATTTTCCCCGTCGGTAGTGATATGGTTGGTCCGAACAGCACCTTTGTTCCGTCGAACTTGAAGTCGAATGAGACTATCGCAGATCCACGACCGCGTGTTTGCAGAAAATCAGAGATATGAGCAATGTTGAGGAATCGAATCATGAAATTTGGAGATGTGATCGTGAGGACCTGCGTATCAAGTGATATCACAGTCCCAACATCTCAAAATGAGATGACAAGCCTAGAATCATCATGAAGTTTTCATGTGAGAGTCAAGCCACATGGGTACAAACTCAAAATGGTTCGATGCTGCAAACCAGCTGGACGAGAAAAAAAAAGAGAAAAAAAAAAAAGCATAGCTGCATTTGGTTGGTCGAAAGCATGGAACGGAAATACTTGCCTGCCAAGATAATCCAGACAATTCCAATGCAAGGCTAGCAGCCAATCATCGGCAAATTCAATCAAGTTCAGTGGGCCATGAAGCTCAATTGAGGCTATGGAATGAGTTGAAAGCCAAGCATTGATGTGAAGCAGAACTCGAGACATCCAAGAAACAGCGGAGAGATCCGAGAAAATGGGGGACAGAAACGAAGGCCAGATTCTCCAAATTCTCCTGGCCCTTAATGATCTTCCTACAGTGCGTCGTCACCGATCGATGTCTTCTGTGGTGGCCTCAGTTTTTCTTCGTCATTTTCGCTTCTCAGGTCACGAGCCACTGCAAAGTTCTGCTGCCTCTGTCGTTTTAATCCGCTGACAGCACAGAACTGGAGCTCTCCGCTACCCGCCTGCTGTATTGAGACCACACCAGAAGCTTCGGAGCTAGGTGCAAGCCTGGAAATTCAGTGATTTTTTTTTTCTGTGCGGCCAAGACACATTCCATGCTCGGTAAAGCTTCAACCATCGATACTTTCCCTTCTCTCCGACTGCATTCTACCAAACCCTGACTTCATCAACTTCATCTTGCATCTGTTTATATTACACTTACATACTGTGCCTCCCATTGCGCCGAACACACACGATACTTTGACTGCATATCTACAATTATATCATTCCTGATTATGGCTGTAGCGACTGCCAGAATGTCCGGGCTAACGCCAAATGTTCCCATTACCAACAGCTATATGCCCCGTGTAGCCTTTGGCATCCTCGAAGCGGCCGACTTCGTCAAAAATAACACTATTGGGATTGTTCTCCGTCACCAGCATGCTACCTTCAAGGCCGAGAAGTTGTCGCGCACTTTTTTGGTGGGCCTTGATGATCAAGTCTATTCGCATGATGCGTTGAAATGGCTTTTCGACTGCATGGTTGATGATGGTGACTCTGTCGTCTGCTTTCGGGTCCATGACAAAGAAGTCAAGTCGGGCCAGGAAAAGCAGTATCACCAGGAAGCACAGAAAGTCATGAACATGATTAAGCGCGAGAACACGCACAACAAGGCCATCTCCATCACACTCGAATACTCTTTTGGTAAGCTCCAAACCATTTTCAGAAAACTGGTAAGTTCACTCATTGTGCGCCATTCACATCTTCAACATGAGATACTCGATATACTAACAAGTCGACAGATTAGTGTTCACCAACCTGGCATGGTTATTGTCGGTACCAAAGGCAAAAATAACCAAGGTATTCAGTCAGTATGGACCTCGCGCAACAGCTTTAGCAAATACTGCTTACAATACTCGCCTGTTCCCGTTGTCGTTGTCCGACCTATGAATAAGCGTAATAAAAAGAAGGAGAAGCGCAATGCCGATCCAGGTCGACACGAGTACCGCACCATGCTTGGCGAGAACAATGGCGTCCACGAACTCGACATGGACCTTGCTCTTATTGAGAAGCAGATGCAAAATCTGTATACGTCCGACGAGGAAGCTCATCACGTCGCCAGAGCCATTGGCCTTCCAGCCTCTTTTGACCCACTCATTAAGGGTATCGATCCCAAGATTGTTGGCGGACGCATCTCGGCGGCTGACAGCCGCTCGAGCAGCAGACCGAACAGCAGGCCGGCATCACCCTCGGGTGTAGGACGTAAGGGCTCCGCTTCTGCCGGCTTGGCGGCTCAAGTTCAGATGTCACTTGAGCGTAGTGGCATGGCCCCTAAGAGACTCACTGCGCAGCTGCCTGATTCAGCGCCAAACTCTACTCCGGCAAGTGACGATGACTCCGATATTTCGGACGTTGACTCAAACAACAAGATCAAGGCAGCAAAGCAAGAGGCTCGTAATGAAGCGCGACAAACAAAGAAGAAGTTGCACCAAATGGAAGTACAAGAAGCCCAATACCTTAGAAAGAATTGGAATGACGACGATGAGGATGATGACGAAGCTGTCAAGGAGTGAACATATACAAAGAAGGACGAGAATGCGAAGACACATGAGACAAAGTAAAGGGTTGTTTTGGTTCCATTAGACGGTGGCCGAAGAACTTTCAAAGTTCCGCTTACAGGATTTGATATCGGGGGTATTTCTGGGTTTGTATCTGGAGTTTTTGCTTTGCTTTTTATGTTGCCTTTTGGTATTAGACATATTGTGGGCTTTTTCTTTTTGCGAGAGATGATGAAGAAAGATTCGAGGACAGACAGACCTTGGCTGGCATTTGGGGGGGCGCAGCAGTTCCTTGCAGCGATTAATTTATTTGTTTTTGCTTCGGGTTTGGCTTGGGTTGTCTTTACGGTGGGTTGGGATATCTCTACCCCTGTTTTTTTTTTCGTATTATGGTTAATGAATATACTAGCGGGATCGTACCAGCTGTTGGTATGTACATGCAATGATTTGGGTCTGTTATTGTGTTGGGAGATGTGAGATGTGTTGCAGACGGGCAGTTGTATTCAAAGAGTAATCTTATTTGCGACTTTTAAGACGCATATATGGTCATTAAAAGAATCTACAAACACTCATACTTATAAATGTCCGGAGATATCATATCAGAAGACAATATGACAACCTGTGCGTAACCTGTGCTATCATAGTGATACCCTAATTCGTGGTACCCTAAAGCTACTCTAGCACGTGATTATTCTGTCAAATGTGGCTGATCTTTCTTTGTATCATAAGTTGGTTGTGTTCGCATGCGCCGTTTGTGTAACGCGGGATAGCAGACTGACTGGTCGGTCGGCAGGGACGGAACGGAATGGGGACAGTGGATGGTGGTGGTGGTGGAAAATTATGGGGGATATGATTAGGAGAGGTGGTATCTCTGAGCTATAGGTAGGATGGATTTTTTGATGACTGGCTTATGAAAGGGGGTGTTAGGTTAGGGTGATGTTTAGAGTTGGATTCAAGTGAGGTCAGGTGGGTGAGAGAGGAACTGTGGATGGGTGGTCATTGAATTTAGGGGGTGGTATTTTGATTTGTGTTGATGGGGATATAGATATGGATGTATCTGATTTGAAAGACTGGCGTGTTGGTAGATTGTTGGAGTTTGTTTGGTATGATGTGGATTGTAATGTAGTTGTGCGCGAAGGCAATTAATGTATTAATTTGAGTGTACACGTTGAACATAGAAATGTATTGGAATCACATTCTCATTACACTGCTCTGTCCAGTACGTGAATGACCAGCCACATTTATTACTATGGCCTGTGTAGTTTGTTAGACTATGCTAGTTGACATCAAACAACCCAGTACTTCCAACATTCGGCCCGTATATCTGCTCCATTCATCTTATAATCTCCCAACTACATTGTCCTCAACCGCCCTTCTCACCAAATCGCACCTCCATACCATCTCATCTATGGTGAGCCACTCTTCATCTTCCTAATCCAAAATCATCCAAGGACCACGCTGTACCAAACCCAATTACACAACACGATACAGCACCTATCTATCTCCAGACTTCCTTCTATTCATCCATCTCATCTCCCTGGGATACCTGCCTCCAGTGCACAGATACCTCTCAGCAGGCAGCATTATGCATATGCTGGTTTTGCTGCCAGAGCTGGATCTTGTGGTTGTGAGGATGAAGGGGCTGAGGGAGAATAGGTGCGGTGAGAGATGGGGGCGGTTATATCTTGACAGATGTGAGGAGGAGGTTCCTATCTGGAGATAGAAGTCGTAGCTTGATAAACTTTGAATTCATAACTTAGATGGTGGAGTTTTGTTGATTCTGGGATATATCTTGAAATTTGCACACATAAGCAAGTTTGTTTGATGTTAAGATTTACTGTTAGGGTTAGGGCACAAACAACGATATGAACCTAAAACTTGCTACATTTTACAATCTCAAAGCCAGGAATACACAGTATCCTTTCCTCTCTCAAATACTCCCAATTGTCCAAGAAATCTATTTCCTTCCATCTAGCCTCACCCAGAGCCTCACCCACAGTCCAACTCCGCCATACTCCGGTGACATCGATCCACGCAAGGGCCCCCACCCACCCAATGGCGCAGACATGGCATGGCTCTGTTGACCCCGGCGGTTTTCTCCGTAAGTTCCTGACCATTTATCCTTTTTGAAGTTTGGTGGCTCTTCGTGTTGGTGAATAAATGGATATAAATATCAGATGAAGGGAAAGATTGGGATGGGGACTGGGGGAGGGTTGGGGATGGAGATATATGACGTATATGTCTGTGTGTAGAAGGGTGGGCTATTTTTGGGGATAGAAAAATAGAGGCAGGACAAGGAAAAAGGAAAAAAGGAAGATAGGATGGAGATTATAGAGGACTACCAAAGGTTTAAAGTGCTCATGTTGTTGGGCTTGAGATGGAGCCGGGCCAATGCATGAGGTGATGTGGTGGGTGGCAGCTGGGAGGGAAAGGCCAAAGGCTGAAGGCTAAAGGCGTATGGTGGTAAAGAGAAATGAGGAGGTTGGGAATGGACGCAGAAACGGGACATGGGACGGAATGGGATGGGGATAACGGGGTGAGTGTGGGTTTTTGTGGATGGGTTGATTTTTAGGTGGTGGATAAATGGAATTGAGGTCGTTATTTGTGATGAACAGTTACAAAGGAAAAAAGAAAAGAGATTGGATCGGTCCTATCACAGCTATCTGTTGTCCAAGATACGTACAGCCAAATTTGTAGACAAGAAACAATGCTGAAATGAATGCTGGAATGCTGGTCTTGAGATGTGGGGCACTTTGTGTGTGTATGCGCATGGTATCTCCGCAGCCATCTGCAAAACTCACAATCCTGATCATTCCGCCCATCTATCTAGTCACTGATAACTCAATCATGTGCCCTCCATATTGCCAATGTTGCTATGCAGAACGCCAATGACAAGTCACTTGCTGGAAATGATCAACATTCTTTCTTCTCCCATCGCAACACTGTTCGTCCTCTTTATTGATCATCTGTGAAAGAAAAAAGAAAAAACAAGTAAACATGCCTATAGGGAATAGAGACAGATAGGTCTAGGCCCTGTACAGATCATTTTTTTGGGGGATCCGGTGGTGGGTGATGCATTGCAGCTGTCAAAGAGTGGCTGTGCTGGCCCTACAAGACGCAGTGATGTCACTTTTTCTAGAAAGAGAGGATGATTGGTGATTTTCATGTGAGTAAGTGAGTGAATGAGTGATGCAGAATTGATTGATTTCGTATAGATCTTATCAGTTACTCAGAACACGGGATTTCACGTTATTGAAGATCTTGCCATGTCGGCTCGCGACAACATGGTTTGCGATAGAGAGAATATTCTCATTATTCACATTTGTAACCCAGATAAACCAACCTGGTCTTGATATACGAAAAGAAAAATAGAAAAAGAGAAAAAAAGGGGAACTGGATTTTGCTTAGTGGCCCGATAAGAATATTATACATGTGTATATATATACATATGTACCTATCGGCTTCACTCCTCCGATTCTTAATACACCACAACGTTTTATTGGGTTCAGTGAACGTCGAACGTCTCCTGGATGCCCCTGGGCAATCCATGGCCCCGTGGCCGCGATGAACCAGTGACCATTTTTTGTTTGTTTCGACTGTGCCTCAGATTGATGCTCTGAACTCAAGGCGTCACTTCTTGGAGTTCATAATAAATAATTATTGCCGGTATATTTGAAAATAGCCTTTTGAATATAGGGTCAGATTCGTCATGGGGATTGCAATTGAATTGGTAGGGGCTTCGTTATCGGGTTGGGTTGACTAGGTGACATGAATATCGATCGATGTCGGCATTTGGGGGGCAGTGACGGGTGAAAAATTTTGCCGTAAATAGCCTTGGTAATGTCACTAGCCATCCCTTTTGAGGATATATATTCTATTGAATATGTTTATATGATAAGAATGGACTTTTCATTATTGGTATTGATTTCTCGGATTATGCCAGTAATTGTTGAGGTCTTGAATTCCACCACTTTCTGGCCTATCCACAGACACTTAGATATACATATAAACTCTCCTATATAAGAAACAATGCAACAATATGATGCACTACCACCGACCAAGGGAGACAAATACTGTAGATTCACGGACCCATTGGGCGTCATTCATTCACACAAGATATCTATCGGAAAGATACTAGACCAGCTGCGTTAACAACAGGGCTCAGGGGTCAAATTGTCACGTAGTTGTCGTTCCCGGCAAAAAGTTCTATGGGTGATTGATCAGCCCATGGATCCTATTTTCGTTTTATTTTCATTGCTTTTTTTTTTTTTTTTTTGCATGACTTGTTATCGGGGTTTTTATAGATGCCGAGTGGTGATTGGCTGTCTCGCCCAACTGACTGATGCAACTTGTCGGATCGTTCAACCGGCAATCAGGCATCAGAAAGTTGAGTATTTGTGACAGCACATAAGTGCATATTGCAGCCTCGTAGCTTTGTGTGATAGTGTCGTCAAATTTGCAAGAAATAGTACACTATTATCAGTGACCACTGGATTATCAATGATAAAAGACCATAAAAAAAGAGCTCTTGAGACAAAAGTAACACCCTATTGTCTGATAACGACCTGCGTCACGATATCCACACCGAAAAAGCGTCAAATCAGATGTGTGAAACTGACAAAGGCTGGCCACATCAACACTTCAGTGTCACGAGACGGGGTCAATGGGACGAGACACTGCGCTTGACTTTTGAAGCTTCCTCAGCTCAAGTGACACAGGAACAATGGATTTCCCCAACTGAGACTATAGGATCGGGACACAATATGTACGCTTCTTATCTCCATACTTTCATCCATCTATTGTATGAGATGAATGTTATCTGTTACATTTTCTCCACAGGTCAAGACCTGGCCATAAATTCCGTCTCCTCCTGTTGTCGCCTCCACATGACGAAAAAACCAAAGATTGAGGAATGAAATAGTGGACACACTTATTGGAGGTGGTGGGGAGGTTCCTGCAGCGAGACGAGACGACAGGTCCTTTTTCCTTCCTTTTTACCTTTTTATCTGGTTCTCAATGAAGAAGTTGCACTTTACAGAATTACTGCTGTACACATGTATGTATCTAGAAGAATTTGGCGGCAGATACGGACAGGCGGGAACGAGCAGAAGACTGGTTCGGCATAGTACATGTAGAAGCTCATGAACCCATTTCTGTACCGAATAAACAAAACGAAGAACAATGCATGTATGTACGCAACTGACATCATCGCTTTCACAGATCAACGGCATGTGAAAATCCATGGAAATCCAGCATCATATGTTTCTTCTCTTGTTTCCTGCTGGTAGTTTGTGTTGTTGGCCTCCATGCTGCGGGCTTGATTTTCCACACATCCCGCTACGCTAGCCTTTTTGTCCAACTACATCGATTCACAAACCGGCCAAAACAGACTTTGGTACCCGGTAATCCACTATACCATTTCGGGAAGAAAATCTCTATGCCATTCCTTCTTGCGGGATTCCCTGTCTTCCAGTGGCCACGAGAGATGTATGTATATAGATAAGAAATATATATCCAAGAAGATGAAGAAGAAGGCAGTAACAATACAATGTCAGCCATCTGCAGGTTATAGGGATAAGTGAGTCAGTGGTCTAGATACAGATAAGAAGATAATTTTTTTTTGGGGAGGGGGGATAGATTAAACGTCAGACATCAAGTGAGGACAATAGAAAACTAAAGTGTATACCGCCGTTGTGCATCAAGAGGTCCCCGCTATATACGTAAGTGGCGTTTCTTGGGATTTTCTGCGACAACATCTGCTGTTGCTCACTGTAGAAGCTGGTGGCAACTCGCTGACGCAGCAACCACCCATCCGATGCTGCTTTCCTATTTCCACAACCTAACATGCTGGAGTAACTGCTGCTTAATGTCCCACCGGTCCATTGTTCCTGCCCTTTCCCTTCTGGGAATCACCTTCGATCCCGACCTGAGAAAAATGCGCTTGTTTTTTGGTCTCTTTCCTGTGCACTAAATAGACGCTGATTTTTCTTTTCTTTTCTTTTTTTTTGTATGTCTATTCGGTGGGGGGGACTTTTACAGTTACCCTGTGTGTTTTTCCCAATTGGGGAGAGGTGGAGGGACGGCGCCTGTGCAGGGACAGGTGGCGGACGTGCTTGCCTCGCATGGTGAGTGAAAGTTGTTGTGGCCATGGTCGTGGTCGTGGTTCCCTCCTGGCTTGGCTTCGGGTCGTACTGGAAGAACAAGTGAGCGAGCAAGCAACAAGTGGAAAGAACAAGGCAAGAAGAAGAAGAAAAGGAAAGAGAGAGAACAAAGTTTTTAGTTTCAGCTTCCTTTTTTAATTATTGGACCTTCCGCTCTTCTGCGTTTCCCGCCTTTCTCTGTTTCTCTTCTCTTTTTTTTTTTTTTTTACTTCTTTTGTTTGGTGTCCGAATTTGAAAAAAAAAAAAAAAATCTTTCTGTTCTTGTCCTTTCGAGGTCTCATTATCGTCAACTTTTTTTTTTCCTTCCCCACACTTCGCATCTCTTTCCCAACCATCTTTGTTGTTTTCTTTGATAGAAGGTGTGTACTTGTCATGGGATGGATGCGCTTGTCTCTCTGAATCTGTCAAATGGGAGGAAATACGACAAGACATCACCCAGCTAGGCTTTGGATGTTTGTATATTTCATCCCGTTATTTTGATGGACTGGCTAGGAACATGATCGGATGCCCCGAATGGTGAATATACGGGGGACTATTCTATTGTACCTTCATATACTATATCCGGTCTCGTCAACTTCTGTCGGACTACCAAATCAATCGGAATATCGATTCGGAATCTTACACACAATCAACCTTTCCCTCCCGTTCGCTTGACACCGCAACTAACAGCATATCAACCTTAGATAACCAATCGACAAAATGCGCGCTTTCACCGTTCTTGCTGCTTTCGCCCTTGGCGCCCAGGCTACTACTTACACCTTTGGCAACACCACCGTCAACATTTCCCAGATCTCCACTTCCGAGAAGTGTATGTACCCTATTGCTCCTACTCTACCTCTCGGTGAATGAAAAACTTCACCCGCGGAACACAAGCTAACTTCCGACCCAGCTGCTTACTGCCGTGGTCAGCGCAACACCTGCGATGAGCTGTGCAACAACAACACTGACAGCAACACCTGCGACACTGTAAGTTGATATACGATGCATGCTGTTGCACCGTTAGCAGCAATAACCATTTATATGGCCTGGGTCATATTCGTTAACAAATTAATATGCTGCAGAATACTCTGGACTACACTTGCACTTGTTCTAATGGCCAGGAACCTGCTAACTTGAGCTCCTACTCCACCTCCCTCGGTGCCTACATGTGCCAGGCTGCCTATAGCCAGTGCATTGCTTCCACTGTTGGCAATGCTGAGGGCCAGTCTGAGTGCAAGTCTTCCATTGCCGACACCTGCGGTACCAAGGATGCTTCCTCGGCTTCCTCATCCAGCACTACTTCGGCTGCTGCTTCCTCGGCTTCTGCCACCGCCGCTGCGTCTGCCACCGAGGCCGCTTCTTCCACCGCTGCCGCTACCGCCGCCACTGCTGGTGCTGCCCGGAACCTGATTGGCTCCGGTGCCGCTATCATCGGTCTCGTCGCCGCCCTTATGTAAATGATATGAGCCCAGCTCGTTTACAGTGATACGATGTGATGGAGTTGTCTGATTATGTCTAGTTTGGGAAAGCCGGACGTTACCTCTCTGGCCAAAGTACCGAGGAGCCAGGCACAGGCGATTCCACACTGAGATGACGAAAGGGAAAAGACGGGTGATTTTATTATTATTATTATCGAGTGTAATTGGTGAAATCTGGCTCTGGGGGTCGGAATGGCAAGTCTTTGTTCCTCGGACTCTTGTTCTTTTGAAACAACGGGTTTCGGACTTGACTGCAATATTCTTCTACACAACTCACTTCAATTTCACTGGTGGGAATTATTAATGAGGTGCTGGTGCGAGATTTGGTTCTATTAGGTTAATGATGAAGACGGCTGCGTTTTCAGTAACGACGGAGGACAGAGAATGATTAATGGGTGAGCGAGAGGGACGATATACCTCCTTGGAAAGCAACAAGAAAGGCTTTGGATTGAGAATGGTGTTTTGAGCTCGTCACCACTGCGGCTTGGTGGGGGTTTCTGTTGAGGGAAGCCCAGGCCAAACAGTGTATTGGATTTACTACAGAGACGAGTCTTGATTTTGCATGGGGAG
The DNA here is from genome assembly GCA_030294605.1 of Ambrosiella beaveri. NCBI lineage: Eukaryota > Fungi > Ascomycota > Sordariomycetes > Microascales > Ceratocystidaceae > Ambrosiella > Ambrosiella beaveri. The sequence continues at coordinate 107,524 of JARQWA010000035.1, forward strand.
AATCTCACGAAGAAGTCTTTGGGTTGTTAGAGCCTTTCCTTTTGTGTATGTTGCCGCTGCTCTTTGGGGTTATCGGGACTTGACCGTGTTCAATTTTGTCCGGGTGGAGTCACTCAATTTTGCTTCTTTTGTTACTATTTGTTCTTTTTCTAAACATGACGAGAATGCATGGTGTTTGGGTCTTGTTGGCTACCGGTATCTTGATGGGTTAATGTGGACGTAATAATAAATATGTTGGTTGATGTCATAATCCTGCAATGTCTTTGTATAAGTGACACAGACGTTGATGTGAGCTCTTAAAGCCCTAGACAGTGATCGGCCTGACTAGCGGGGTTCCAGGAATTAATTATGTAAGTTAGATCGGATCAGATTGTCGACCGGTAAGGCGGTGGCTGTGCTCCCTTTTCCCGGTAAGTACATAAGCACATGCGAGGATTATTTGAGGATGATTTACTTTGACAATGGCGGCTTCTTTGATGATGAGGAATTAATTGACTGCATGCGACAAAGGTGGGAGAAATGAGGCATCGTGAATAGATTGGGGTGTACTGATAAAAAAATAGATCTGTAATGGTCAAAGGAAAAGGAGAGAGCGATGGTGGTTGGTGGGGCGGAGTTGTGAAAGTTCTTTGAGGATCGGTTTCCTTTTTGGGGTTCTTTGAGGGGAATGGAGGGTTATGATTGGTTGGTTGAGGGGTACGAACGTCAAAGAAAGAAAAGCGTGATGGGTCTTTTTTTTATCCCTCTTTTTTGTTGGTTTTCTTTGATGGCTTCTTTGATAGCTTGATGAAAAAGAGAGAGGGAGCAAAATGCGACGAGAAAACAGAAAGAGAGAATAGCGTGAGTGAGTGCCCGTAGTGGGTATATGAACAGAGGCGGAGCTCCGGTCAGTCGTGGTCATTGTTTTCTGTAAGTTCCCACAACCATCTTTGTATTCATGTTTCTTTCTGTTTACTTTGACGAACAGACACCAGTTTATTGATTTTTTTGTTTCTCGTGCCGTTTTCTTCCAATCACAATGGCCAGCCTACTGAACAACCTCACCGGCCTTCTCTCCCCCAACACTGCCTCGCCCGCCCAAGGCGAGGGCCAGAGCCCCTCTCCATCTCCCAATCCAAACCCCAATCCCAATCCAAACCACAACCAGATCAATACCAGCTCCTCTTCCCTCGAGGACATCCCCATCCCCGTGCTGCCGGCCACCGCCGAAGAAAAACAAGCCTTCATCAATGCCTGCGAACTCAACGGCATCAACGCCTCGCTGCCCCCCATCATCCGGCCCCGTCTCAACACGTACGGCGTCGAGCTCGAGTTCCTGATTGCCGTTACTTACGAAGATCTCCCGCTGCCGTTCCCCGAAAAGGGCGTGCGCCCAATCGTCCTGAAGCGGACGGTTGAGGATCCGGAGCGCTTTATCACGCAGTTGGTGGTGAACGTGCTGCTCAAGTATGACATTCGGGCCGCTTCGGAGTCCCGGGAGATTTTTGTACGGCCAGAGTATCATGAGGGGCGCAAGGTGCTGCATAGGCGGCCGGAGACCATGCCGACGGGGGTTGGCCCGTTGAGACATGCGGAGGATGACGCCAAGTATTGGACGGTGGGGACCGACGGGTCCCTGGAGGGTGATAAGGCGGGTGGTCCGCTGATTGCTTGGTTAGGATTGGAAATTACGTCGCCGGCGCTGTGGGAGGGGGAGATGGGTATTAAGCAGGTGCAGCGCGTTATGGGCATCTTGCACAGGGAGTTTTGGGTGCGCGTTAACGAGACGTGTGGGCTGCATGTGCATGTTGGCTGGGGCCACGAGATGTACAATCTTGACACGCTCCGGCGGTCTGCCGCTCTGCTGTGGGCGCTGGAGCCAATGATGCTGCAGTGCCAGGAGCCTGGGCGCGGTGATGCCTTTTATTCCAAGAAGATGCGCGGCCTGGAGGAGAACCCGTTGACGCGTGGGCACAAGGCGGGCGAGCTGCATGCGGCGCTAATAAAGCATGGGAGCGGAGGAAATGCCGAGAAGGCAGTGCTGGGCCGCCAGCGGGGCTTCCGGGACAAGAGTATGTACGGGGACCATCTGATGCAGGAGCGGATGGCAGATGTGTTCCGCTTTGCGCTCAAGGGTGAGGATGGCAAGAAGGCGTCAGAGGAGTACACGGTCAAGGTGGTGCGCGATGCGATGGGCGACCAGGCGAATGATATCTCGGGGATGCACGGGTTGCCGTATGACCGGCCGGCGGTTACGTCGTTGATTGGGTGGCCGTTGTCGCAGCATGATCACATTTATGCCCATGGTGATCCGCTATCGTGGGCGCCGATGCGCATCTCGGAGGGCAAGCTGTCGATGGACCAGTATGCAGGATCGCTGCAAAAGTACCGGCCACAGGGGTTCCATTGCGATGATACCGATGTCTCGGTGTACGGCAATGTGATGACCGGGTGGGGCCAGATGCAGATGGACGCGATCAAGTCGGTGAAGGTTTACCATGAGAAGAGAGCCCAGGGCATCAAGTTTCTCACGGCCAAGATCCAGGACCCGCTGGTGGCAGTGCCGGATATCGAGAGGGTTGTTCCCGTATACCGGGTCGTGCAGCCGGTCGACTGGCACTACCAGCGCGTCACGCGCAAGGCGAACCACCTGATCCGGCCGTATCCCTCATACCTTGGGCTCCGCGAGAAATACTACACGCTGAACCCGTCGGCCGAGTCGGCGGCCCGGCGCAAGGCAAACAAGAGACTGGCGATGCCGGACCATGTGCCGCGCGACTTTACGTCGGTGTGGAGTGGCGTCAGCGAGATTCTGGCCGCGGACCTCAACGCATATCAGATCTCGGCGCTGCTGCAGGGCAACGTCAAATACAATGCAACCAACGTGACCCGCGTGTCGAGGAATGGCCCGCCAAAGGGGGAGACCCTTGAGATCCGCATGGGAAGCCCATCGTGGAACCCCGGATGGGTGGCGACGTGGGTGAGTGTTTGTGTAGCCGTGGTCGGCTGGGCGGGGCGGGCCACCTACCGGGAGTTCATGCACATAGTGCGCCTGGTGGCGTTGGCACAGCAGGATCCAACAGACCCGTTGATCGAGGGGGGCCGCGTGGAGTATGACTTTGCGGGATTCTTGGAGGATATTGGGGAGCCGGGGTTGGCGAGGGAGGTGATTAAGCGGTTAGAGGGGCTGGAGAGGCGCGGGACGTATAAGGAGATTCCGGAGTTTGAGTCAGTGGGGGGGAAGATTCATAAGTTGAAGTACTTGAGGGAAGTGAGTGAGCAGGTGGCCAAGGGGAATACGGCGGTGTTGGGACGGTTGATGACAAATTTTTAGGTACTGGTAGACTTGTGGAGTATTGAATATATTGAGTTTTTGCTAACATTAGGGTTCTATCTATACGCCCTAGGGTCTGTGTGCCAAAATAGGAAATATCTCGCGAGTCACGTTAGTCAAGACAGATGCTTGTTTGCCTCTGCGTCTTGTCTATATATATCGCCAAGGAAAATATTGTACATGTGACAGAAAGAGTTCATTTGGGTTTATCTTGGTGATGTGGGAGTAAAGAGTACTTTAAGGACCAGGCTGGGCTTTCAGGTGGAGGTGAGGGGAGAAGAGGAGCGCATGTGGGAGGATATCTGGGTAGGATGCATCTAGGTTTGAAGGTGGATTCTTTTATCTTGTTAATGCAAAAGGGAAAGGTTTACCTTGAGCAGATTGATGGTTTGATGTCGTTATGCCTGTTCAGCTGCTGCAATGCCCGATGGTGCCGCCTTTTCGTCTACAAGCCATCGTCTATTATTTAGTCTACGTATGTACTTGACAATAAACATCTAGTCTTTACTATATATTTCGACAGAAGTGCCGAATATCCGGACAAAGGTCAATAGAAAAAGAAAGTTTCTAGTTTCTTGGCGTTGTGATCAGGATTGCAGGAACTGACAGATAGATGTCTGTCCGTGCCCGGGGCGGGGACGCAGTCAAGTCCGCCCGGGTTGTGTGAAGGAGGGATTAGGTTTAAGGTTATTGGGGAGACGAGGGAGGTTTGGGGGAGGAGGCAGAAGGAGAAGATGAGTGGGTTGTGTTTATGAGTATCAGTGGAGTTTCTACTGACATTACCCACCAACGTCTTGATATCTTGAACTAAATTAGTCAACAAGGCAGACTTTCATCCTCGCAAGATAACCAACTCCTGTCTCTCCTTCTCTCCTCTCACCTCCGATCCTCCCCCCGCCTCCATCAACCACATCACATCCAGTCACCAAAAAAGAAAAAAGAAAAACAATCCCCTGTCAAATAAACCAGGCGCTGCCCCCCTCAACGCCCGATTTCTGCTACAAGACTGGTAAACAATGGCCCGCCTGCTTAGGCGGCGGATTGAACAGAGACATATCTTTCGTTGGGTCTCGGCGGGCGATACGGGGGGCCCAAGTACAAAAGTCGAGGAGTAGCTTTGACGCTTTTTTTTTCCCCTCTCTTCTTCTTCCTCGTTGTCGTTGTTATTTCCGTCTACCAACTACATCAGCCAAAACAACAACCCACCATAATGTCCTCTTCTTTTCAGACCCCCCCCCCCTTCCTCCTCCTCCTCCTCCTCCTCGCCCCCCCGGCCCTCGCCGCCCTCCTTCCCATAACCACAACCATGCCAATGCCAACCCTAACACAACTGCTTGCCCCGACATTACCCAACAGCCCATTCCTGGCCGGGGCCATCGGGCTCCGCGTGAGAGCCCCGGAGACGACGGCGCCGCCGGATATTGCGGAGGATTTGCTGATGAGGAGGATTGCAGGGTATACAATGAGGGATCAGACGTGTGGGTTTGTGACGGATTCGTGGAGTAAGTTTGCGTGCAAGATATTGAGTTGTGGTGAAAAAGCGGTAGTCAGAGACTGACAAAAGATACACAAAAAAAAGGCGTGCCAATCACGTGCGTGAATTCCGACTTTGCCTGCACAACGTCCGGCAGCTACCGCGGCTGCTGTGACCGGACAGACCCTTCCTGCAAAAACATGAAGACAGTCTGCCTCGATTATGCCCAGTCCGTTCTCGGCTCCTGTGCTTCGCTGTCCGACTATCACACCGTCTGCTGGTGAGTGACTACTTTTTGGTTTATGAACATAGATATATGAGGGAATGGACAAAGATACTAACACGGGGGAACCCAAAAGCTCCAATATCCTCGTACCCCACTGCCTCACCTGGGTCTTCCCCACTAACGGCCGCTCATACACAGCCCTGGGCTGCGCCGAGACCTCGGGGCGGGAAACCCTTCTTGACTATCCCCCGATTTATACCGCTACCTCCGGCGACTCCGACTCCGGTTCCTCTATCACGCTGTCGCCTTCGGCTCCGATTAGCTCCTTTAGCGTTGACTTTTCCGACACCTATTTCAACTCGATGTCCAGTGCCACGTATTCATCGATGGGTTCCGACACGGACTCCAGCTCTGGATCTGGATCTGGATCTGGCTCCGGCTCCGGTTCTAGCTACCACCACACCTCCACTCCCCAAAAATCCGAAAAAAACGTCAAAGCCATTGTTGGCGGTGTTGTTAGCGGTGTCGTCGGCCTCGGCGGTCTCGCCGCCCTAGTCGCTGCTGCCCTCATCGCCAACAAACGCAAAAAGCGCAACGCTGCCGTCGCTGCCGTCGCCGCTTCTACATCCACCGACCCCAAACCCAATTCCAGTCCCACCCCCGACGCCCCCCCAATGACCACGTATCCCTCCAGCTACCCGGCCCCCCCGACCTCCCCATCTTTCACAAAAACCCCCACAACACCCACGCACGCGACCATCCCCGCCGGCGAGCCTGTCAAAGATGCGTATGGGAATACATATGCCAACGGGCAGCTGGTCGTCAGCCACCAGGGGACGCCGTCGCTGGTGAGTCCGGGGGTTCCTGTACCTACAGGGCCTGTGGGGCTGGCAGGGAGCGTGGGGAATCCGGTGGAGATTGGGACGGGGTATCAGGTGGGGACGCAAGGGAATCCGGCACAGTTGTCGTAAACAAGAGAAAAAAAAAGTGGGGTTTCTGGGATCATCGTGTTTTAATATTAACTTGTAGTAATTGCTGTTTCTGTCATCAATATATACTGTTGCTTACATAATATCACGACTTATCACGTGACCCACCGGCCTCACAGCCCCTCCTCCACCTCCATATACCACCACTTCTTCCAATCTACCACTGTCCCCCCTTTCCTTGCCTCCTCCGCTGCCCACACCACCCCATGACTCCTCAATACCTCCTCCAACGTACACCCCAGCCACTCGCCCATCGCCTCGCCCACCGAGCGCTCCCCGCTTATCACCGCGGTGACGGCCCCGGCAAACTGCACCGCGAGCCCCGTGTCGCCGCCGCCGTGGCCGGTGTCGGAGGCGGTGGGCGTATAGGAGTTCTGGGTGCCGGTGCGGAAGGAGGTGACGGTGATAGTTTTGGAGTCGGCGTGGATTTCGCCGAGGGTGCCATAGTAGTGGGAGTAGCGTTGGCAGATTTTATGGGTTTGAGCAACCATTTGGAAGGTGACGGTTTTGGCGAGGTGGCGGGCCGGCGTGGAGGTGGTCCCGGAAGACATTTCATCGTCGTCGTCGTCGTCCCAGGTTATCGTGACCGTTTGGTGGTCACACACGTCGTTGTCGGCATCAAAGACGCAGCGGCCAAACCAGTTGCGCGTCTTCACCTCGTGCTCCGGCGTTGTCTCATCGTAGTCCTTTGCCAACTCGGCAATCATTGCTTCCCTCCTCGCCGGTACATCCGGCAGCGTTTCCAAGTCCGGCAGCACAGTCTTGACCGGCCACCCGACATTCTCCGTCTCCACGCCCATCAAGTTCGGCCCCAGGTATACATTCTTGGCCGAGTATATGCACCCGGAATCGCCCAGTGGACACCGGATACAGTTGGTGGCGTCGCCGGCCTCCACCGGCTTCCAGGCTTTCCGGAAATTCAAAAGGCCGCCCGTCGACGAGATGCGCGCCGGCATATGTGTCGAGCCACCGCCCACGCGCACCGGCGCCGCCAACATCCACAACAGCAAATCAATATCATGGCAGCTCTTGGTCAATAAGCTCCCCGCCGACGTGTCCTCGCGCCGCCAGTTCCCCCGCACATAACTATGCGTGAAATGCCACCAGCCCACCGGCTCTGTATGCGTGACGTGCAGAACATCCCCAATGACCCGGTCTTCTCTTAGTAACCGGCGCAGCAGCATGTTGTGTGGCGAGTACCGGAGGACGTGCCCGATGGCAAAGACGGCTTTTTGCTCGCGCTTGCCAAGGGGGCGGAGGGTGCGGTACATGTCAATGCAGTCGGCGAGGGAGGTTGCGAGGGGCTTTTCGCAGAGGATGTGCACGCCGAGGCGGGCGACGGCGCAGACGACCTCTTTGTGCATTTCATCCTGCACGCATACAAACACCCCGTCGACGCCGTCCTCCACCGGTTCGGCTCCGGCTCCGGCTTCTGAATTCGTCTCGGCCGCCTGTGCCTGTGCGCGCTTCCGCCGGCCGACTTCATACGTCATCCAATCGGTCCACGAGGTGAAGGATTGCCCGGGGCCAGGGCCGGGGGTGGGAGTTTCATTGTCATTCTCATTTTCCCCCTCGCCATTCGGCCGGCGCCCCCAAATGTACAGGCGGCCGAGGCGAGCGCGTTTAAAGGGGATGGGCTCGGCGACGGCGTGGATGGTGGCGGGGGTGTGGTTGGTGATTGCCTTGGCGTAGGCGGTGCCGCGGGAGCCGGCGCCGATGATGAGGAAGCGGGGGGGGCGGGTTGTCATGGGTGAGACAAGAGGTATCGCTAAGCAGATGTAAGAAGAATTATGATGGAGATTATGGTGATGATTATGATGTAGTTGAAGCTTGGTGATGTGTAAGACCGTAAAATGCTACATTGGCTTCCTCCACCAATCACCACGGCGCCAAAGATAAGCAGCATGCGACATCATATCCACGTGATAACCCTAACATAGCAATCCTCGACATCATCAACGATCCACATCTCAATCTCATCCTTTCTTACTCTAACCACTATTCAAAATGTCCAAACCCGAACCTACCAGCGACGGCCCTCTCGTCTGGATCGACTGCGAGGTACCTTTTTCCCCTTTTATCTTCTATACTATCAGTCCTAGCTGACCTTCCCCCCCAGATGACTGGCCTCAACCCCTCCACCGACCACCTCCTCGAAATCTCCTGCCTCATCACCACCGCCACCCTTCACCCCCTCCACCTTCCCGGCTTCACCGCCACCCTCACCGTCCCCTCTCCCCTCCTAACCACAATGTCCTCCTGGTGCCAAACCACACACACCGCCACCGGCCTCACCGCCGCCGTGCTCGCCTCGACAACCACTGAGGAGGAAGCCGCCGATGACTTACTAGCATACATTAAAAAATACATCCCGGAAAAGGGCACGGGGCTTTTAGCCGGCAACTCGGTGCATGCGGATCGAGCGTTTTTGATGATGGGGCCCTTTAGGGAGGTGGTGGAGTGGCTGCACTATCGGGTTTTGGACGTGAGTTCGATCAAGGAGGCGGCAAGGCGGTGGGGGGCGCCGAGGGTGCTGGAGGGGGCGCCGAGGAAGACGGGGGTGCATCGGGCGCACGAGGATATCTTGGAGAGTATTGAGGAGGCGAGGTACTATCGGGATGTCATTTTTAAGAGGTAGATGGGGGATAACGGGAAAATAAGGTGAAGCAAAAGACAAAAAAAAAAGTTGAATCTATCATTAATCTACAACCTACCTATCTAACAATCTCCCAATGCTTAACCCTAACACTAACCCCCATTCTCATTAACCACGTCGGCCCTCTTCATGTCCGTCTCCGCCCCGTCTGAAACCCCCCCAGAAGGACCACTGCCCCGCTAAGCCAGTGTCCTCTTCTGCAACTTCCTCAACCGCCACGCCGCTCCCGCCGCCACCACCGCACTCATCGCCCCAATAAACAAACACACGGCAATCGCATTTGGCCCGTCGGTCCTGTGCGTTTCACTCGGATGGGCATCCGTTGTCAACTTAGGGCTCTTTCCCGGCTCCAGCACAGTAAAGACAATGGTCGAGATGAAGTTGCCGATGAACTGCGGCAGCGTGCTGTAGATATTGAGGATGCCAAAGTAGATGCCTGATAGCTCACCCGAGGAGGAGCTAGACTCGGAGTTCTTTTCGAGGGCGGAGAGGGACGAGGTGCGGCGTTGGAGGGGGGACAGCAGGGTGGCCGAGGACGACGGAACCGAAGGGGAGAGCGGAGACGCGGAGCCGTCGCTGAGGCGGTTGACCTCCTCGCCCAGGGTGGCCACCGGGGCCCAGTTGGCAATGGACCAGGGGATGCCGCAGATGCACACGAGCGTCGTGGCAAACTTGAACGAATTGGCCATTGGCGCCAGGAACATGGCCGCGGCAAATATCAGGTCGCCGACGATCCACGCTATGACAATGTCCGGCTTCACATCATTCAGCCAGTTGACAAACTTGGCGATGCTCTGCGGCGGCCGCTTGGTGTAGTTGCCCTCATCCGGACTCCTGACCACCAACGGCAACAGCCACGCGCCGAGAAAAGTCACCGTAGAGTACATGACTAGGGCTTTACTACCGATCCGCCCAATGTCGCCTAGGGCATCCCCAGAGCCACCTTTGGGCGCATCGTACCGAAAGTAAATCTCGCCCACCCACGTCGTGCTGTAAAACTGAAAGGGAAACCAGCCAATCCATGCCCAAAACTGCGCCCAGCAAATCGCCTGGATCCTCGGCGGCAAATGCAGCAACGTCTGCCAAATGGCCCCCGCCACACCAAACGGCGAGTCTTCTTCGGGGGCGCCCCGCGGCACGAGGATCCGTTCTGTGACAGCCCAGCAGGAGATGGACGAGGATATGAGGACAAAAATTATGGCGAGGGAGACGAGTTGTTGGAACTGTGTGGCGCCAAGAGTAGGGCCGAGGAGGATGGGAAGGTCGAGGGCGCCGGCGGCGTAGCCGATTACGTGACCGATGGCGGCGAGGCGGGAGGACCAGGCGGCGCCGTCTTGCTGTTTGCTGGTGGGCAGGGTGTCGACAATGAGAGATCGGGAGCAGGACATAACTAGAGGGGGTCGGTCAGTCACTATCACAGTCCATCACTCCCCGAGCGCAGCGAGGAAACAAAAAAAAGCTTACCTGCGTTGATGGCAAAGTCGACGACATAAATAGCCAACACAGCCAACGTAATCACCAACGTCTTATTCTCAGCAGCACTATACCCTACAAACTCGACAATCTCCTGCGTAAACCCCAGCACAAACAGGGCTACCGACACAATAACGGACCCCAGGATAATCACGGGGCGGCGCCTCCCGTACGGTGACGTCGACGAGTCGGCCAGGGCACCAATGATGGGCTGGACGATGAGGCCGGACAGCGGGCCCGCAATCCAGACAAGGGACGTCGTCGACTTGGAGAGGCCGAGGTTGAGCAGATACGGCGTGCAGTCTGGGTTTTATCAGAGGGTCGGTTAGTCAGTCACGTGCGCGGTAGTTTAAGAAAGAGGACACAAAGAAAACTCACAGGTCATCTCGACGCCCCAAACAAAGACGATGCCGATGGTGGTAAAGGACAGCAGGATCATGCGCGTTGTTTCGGAGGAGCCCTTGATGTGGGCTTTGCCCGTGAGCACGGCGGAGCCCATGGTGACGAGGTCGGGGCAGAGGTGGAGGTGGGTGGATGTATGGCAAATGTTGGGGATTTAGTGTCGCGAGTCGAGTCGAGGGCAATTGTCGCCGTGTGTTTATGTATTTGTGTATTTGTATTTGTATATTCATGTATCGTTTGTTCTGTTCTTTTAAGATATCTTAAGAATTCAGCCCAGCTATTGGCGTTGCTTATGGCTTATGGAGAGTGTATCGCCGCGCAAGGCGCAAGGTGTCCCGAACCTTCGTATTTTTTTCGCTTTTTCGATTTTTTCGCACTTTCTTTTTTTGTCTGTCGCAGATGTAGGCGCAAGTGAGGGGAGAAGGAGGTAGGTAGTTGCTTCCTTGTTTAATTATCCATCCACCAAGAAATGAATATATTCTGAACCAAGTAATAAGTCACGAAAATGAAGAAAAAAAGAGAGATGTCAATTGACTGACAGAATAAACAAAATACTCACCTCTCTCACCTCCGCTTCACATTCCGCCCCTCCAAATGCCAACGCCAACGCCAATGCCAATGCCATACCATGCCAATCAACTATCTGTCGTCCACTCACCCACTTACTTAGTCAGTTGACACTTCACTGCGCCTCTGCCTTCCACCTTTCCTGCCAAAGCCCCAAGCTAAAGAGCTCCAAAGGAAGAAGGAACAGGGGCCGACACCTTCCCCCAACTACACAAAAGCTCCCACTTCCCAGCTTCCAGCTCCTGTCCCAAAAAGGATACTCCGATATTGTGCTATCCGCCCGCTGCCCGCCCGCCATTGTCTTCTATTGTCGTCGGTTGTCTCGGTCACAGCTACCGCCGACAATACACAATATTCTGCCCCAAAATCACAAATCAATCGGATCTCATTACCTACAAACCAACCAACCCAAACCCAATTATAAACTGTAACTTGTATCCCATCCCGTCCTTTCCATCCAACCCTTCCCATCATAATCATCACCACCACACGGGGTATATCTATCCTCAAATCATCATCAAAATAATAAAAGAGAAAAAAAACGCATAACAAAAAAGACCCAAAAAGACCCAAAAAAAAAGATTCCAAATCTAGTTACCCGCCAACTTGGCAAAATGCTTCGACCAAATCCACCCCACCTGGCCTCCCTCGTCATCTTGATTCCGCGCCAGCCACAACTCGCCCTTTTCCCCAAGGACATCAAAAACCTAAACCATCAAAAGTCAGCATATAATGTTAATGGATACACAGGCGAAAAAAAAAGAAACTCACCTCGCCGGCCTGGTACACCAAATAAGGATACCCCGCCTCCTGCTTCGTCGTCGCAATATTAAACTCAAACAACGACGCCGCCAACCACAACACATGGTACCCCCGAGCCCCCGGCCCCACGGCCGCCGGACCTTCTCTCTCTCTCTCTCTCTCTCTCTCTCTCTCCTTCTCCCTCTCCTCCTCCAAACTCCCTCTCTCATTCGCCGGTAACGCCGAATGGAACAACCCCGAAAACCTCTTCCCTCCACCACCACCACCAGCTTCCATCGCCGGGTAATTCGATACATACGTCGACATCGAATCCCGCCGCTGATAGTACGCCATCTCCGACGACTGCCGCGCCATCGTCCCCGAATCCAACGAAATCCCCGTAGACGGCCGTCCATAGTGATGCTGGCTCGACGAGTGCGAATACGTCTGCGCCACCGGCGCCATCATCAGATGCGAAATCGACGAAGCCTGCGAGTGACTAGTTGTGGACGCCGAGGTATAGTAGCTATCGTAGTTAAACGTAGGACTCTGCATGCTCGGCAGCGTCGGAATGGTCTCAATACCACCCAGCGGCGACGTCAGACTTCCCGAACTCCGTCTGGCAAAATCAGGCGTAGGGAGCACTGGCGCTTCGCTGTTAGTCGACAGCCCACGGGACCTCGGCGACAAATCCAACAGTCTAATCCGCGCCCTGGCCGCTGCGTCATCCATGCTCGACAGCGTCGACAGTGTCGACAGCGACGTCTTGCCCATGTACACAGGATTCAAGATGCCTAGCTCGCCAATTGGCTGTTGGATAAAGGCAAAGTCATTCTTGAACGCCGCCACAATCTCGGCAATCTCGTACGTGTCCTTGCTATCCGGCAACACAGCCCGCACCCGGTCGCGCCACAACTGGTACCAACCCGTTTGGATGTTGACCAGATTCCCCATACAAATCTTGCCCACCTTGGCCGTGAGCGCCGACAGAATCGGCAGCTCTTTCTTCAGAGTATCATTCAGGGCCTCGTACTGCTCGACCAGCTCCGCCAGCTTGGCATCCACAGCCTTGCCTGACTTCTTCAGCAGCTCCGCCTTCTCGTAATTCAGTCTCCGCTTCTGCCGCTTCTTCATGGCCAGCTCGGGATTCCGGTAGCTCTTGATGACGTCCTCAATCGGCGTAATCACCATCTTACGAATCTGCATCAAGAACCTCTCAAGAACTACCTTCTCCATGTCCCGCATTGACACATTGAACTGCACCCACTTGCTCTCCAGCTCCGGATATCCACTCGGCTGCAGCCTCATCACGAGCTCTATCGATGATAGGTACTGCAGGAACTCGTGGACATAACTCGACACCTGAATCGTGTAATCTTCCGCATCTCGGAGAACAACCTGGAGTCGAATAAAATCCTCGTTGAACTTCTCGTCGAGCTGGCGGTACACTTCATCCTCAGGCACCCGTGAACCCGGCTGTATCTTGTCCGCCCGCTTGCCAAAAGCCCGCGCAATGCCAGCCTTGACGTCTGAGTCTTTGCGTTTGCCAGAGACAATCTGACCAACAAGCTCAAAGTTCTTCTTGGTCTTGTTGATTTCAATGATAGCGTCTTCCAGCATCTCCTTGGCGGCAATCAACGCGGGATGGTCAGGGTGCTCCTGGGGCGTCTTCTCAAGCAGAGACATGATAAGGTTGGGATACTTGGTGATACGCTGCATCGGCTTGATCAGCAGAGAATCCAAATCCCAAGCCGCAGTCAGATCCTTCGAGATCTCATGGCACTCGTTAAGCCACACCTTGACGGCGGGATCCTGCTGAATATCAATCAGTCTCCGGGCCGCCAGATCCGAAGCACGTAAAAAGACCTCGTGAACAGCCTTCATCTCTTCAATGTCCTTCTTGAACAAGGAGCCCAGCGTAGTCTTGAAGTCCTTGGCATTATCCAGAGCCTCCGGCGGTGGAAAGATATCCGTCGTATCGAACTCGGGCGTCTTGCTCGCCTCCTCGATTGCTGACCGGACTACTGGCACATATATCGTCTCGACCGCCTGCTTCAACTTCTCCGTAAATGCCGTATGGTAAGCAATAATCTCATCCGTGTTCCGGAAAATCAGCTTAATGGTCTTGGGATCCAGCTTGGGACACGCCTCGGCAGTCCCCTTATAAATCTCCCACACAACAGACATGTCCCGCACAAAGGCAGCCTCGGTATCAACCAGCTCCTTGACCACATTCCGTCTCTGCACCAACCGGCGACGTTCCTTGTCGTCGACGTCGTTCTTAGGCGGCACCGCGGGCGGAACATCAGCATCGGACGCAGACTCAACGAACCGGATCTTGTCAACACTTGACCTGGCAATGGAAGTAGCAACTGTCGTGCGATCGCGGCTGACGGGACGCGATCCGAGAGTGATGCCAGAATGACTTTGCTCGTAGAGGCTGCTAGCGAGGGTATCGCGGTCGTAGGTTGAATCAGTCTTGGCCGGAGCAGGCGGCAGGTTATGATCCCGAGATTGTTGTGACTGAGAATCAGCCGTAGGCGTAATCATCTTGGCAGAGTAGGCCGACTCTTGAGGACTCACGAGGTCATGAGCTTCGGCAGGCAACGGCGGAAGCTCAGCATCAAGAGGCGAGGGTTTGGGCATATCGGCGTGAGAAGTCGACATGAGGCGAGTGTTGATTGTAAGAGAACCAATATCTGGATAGTCCAAAGACTGCTTAGCGCTGTCCCGGCTGTCAATGCTGAAATCAGTCCAGGCAGACAGCATACTGAGGCGGTTCCCGGAAACAAGCATCGAGGGAACACTGAGGTTGTGTCCACCATGAGACAAGACGCCGTTGGAACTTGTGTTCTTGGCCGTGTCCTCCGTTGGCGTCTCGGAAACCTCCTCATTATCAGCAATATATGGCACAGAGGTTGTCCGCATAGCCAACGGGATATCCGGCACCGGCAGTACAGATTCTTCCTCACACGAACTATCGTCATGGTGGATGTGACGAATGGCAGTAGCAGTGGCAGACCCAGGCATGAAGCGATAAACTGAATCTTCGTAGTCGTAGTCGCGCAGCGGATGCATCTGCGGAGCCTGATGCGGGCCAATGATATCGGACTCACGACGAAAGATGCGCACAATAGTCGAGTGCGTGAGGCCGGTGGAATTGGTTTGCGTCGGCAACGTGTACTCCTCGTCCTCGTGAATGGCACTGGAGTAGTCGGTGAGCATTCGGCCTGATGATTTCCGAGGCTGGACTGGCGACAAAGGCAATGTCGGTGACAATTCACCCGAAGGAATATCTTCATCCTCGCCAAAGGGATACCGGTAATTGATGTGTAAATGTCCCGTAGTGGCCGTTAAGTTGGGGCTGCGCGGAGGTGTCTTAAAGCTCTCTGCCACCGAAGGCTCCATACCCGAAAAGGGACCCAGAGATCGCGGAGAAACCAAGTCTGCCTGTCCATCAACATCAAACTCGGTGTGGACCGTGGACACGGCAAATGCCGGCTCAGCATTGGAGTTGTTCCGGTCCTGGATATTCTTGGGAAGGAACCCATCCGACAAACCAAGCATAGGAGAGTCACGAGCTGGCACTGAGTGGTGATCGCTGGCCAGGTTGTTGTTGACAATGACAAACTGCTCAGATATGGCGGGCGAAGGCGGTGGTTGTTGTGAAGCGGCATCCGTAGCAGCATCCGAGGAAGACTTCCGACCGCCAGGAGCAGGGTCAGTCGTCGTTGTTGATGCCGCCATCGTCGCAGCAATAGAACTAGATTTCGGAGAAGCAACTACAAGCTCAGGAGGCACAGCCCGCGGCGACACAGGAATATCATCAGAAGCCGCCAACGCCGTAGCATGAGACAAGACCTGGGCAGCCAGTGTCTCAAGAGCGCCAGGGCTGTTGTGGGCCTCGCCCGAAATCAGACCGCCGAAGCTATTCCTGGCCGAACAACTCTTAGCCTTGGCCGCAGAAATAACAGATTTGGCTTCGGCAGCTGCAGAGGCCGAGGCAAGTTCCCGTGTGCGGCGACGGGCAGCGGCGCGCTCCTGCTTTTCGCGAATGGTCTTGATGTACTTGAGGCGGATGTCGTTGCGGCGTTGCTCAAAATTGATGGGGCCCTCGGAGATGCGTCGCCAGTTGAAGTCTGTGTCCTTGTCCCGTTCGGCTGCCCCTGGTCCCAGGGAAGCGCCAGTGGCGGTGGCTACCCGCAGACGGTTGTTGTTGGTGGTGGTGATGGTATTGGAGGCATGGGCATGTGTGTCGGCGTTGCGTAATTTGAAACCTGCGGCGTTGTGGCTGCTGTCACCAGTCAATTGTTGGCGGGGCCTGGAACTCCGGAGCTGGGGCGACGGGAGCGGCGATTGAGCGGTGACGACAGCGGGCAAGCGGGCAGCCGAGGAGTCGATGTGGAAATTAGAATTAGAATTAGAGGAGGAAGAGGATGAATGGGAGGTGGCAGCAGCGACAGCCGCCTTCATGCGGGCGCCAAAAGGCGAGCGATCGCGCAGGCGCATGACGGCAGCAGCAGAAGAATTTTCTCCGGAAATAGATGAAGGATCCAGGGACGACTCCGTAGTGGCGGGAATCTTGGCAGCATCCGTAGTGGTGGTCGAGTCAGCGTAGTCAGCTTCGGCAGAGTTGTAATTATTATTGTTATTGGTATCGGTATCGTCTACAGATGCTGTTGTTGTTGATGTTTTTGTGTTTGTTTGCAACGGTAGCGGTCTCCGTTTGCTGCGTTCGCGACCACCGCCGCGAGTGGTGTCACAGTCGCGGGGATTGCGGGGACGAGGTCGCCGGCTGGTATCACGGTCGGCGGCTCCTGCAGGATAGGGCGTCAGACTATCGATGGGCGACGGCGACGAGGGACGAGAATTTGACAGCGAGTTGTAGTTACTGTTATTATTACTGTTACTGTGGCCGGTGGCGGCAGCACCTGAGGCAATGGTTCGCTGTACTGAACGAGGGAGATGCGATTGTGAGGTGGGCGTATGTATTGTTATCGTCGTTGTAACTGATGGTGATACCGTCGATGATACTGATGCTGCTGCTGCCGCTGCTGCTGCTGCTGCTGCTGCTGCTGCTGCTGGTATTGTTGTCGTGATTGATTGAGGCTGCGGAAGTCGAGAGCTAACAGCGGCCATGCGGGAACGACTCGAGGCGATCCTGGGCGAGTCGCTGCTGCTGCGATGCCTAGAGCGAGGCGTCGTCGCCTGGCCCATGGCTGCCGAAACCACAGTCTTCTTGGTCGCTGGGTGCGGGTTCTGTGGGTCGACACCAGATTGGCCGCCTGGCTGCTGGGCTCCTGCAGATCGGTACCAGTCGGTGGGTGACGCAGGCTCGCCGCTGTTGTGGTACTTGTCGATGACGGCAGCCGAGGCGACGAGTCCGTTGCTGTCGAGGTGCAAAGACGAAGATAGCGACGACAGTGCTGAGGTGTCGATGAACAGGCCTGATTCTGAGATGCCCCGGCAGTGGCCGGCAGCAGAAGCCGCAGTTGTGGTTGTGGTCGTGGAATGTGGGGGCCGGCGATCATTATGGTTGTTGTCGTCAATCCCAAAGCCAGGGCCCACTGCCGCTGGTACCGCTGAAGCCGTAGTTGTCGGTTCCCGAGAAATCTCACCAAATAAAAGAGGCTGCATGGAGTGATAATGGTGGTGCTGTTGGTGATGGTTGAGATGAGTGGCCGCAGCAGCAGCAGCAGCGACAGTGGCAGCGACAGTGACTTCATCCAACGTGTCACCATATTCGTCTGCATATGCAGCCGAAGTAAAAGAAGAAGCAGAAACTGGGTTGGAATTGGCCTTGGTCATGGACACTGACTCTAGCGATGAGCCAGCTGATATTGATGATGCATCTCCTTTAGCAGCAGCAGATGATATCGACGAGGGCCCATCTGCACCTGCACCTGCACCAGCATTAACGTCAGGATGAGGCTTGCGTATTCGATTAGCAAACGACTGCTGCGAACTGCTGCTGCCGCTATTATTATTATTTGACATTGTCGTGGTCGGCCGCTGTATCCGCCGAGACGTCAATGCATCTACCGACGATGCCGATGGCGACGGCGACGGCGAATAATCCCGCGATTGGCGAACGGGAATCGCACTGCGCCCCGGTATTCTTGCTGTTACCCGAGCGGCAGCCCCTAACGCTGATGACGCCGCCGATAGTGATGATGATGATGATGATGACGAAGAAGCAGCAGCAGCAACAGCAGCCACAGGAGAGCCCGTCGAGGTCGAACCACCGGTCGAGTACTTTTGGTCAAACTTTTTTTTGAGGTCCTTAACGCTAATGTGGCCGGGGCCCACGACAGACCAAGAACTAGCCCCTGTGGTCGTAGTAGTTGACGAGGAATTCGAGATTGTCAAGAGATGCTTGTTGTTAGGGTCATGCTGATGGTATGGAACCGAGGCTGAGCGAGTGCCCGAGCAGGAAAGATCGGCGGCGCTAGACGATATATTACTACTGTTGTTGCCGGGGGTCGAGTGGCCCGGAGCCCTAATAGGAGTGGGAATGCCGGAGCCCGCAGCAGCAGCACCCCGGGTGCGAGGCAGCGGGGCAGACATGGATTCGGCGTCGTGGTATATGTATTCGTTGGCGTCGGCAGTAATGATGTCGTAGAGGGATGTTTCGGCGTCGTAGTACTGCGAGACCACCTCGTCCTCGATGTCGGTGTCCTCCGTCTCCAGGGTTTCGGTGGTGTGGAGGTGATTGACCGTCGGGGTTTGCGGTGAGGTGTCGTCGGGTAATGCTGAAGGTGAAGATGATGCCGTAATTTCTGGCAGTTGGTGATGATGATTTTCTAGTGGTGGAAACGGCGAGGCACCGAGGGTGGCCGAAGAAGACAAAGACAATAGAGATTCTGATGGGCCCGAGACAGCTCTGGTAAAGTCGCTAAAGAAGGGCACATTTGCATGTGTCTGGAAAGTGGGCGAGAAGATGGCAAAAGCTTCGACGGACAATTCTGTTGCTGCTGCAGAGGCGGGCAAAGAAGCCACTGGGGCGAGCGAGGCGAGCGAAGTGGGAGGGACAGCAGACGCCAACGACTCGAGCGTGTGAGGCAGATGGCTGAGGTCGATGCTGTTGCAAGTGGAGCGGAAGGTGTTTGTCGGGGGTTTGTTTATGATGTTTGTCCTTGTTTTGGCCGTTGTTGTTGTTGCTGTTGTTGTTGCTGTTGTTGTCGTGGTCGTCGTGATCGTAGCAGTGGGTGGTGAATTGTTTGTTGTAGTAGTGTTACTGGTGGTTGTTGTCGTCTGAGTCGTAGTAAGAGGTGAAACAGCGGAAGAAAAAGAAGCAGGAGGACCCTGATATTGTTGTTGTTTCTGCTGTAAGCTGTGATTTAACAAAGACAAAGACGTAAAGTCAGCTTCTTGTTGCAGTTGTTGTTGTTGTTGTTGTTGTTGTTCTTCTTCTTCTTCTTCTTTTTTGGCTTCTGTTTCTTTTGCAGCTGCAGCATCGGAAGAAGAAAAAGTGCTGGGATTAATATTATTATTATTGGGATTATTAGAAGCTGTGACTGCTGCTGTTGCTGCAGAAGAAGTCGTGCTGTAGAACGAATCGGTATCAAAATCAAAATCAACGGCCGTAGTCTCGCGCAAAGAATTGTGACGACTTTTGTTCCCACCGTTTTGTTGGTTGTGGCGGTTATTGTTGCTATTGTTTATATTGTTGATATTGTTGTTGCCGCCGCTGATTTTTCTTCTTCTTGCCCCATTATCTGCTTCTTCTTGTTGTCTTCCTCCGGAGCCCACCAACAGGGGACTTCCCTGTATCTGTAGCTGCCCACCACCACTGCTATCACCATCCACTGAGCCCAGACTGCTATAGTGGTCCTCAATGTCCCACAACGCTGCATTAATAGCGCCCAACCCCTGCGGTGGCAACAGCGCTGACTGGGGCGCCGACTGCACTGAAAACGGCCCACCACCCCCGGAAGCAGCTACTGCAGCCGATCCACCTCCTGCAAACTGAGCAGTAGCAGCAGAGACAAAGCCCTCCGGACGAGACAGCGAGTGCGATCGCGACCGGGAGCCCGACCGTAAGGAGCTCGGCGTGCTAAAGTTGATGGGTGCTGTCGCGGGTAGTTGGCCGGGGGCGGTTAGGGTTTGCAAAGTGGACTGCTGTTGGTTATTTAGGGAATTACGACGGGAATGAGATCGTGATGAAACGTAGTATACTCGCTCCTGGTGGCTCTGGACACCGCTACCACCGCCAAAATGTAGGGAAGAACCCGTTGTGCCGTAAACGTCACTTGTCAGAGACCGTTGTAGCACGGGTCGAGACAACCCTGAAGCCGAAGTCGAAGTCAGAGTCGAACCCTCCTGTGCTCGCCTTTGCTGTGCTTGCTGTCCTTGTTGTGCTTGTCCCACAACCACCGGCACCCGCGGCACAGACACAGATTCAGACGCAGACTCAAGCACCCCGTGATCCTTTACTACTCGACGATGGTCAAGCGTGTGGCTCCTCTTCCTATTCATGTGCACCAGATTCAAGCCATCGTTGTGCTGGTGCAAGTTTCGGCCTTGATGTTGCTGCTGCTGCTGCTGCTGTGCCTGCTTCATATTTTGCAACCTTTGTGCCCGCAAGAGATCCTCCCTCAATTGTGCCAACGGCCGGTCATCGTCACTGTCGTCGTCGGCAGGATCGTGATCAGTTTGCACTCCTGGCTGTGACGGCAGCTTGGCGGTGAGCGAATCAGAGACTGAGGGGCCCGCCAGGGCGGCCGTGGTGGACCATGATGACGGTATTGGGCGAGACGAGGCGTCCGCTGGGGGTACTGGAGGCGCTGGAGGTGCAGCAGTGAAATTTTGAGATTGCTGGGCTGTGGCATCAGGTGCTTCTGGGGTCGGGGAGCCTGAGTGGCCTGGGGGGCGATATGGCCGGAATGGTCCCTCCATTATGAATATGATGTGATGGTATGTATGATTAAATATGTATATTTGTATATACAAAGAGACAGGGAGACTTCGGACTCCTACAACTCTATGTTACCAATCAACGAATTGTGTATGTGTTAAGTCCGGGGGATACGTGTATAGCCCTGGGAATCTTGGTATCACCAATGTCTCGTAGCCAATAGATTCAGTGACCGTCAAAAACACAAGCACTGCGCAAAATCTGCAAAATCTACCACTCCATTGACTAGCCCGTGTGGACAAGCGTACAGGAGAGGCGATGTGCAGTATAGGAGGGCGAACACAGGTTCCAGGAACGGCTCGGAGCGGCCAGTCCGACTGACAGGTTTTTATGGTGTGTAATATCAAACGTCGAGCAGAGAAAGACAGAGACAGAGAGATACGACGGCGGTCAGAGTCAGTAGCCGGGACTTTTCTAGAGGCGAAATGTACGTAGAATCGTGGTGTGATCGAAGTCTCTCTCGGTGGCAAAGTTGGGCCGCCGGTGAACCAGGACAATGAACCTTCTGTGTGTATAAATATGTATGGTCTGGACTTCGTGATCGGAATGCAGGTCGTAAGAATGGCGTTATATCAGGATTGGTCGTCGGCGTGTTTTGTAGCGTATGATTTTTCGTTGGAAAAACAGAGAAAAAAAAATACAAAATGTGGATGTACTTCTCTGCATAGTACGGCATCAAAGAATATTCAGTCTTTCTTTTTGCAAGAAGAAGGCAAAGATACAACGATGACAATGACAATGATGCTTCACCCAGATGTTGATAGAGAATCTAGAATTTCCAAACACACATACACATATGTACACACACACACAGAGAGAGAGAGAGAGAGAGAGAGAGAAACAAAAACAAAAACAAAGAGAAAAAGAGTCCACTTCAAGCTTCCACCTTTCAACTCATTCTTTTTGTTTTTTCTTCTACGTAAAACTCTCAGACTTTTTAACCCGTTCTAGCCGTACTTTCTAACCTTGGCACCACATCAACTCACCTTGACTTGCCCACACGCATGAAATCCTCAGCACCGGAGGCACGAAAACTTGCTGCAAGCTAACCTATACCAACCACGCCGAATCTAGCTAAATCTGCCACTTTTTATACTTTAGCTTCAAGCCCAAGCTACGGAGACATAACATTCCCTTGTCTATATACATAAATAAATACATTAGATCCCATCTACAGAGCGACAGAGCCTCAACAACCCTATTTACCTATGAACTTGGCTAACTATACATCATCTCTCCAGACAAATACCACCTCTCTCGCCATGCCCAAAAGAAGTCACATGCACACATACATACACAATAATCAAAAGGCAAGCAAACGCAACGCAACGGCAAACGCACGGAAAGACCGCACAGGCCCGGCAAGACCAAGGAAGGAAGCAGACACCGTCTGCACAGCACGCCTCGCTACGACCATTTGTTCAGGTGAAGAGCAACTATTTGGTTTGCGATCAAGCTAAGCTTTGTTCGCTAGCAGGGGTGAGGGAGGGAAGACACCTGTGATTGATGAGGGGAGCAGACAGAGCTACTGTTGGTTGATACATTTGTATATATGTATATAGACATCACCCATCGGTGAGATGAGTAAATACGTAGAGACTTGCTTAACGACAAGGAGAGTCAGATTGTGTTTGTGGCGATTTGACAGGTCAGTGTATGAACCTTGTCTTGATGATGGTGAATACACCGATGAACACAGATGTCCTTTTAGCACGCCCATCAAGTCGCACAGTCTGCCGGTCATTCCACGTGAAAAAAACAGAAGGACAACCCAGTTTTCCTCTTCAAAACCTGGCCATGTTTGTCATCTGCAGTATAAAAAACTACTTACCATAAATAATTACACAAATTCCAGCTTATATTAGTCACATATAGTCAACCGCCATCACAAACATCCTGTCCTCATATATGGTCTCGTATCTACCTCATCCAAATAAAGCAGCTCTCCCAACTTTGGAAGAAACCCAAGTAAACATGTAAGCAAAGGAGGAGAGTTGCCGCGATTTGTATAAATGTGGTGAGTCGACGGATGGGATCGATGGATCGATGGAAAGGTGGTGCGTGCGGCCCCAAAAGATTTCCCAGTACGGGAAGAACGGTCTGGATGCAACTGTTTGATTCGGCAGTTTGTTTGGATAGTTCTTGCCAAAGATGCTTCTGGGCGATTGAGTTAATGGGCAGCTGCTCGACGTGGTGTGAAATTCATTTATATATACAGCCTCACTATCTTAGCTTACTGAGGCTCTTGCTCTAAATGCCCAGATGATATCTCGCCCGAACGCTTCCATACGAGTCAACCTGCAATACCACCAACCCATCTGCATTCCAATATCATCTCATTTATACCTCCCCTGAACACCACAAAGCATTTCAAGCTAGAAGAAAAAGAATTCCACACCAACCAACCACAGCCAATGCTCTAATCTAGCCCCAATCTGATAGCTTCTGACACTTAGCTGAGACAAGGGAATTGGAACTGCTTCCTTTGGTCCCTCTTCTTTCGACTCATTGGACTAATCAGGATGTAGCGGATTGCTGTGGTGGCTTTGTTGTGATACGTGTGTCGTCTGCCTCAGGCCAACAATTACATCTGATGAGTTTAGTCCAGATTTGTGCCGAGATCTGAGTTTTTTTATTCTAGTCAAGAGCTGGGCAGTATACGTGTCTGACATCGACAACTCCTTCAAACCCTCAATCAAATTTCGCCTTCCTCTTTCCATCCATCTAGACCTCCTTCTATCAGCCCTCTACAAATATTCAACTGAGCCCCCAAAAGACAGACGGCCACACTGCATTACAACGCATTACCCTTGTCGAATATTACTGTTACAGATGTCGTCACACGGGACCAATGTCTCGACAGACACATCTGTCACCTCTTTCAATTCAATCCCCTTCATCACAAACACATAGATCATACCCATCTTATGGCTTTCACATGCTCAATAATGTCACCCATCTGTATGTGCTCTGCACTCTGTTCCTGATCGCCAACCCACATGCCCTTCCTAGACTTTCCACATCTAAACCCTTATATTTGACCCTACAATCCATCTAGCCACTCATTGTCAACACAATAGATGTGTATCTAGTCAAAAAGAAATTCCAATCCTGATTCCAACATGTCATGGAAGCCACCAACAATTCTATAAACACCCATGAAGCTCCATCACATGATTCCAGCATTCCGTTACCAACAACAAAGACATTGACAAACTCAGCAAGTCCATACTTGACATCAAGCAAACGTACCCGTTTGAAAAATTGCCCATCGCCCAGACAACGCCAAAGTACCTGTCCGCCAAAGACACGCTTCGGGGCATCTGGCGGCATATCGACGAATGACAACAACAGTCTCGGACAAGGACACAAAGTCGCCTACCGCTGTAAGGAGCCGG
Source organism: Ambrosiella beaveri (assembly GCA_030294605.1). Classification (NCBI taxonomy): domain Eukaryota; kingdom Fungi; phylum Ascomycota; class Sordariomycetes; order Microascales; family Ceratocystidaceae; genus Ambrosiella; species Ambrosiella beaveri. Next base: position 131,680 of record JARQWA010000035.1, read on the forward strand.
TTGTCCCACGCGAGAAACATAACCCTAGAAGCGATTTGTCCTATTTTTTCTTTCTTGTACGACGTTGTTGTCATTTTTGAAGGCTCGTGAAAAGATTATAAGATGGGATGCGGAGTGCCTGGTTACAGACCATCAGAATATCATCTTAGCAATGATTCTATGAGAGAGATCGCCGGAAAGGTCAGATCATGAAGAGAGGAGGCAAGTAGAGATTATAAGGAGCAGTTGAGATCTGGGCGGAAGGAGATGGAGGGGTGGGTGGGGGTGATACAACGCGACGCCACAGGGGGTTGGCGGTGTGACTTTTGGATGGAGGTGGTGGGCAGGAGTTGGACGGGAGGATACGGTGTGACTGGAGATGGGTTTTTGCTAGTAGGAAGGATCTGGTTGGCTTCACGAATAGTTGTACAGATTGGGAGGGGGTGGGGGGATTCAATGTGTAGTGAGAGTGTGATTGTCTGAAGTAAGAGATGACGGGGGAAATATTGACTGGGCTAGGGGTGAACCTTGACAACTGACCACATGTCATGGATCCAAGAAAAATCACCAACATTATCACGATATAATGAACATCGAGGCTATTACTCAAGTCACTAGAACGTCTTGTATGAACAACTGGACAAGACAGTACATTAACATGAACACAACTGTAAGATACTCGCTGACTCTTTTCTTAGACAGAAAGATACGTATCATTGGAGTATAGACATGACAAGGTATATATAAAAAAAACTCAACAAAGACATCAACAATCATAAACCATCACTCCCTCATGACTTAAGCATCAGCCTTCTTCGAGGCAGCATTAGCCTCAATCTTAGCCTGCCACTCCTTAATCTTCTCCTGCTCCTCCTTCCACTCCGGATGCTCAGCCAAAAACTCATCGCTGAACTCGTAAGTAACATAACCTTCCGGACTCTGCACAATGTAAAACTTGCTTCTCTCATACGGAGTCAGCGGCAGATGGTGCTTGAACCGGTACGGCAGATCCGGGTTAGAAATAAAGTATCTGCCCACGATAACTGCCGCCTCCTGCTTCCCAAAGGCATCAACGCGCTCCCTGGCCAGCTTAGAGTTCATGCCACCCGACAGGAAAACGGGATGCCCGTTAGTCCACGCCTCAGCGAGCACCTCGCTGCTGCGTCCCTCCTTGTACTCCTGGTCCTCAGTCCCTGAAATCAGCGGCTCCACCAAATCCAAAAACGCCAGGTTGAGCGCTGACGCCTTCTTGATAATATCGTGGAACTGCGGTACGGGATCTGCCATGCCCACCTCGCCAAAGGCTCCCCACGGGGAAAACCGGACCCCGACGCGCTCCGCACCAACAGCGCCCACCAGCGCTGTCAGCACCTCGTGGGCAAAGCGCGACCGGTTTTCAATGGATCCGCCATACTGGTCGGTCCGATGGTTGGTGACGTCCTGCAGGAACTGGTCGACCAGGTACCCGTTGGCACTGTGCAGCTGGACGCCGTCGAAGCCAGCCGCAATGGCATTCTTGGCCGCCTGGGCGTAGATGGCTATGACGTTCTTGATGTCGTCCTCGGTCATGGCGGTGGGCACGTTGCCCTCGGGGGTGGGGAAATAGCCGAGGCTGAAGGTGGAGGTTTGGTTGAGAGGGATGGCGGAGGGGGCCCAGACGTTGGAGCCGAGGGAGCGGGCGGTTTCATAGTTAGAGCAGCGGCCCATATGCCAAAGTTGGCACCAGATGAAGGACTTCTTCTCGTGGACGGCGTCGGTGATTTTCTTCCAGGCTTGCACTTGTTCCTGGCTCCAGATGCCACCGACAAAGGGGATGCCGATGTGCTGGGGGGAGATGTGGGTGCCTTCAGTAATGATCATGGTGCCGGGGACGGCCGCCCGCTGGACGTAGTACTCTGCGAATGAGGATTAGTGAGCTATCCGAGGATAAAGGCAAAAAGAAAAAAAAAGAGACAGCGAAACTTACCCTTGACAAGATCGGTGGGGACCCAGTTCTTGTCGCAACGGAGACGGGTGAGTGGGGCCATGATGACACGGTGCTGCAGTTCATTGTTGCCGACCTTGAGGGGAGTGAAGAGCTTCTCAGACATGGTGGCGGTGGGTTGTTGGTGTGTGTGTGTGACGAGGTTTTTATGGGGTATCAAAAGTGTAAAATGGAAGATATGCTGAGATCAGATGGATTGGTGATGTGACGACGATGCTCAGAGTTTCAAGCAGTCAACTTCATCATCGGGAACTCGAGTCTATTTATACAAATCCGGACACAATCCCGCTGAGTAAAGCCCCATTTGCTTTTAGTCGTAGCGTACAGAAGCCGACTACAGGAAGAGGGGCCCCATTTCTACGGTCTATCCATACTCCGACTTTCCTTTTCCCTTCCATGTAGCATCCTTAGTTAGCCAAGTGAGGGCCCAAGCAGAAGTTTGTTTCCGGTTTGCATGGAGGATGTTTATCTAATCAGTACAATCATTGCTGTTCCTTGATGTATGTATGGGCTTCGCCATGTCCGCATGCCAGGAATCAGACAGTCTTGTTGGCTGATCGACTAAAAGAAGGGAATGCTCCGCTTAATCAATTTAGTGATCAAGTCGTCATTCTGTGTTTCTGGACATTTACAGCAAAGAAACTAGCAGAATGGGGTTGTGCTGAGTAACCCAAGACTGAAAAGTGGGGCCAACCGGAGTTTGAGTTTGGCCGTCTCTCGGAAGGATTTGTCTTCATGTGTTTAGGGTCGATGAGGTTTGTAGATATATAGATGTTGAAGACTACCAAATATTTGAAGAAGACAATGTATGTAGCTAACTAATCCTGTCATCAGCTTGATTTCACTCATCTGTTGACGCCATACTTAGAAAAGAACAACCACAGAAGTCTCTACTCGCTCTGAACATCATGCCATCAACCAACTTCATCAGACCCGAAACCAAGAACATCCATGATGTTGCGGGAAAATTATACGACAGGGATCATGACGGCAGATGATACCGGTTGTGAGCAGGGTTGCATTCTAACTGCCGCAACCGAGGTTCCTTCTTCAAGGGAATAAAAAAAATAAAAAGCAGCACGGAAAGAAGAATAGGAGAAGAAACATCGGAGAGAGACGGAGGTTCTTGCGCCAAGGACAAGGGTCTTTTTCCCGGCGGGGAGGCCCGCCTCAAAGTTATGAATCCTGCGGCTAAGTTTCGACCCAGAGGCAACTTGCAACTTGTCACATTTTTATTTTTTTATTTTTATTTTTTTCTTCTTTTGGATTTGAAAGACAAAAATCATCATGGTTCCTGACTAAAAAAATTGTGATTACTACACCACCACCTCAATTGAGCTGAGAGGATCATGTGTGTAAGACGAAGCGAGGGGCGCTTGCAGAATTGAGAATTGGCGATTCGGTGTGGCTTACGAACATAAATATACTCTTTTGGAATGGTTGCGTTTTAACTGCAAGTGGTATGGATTTTATTCGTATGTCAAGCACGCCTTCCCAACTTTACCGCGGCTTCAACGGGAAGGGAAGGAAGCGACGAAGATTGAAAATTGTGACAATGCCATGAATAGACACTGCCAAGGCATCCAACATTCATCAAGCCGACATAAGCTCAGCTTCGATCGGGAACATGATTAATCACCAACGGATTCACGGCCGATCTCAAAGATCCACACACAAATATTTTTTAGAAAAACAATTCGATATTAAGATATCAGAACAGTAGGTACAAAGCCCGACTCCTCATTGAGAGCCATCCGAACCCAACCAATCCAACTCTAAGTACTAATCAACTATAAAAGGAGCGGGTGAGTTTGCTAAAGAACATTCAGGCACAAGAAATATATGCCCGGGGGAAAACTATTGAACAAAAGGAAAGACAGAGCGTCCCATACTTCCAATCGAAACCGGATGACCATCACATCATGGGGCGTATCAATATTTGCGGGAGGGGGGGAGGGGGGAGGGGGGATTATCATCACAAGCTTCTTCAGCCGAGAATCAAAGCCATATCATATGAATACTTTTTCGACTCAGTGGGCGTGGTGCGGCCAAGCTCCTTTACAGCTGGGGAACATAGTGGACGGCACCTTCGCAAGGCTCAAGAGCGGAAGAAGGAATGGTGGTCTCGAGGCCAGTGCCAGTCAGGTAGCGGCAGACAGTCTTGCCAGAGTCGGTGACCTCGCCGCCGAGCAAAGAGAGACCCAAGCACAGGTCGACGTTGACAATGTTGAGCACATTGATGTCAGCGTTGACAGCCAGGTCAATCAGGCCACCGGCAGCCTCCAGGTGGCACTTAGAAACACACTCGGTGAGTGAGGAAACCTCGACTTCGACGACACCGGCGGCATCCTTCTTGATGGCAGTGCCGCAAGTGGGCTGGTACTGCATTGGGTGGGAAGGAGCAGAGCCAGTGCGAGCAGCAAGGTTGCGGCGGGCCACGGCAGCAGTGAGGACATCGTTGCGCTCCTGGCGCTTTCCGAGGAGGCCGGAGAGCAGGGAGCCAACGGTGTTGAGGAGGCCGTCGACAAGACCGATGACGTCAGAAAGCAAGTTGTCGACGAGGGGGGCGATGTTGACAAGGAGCTTCTCAACAACATCAACAACATTTTCGACGGTGCAGTCGGTGAGGTTGAGGATGTCTCCGAGGGTGACGGCAACGTCGTCTCCGAGGTTCTTGAGGGGCGACAGGTCGATGCCGAGGTCGAGGTTGAGGCCGAGAAGTTCGTTGACCTTGAGGCCGAGGTCAAGGTTGAGGAGGGCATCGAGAAGCTTGCCGACGCCGACGTTGACGTCGAGGTGGAGGTTTACGAGGTCGATGAGGTTGATGTTGAGCTTGACAATGAGGTCAAGGATGGAAGCGAGATCGAGGTTGAGGTCTAGGTGGGCGTTGAGGAGGTCGAGGACGCCGAGAGCGACCTGGAGAGAGACGGTGTCTTCAACGGAGAGGTTGAGGCTGACATCGAGAGGGTCAACAGTGACGGGGGTGGTGGTGCAGACGGGAGCCTGGGTCTGTGGGGAGTGTTAGTGACTATGTTGAACAAGTTATAAGATGGCACCGAAGCAGCAAGAGTTATTGTATGATGGCGATGGAAAAACTTACACGCTTGACGGGGAGAGCATCCTTGACTAGGGTCAGGGCCTGCTCACCCTTGGAGGTAGCCCAATCGGTGGGCAGGTCGAGGGAGACAGAGGGGCAGACGGCCAGGTCCAGGATGGCGTTGAGGTCGAGGATGCAGCCGTTGAGCAGGCCGAGCTGGGCAAGAAGAGCAGAAGTGACGGCAACCATTTTGAATGATGTGTGCGTGTGGGTAATCTAAAGAAAAAAACGAATGAAGGAAGTTGGACTTGGATTAAGGTGCTAATAAGCGAGAGAGAGAGAGGTATATATAGTTGATTAAGTACAAAGAGTTGGAATGTATTAGAAGCTAGAAAGTAGCTGTGATGATTATGTGATGATGAGGGTGAGGAGGAAAGGGAAGAGATTGAGGGGAATGAAGTGGGAGAGATCAAAGGGCTTTATACATGTTTGGAGACGATGTGGTTCGGGGACGGGATGGCGACAGGGACCAACAAGTTGTCGCTGTATTCTCTATCTCTCTCTCTCTGTGTGTGTGTGTGTGTGTATGTGTTGTTCTTCAGAACGATTTGCGTCTGGATTGGGGCCAAACGGGCCCAGTAGTCCTTCTGTAAAACATTGGCAGAACCCATGATGATTATTGACGATCCTCGTTGTTATTGTCCTTGTCCTCCTCCTCAGCACCCCACCCCTGGCCTTGGTCCGTATACATATATACCATGTCTATGTACATATGTACATCCCGCCACCACTTGTCGTACCGTACTTTGGGAACCCTCCCTCCCACAAGCCATCTTTGTATTTGGTCTTGATGGATATTCATATTCATACGCCCCCATTAACTGGCGGTATCTACATACTAAGGCTTGATGTTGTTTTCTAGCCAAGGGCCACAATATGAGGAGTCGTTCTATATATACATTTGCCACATCTATTTCCGGGGTAATTCTTTGTAGTGAGTGTATATATTTACCATTTATTTTAGATTTATTTATCCAGAAATCGAGTTGATGTTGAAAGATTACATCAGTTTCACCGATGGCATTCCTTGAAAAGGACAAGCAGGTGATTATCAAAGGTTATCGTCAGGGCAGGAAAGATCACTCTCCCCTTTGCTCGAGTGCTCTGGCAAGTTTCTAGAGTCTGAGAAATTATGTGGTCTATGATTCCATTAGTCAAAGAAGATGACAAAAAGAATCAATTGCTTTACAATGCCATCTATCGAGGACTCTCTCCTCTCTCTCTCTCTCTCTCTCTCTCTCTCTCTATTACAACGGTGCCATCCACCATCCCTCTATCTCTGCCATGAGCAGCCACAAGTTCCATGCTTGCTCAACCTTGAACTATAGACAGCCATTCATCTTATCCCCACTGCTCGTCGTTTTGGTTATTCACCATATGTTGGACTGGGTTCCATATCGTGGATCGCCTCCATTCTCCCACATTATCTAGCGGGCGTTGTTCAAGACATCATCATTATCGTGATGGTGATCACATCCAAGGATCTTGGGGCCTGGCTACATATGTAGGGGTGAAGGATAGAGGCGGTCCTGAATTTTAGACTGGAGAGGTTCCGAAGCAAGTGGTTGTCTGTATTGCCGAGTGAATATCCCTAAAATTGTCGTTTGTAGAATTGTTATTTAGTCAACAATAGATTGAGAACACACTGGTGACGATGATTTTGTGTTTATCTGACAATTGCAGAAAGAGAAAAGCCAAGTTATACGAGAAATGAGACATAGAATGGTGAGCCAGTATACATGCAAGTATCCAGTTACTCCATAACAAAAGCAATCCCAATATTCCAATATTGCCTAAAAAAGAAAACAACCAACTCCCTTTTGCCTCTGCCTATCAATCACATCACACACTCACCGGATACACTTTTCACGATATACTCTCACTTTTACCACAAACCGCAACCATTGCCCACTTACAGCCCATTGATCCCCAAACCCGACCCAAGTCTTTCTGACTCAATGTTGACTATTCCGGTAAACTACCGGTAAACTACTGGACCTTTTAATCTTGACATAGACATGTACACGTAAAATAGCTCCCCCTCCCCCCCCCCCTCCAGGGGCGTTGTCCTACGAGGATTTAGGCTTTCCGCTGCACATAGCGATGATAATCACCATCTTGGCAGCCCAGTAGATATAGTCATGCATTTTATGTAAGTACATATATAAAAGAAGAAAATTGAAAGTAAGGAGATGGATGTAGTGTTGTAATTAAAACAGAGGGTAATATGTTTAGTGGTAGGGTTACTCAGAACAGACAATTCCAAGTCAAGTCAATCCGAATCATGTCCGAGTCTGTAAGACCAGGCAAGAATGCCTTTTTTTCTTTTCTTTGTGCAAGGCTCCACTATACACTATTGGATACCATGATACTCTCTGTACTCCCTAAAAACCGCCAAACTCTTTCTCTGCAAAGTCTTGTCAGTTCCTACCATCTCGAGGCTCAACACTAATCTATAACCGTTTGGGTCCCCCCCTTCTCTTTGGCCCTAAACAAAGAAAACAAAAAGTCTGTGGGATCAATGGCATGAAAATGGACAGTAACCAAAATCCAATACAACTGACGAAAAAGCAGAAAAAAAAGCCAAGTGATATGCGAATAAATATAACAGTGGTCGACAGAGTATGGTTGTAACATAATCAGCGTGCCTTCCCAAAAAGAAGCTTTTGACTTGTGCGCTGATCATCTAGGGTACCAGGGTTCTAGGGTTATCCAGTCACTTGGTACAGTCGGTTTAATCTACGGGTCGAGGATGGCTACTGAAACACACTATAACTATGGAAATTAATAGTATTGGCTTTTTTTTTTTTCCTTTTTCTTTTTGATTGGATCATTATGAGACCAAATCAACATGTACCTGTCAAGCACGATTACAGTGTGTTATTTGGTTGGGAAAGAAATGTGGTTGTGGTTGGACTTTGCAAATCAGGATCGTGTCAATGTTAAATAAAAAGAAACTGAGTTGAATGTTTGGTTAGGGTTATGGCCATTATTTGGTCCCCTTTTTCTTTTGCTTCAATTGACATCGTGACTCCTCCTCGTCTTCATCTACACCCAATTCCACCACAGCAGCGCAGCATCCTATTCCCGAAAATACTTGTGTGCAAGTACAGCTTACCTACACAATCACGCCCTGCTCCGCCTCACCTAACTCGGCACGTACGTATACGACGATACTTGATTGTATTCTATGTATTCCTCCTCCGCCCCCCGCAATCCCTTGTAAAGCGATCGACGACATCTTTTCCCCATCTCATTCGCTCAACTTTGCCCTGTTTTCTGCAACATTTACAGAGCAATATATCTATATACCATCTTATTAAATAAAAATCACGGCCGGTTAATCCCATTTTTATTTATTTATTCGTTTAATTACAGGGAAGGCCGCCTCGGAATGTAACAACGGACGCACAGTGAGGGAGGGAGCTAGCGACTAGCGACCAGAGCAAATATCAGTAAAGTCCGGGATGGAATGGTCAGGTCCCAACGGATCGGATGATGTGGTTACAGGAGAAAGGAAGAAAAAAAGAGACAGAGGGGCATTTAACTTGAGAGAAAGATTAAAGGGGTGGGACGGATCAAGATAAAGTTTGCGAGTGTTGTGCTGTGTTTGTTTGCTTGTTTAGGGGAAAAGAAGACCACAAGACAGAAAAAAAAAAGTCCGTGGGTGGTTTGAGTGGTTGACGTGTGTTGGCCTTGGGCTCTGGCGGTAAAATATGCATACAGAACGAGACTGTTAACTACGGTACTGTGTCGTCGTGACGTATATATATATATATATATATATATATACATATATATGCATCTGTGAGGATTTGCCGGATATCTATACTGTTTGTATACATACATTACATTACATGTATCGTGGTGGGCAGATGTTGTCGATTGTTGCGTGTAAAGGGCTAGTTGAAGCGGCTACTGGCGCGGTTATTTTATCTATATAGCGTGTATTTGTACTTATATAGGAAGTAAAGAAGGAAGGAAGGCTCGTGATATTGCTGCAGATGGGAAACTACTGGAAAGGGAAATTGTATGCTGGATGACATGTCGTACGCATGCCATTTATGGTTGACAAGACCTATAGCAGATAGCAAGATGACGACAGTGGGTGATCTTTTCAACACAACGTAACAATAGAGGTTCCTGCATGCAGGACCGGAGGATGACGACCCTAAGAAGTGTAGCTTATATGATCTCTCTACCTCGAGTGCTGGAATGAAGAGCCGTTGAAGAGTTGGATATTGTGATTGAAGATAATGGATTTGCTTGCCGAGTTATCCTTTCTTCCTGGGGTTTCTTTTTTTCTTTGCTTTCTAACCTAGAAAGGTCGAGTCTGTGCCCACAGGAAGATAACAATAACGGCAAACGAGATCCAGGAGATGACATCAATATTTACAAACAATAATAAATATAACAAAGTTGCAATCTTCTAAAGACATCTTCAACTTGCCTCGTGTAGCTTTGGCTTCCATCATTGACCTGTTGATTATGCTGAACAGAAGTTGGGGAGCCCAATCTTGTTTCCAAATCACCACTGTCATCAACCGGGTACTTTTTCTGTCCCATATACGCCTGACGATATAACAAGTCTGCAGTCCTTTTTGGCCAACATCCGGTCGAGATCCACCAGGGCTACGTATACCTCTGCCTCTTACACATTTATAGACCGAAATATATACATAGATACTTTAACACATACTCGCTCAACTACATGTGATGATGATGACCCTGTGAGATTCTGCCTCGCTTGTTTTGTATATTCATGTGGTTGGCAAGAGGGGATGAGAGCGGTGGTGGATTGGATGAGGGGAGAAGACAGGGTGGCAAGGGCTGGGGTGCCTGTTGGAGATGGAGGGATGAATGGAGGGATGGGGCAACGAGATTGTAAATGTGTATGTAGATGCTCGAATTCTTTACGATGATCGAGGGGGAGAGGGTAGAGTTGGCGAATGGTTGATAAGCATAGGCTGCTTGTTCGTGGCCAATTGAATATATAATTGTAGTGATTCCACGTTGGAGTTTGTCTCTGTAACCATGAGTTTATGTCATGATAAGCCTGTTATTCATATTCACCAGTCACTGTATTTACCGTTATGCTTGAATTTGTTATACTGTTCTATGTACCACTTGAATCTACATCTCCAACCTTGTCCCGTAATGTTCAACCGCACACATCACCATCCCTAACCCTAAGAATCACAAAAAAATCAGCATCGAGTTAATCTTGAGGCTATGAATTAATTGGCATAAGCCGAGTTGGAAGGAACAATGACTTGACTTGAAGAGAACAAGAATCTTGTGGAAAGTGTGCTGCAAAATGTCAGTGACAAAGGCTTCTTATGCTGGTGATGGTTACATATATATTGAGTGACTAATCAAGTCTGCACAATGTGCCATGCCTCGCTTTTGCTTTAGAAAGTAAAATAGTCCTAACACGCAGATACGAACCAAACCCTCACTTGTTCATTCTAATATCTACAAACTATATTAAATAATGCATCATCAACCCCGTGACGGCAGCATGTGGCGGCGACAAACAATGTGGAACCTGCTCTTTTACCTGCAACCCTAATGTAAATACATCTTCTGCACCGTTCTTTGCTGCCATTGCCCTGTATCACCACCACCGCCATCACAAAGTGTCCAACAATGTTGTTGCAACTTTCTGCCATCATGTCGTCAACCACCACAGCTTTGCAATTGTCTAGACCTTCTCTCTTTTAACCTTGTCACATTATCTGAAAAATTCTTTTTATTCCATTCAATACTTGGGGTTTATGTAATACATAATTCGTAACTCGTCACTAACAACACAGCCGACATAAAAAAGAAAGTACATATATATATACTATGCAACTTGTAAATTTACCCGGTGTACTTGTGTCTCTCCGCATGTTATATCCGCTAGCCGGCCCCGGAAATTCAAAGGCAAAGAAGGATAAATACACCCACAGTGTATACAGGTCGTCCTCGGTACTTCGCGGGCATATTAGAGCCGAGCTATACATATATGACCACATTGAAACTAACAGATTCCACACGCATGACGAGGCCGAGAACGCTGGCCATCATGATGTTGCTCCGTATTGGGTATATATACATATGTACATACACAAATAACTATCAAGCACAGCTGATTGTGAGAAGGTGGTCTGGAATCAACGGGACTGGCACACTCTGGGAAATGAAATCGACTGTGGGGTGTATTCTTGACTTTTGGCATGAATCTGCTGTTTAGGAATTATAAGCTACTTTTAGCAGTTTTCTCGTGTTCCACAGCTGGCAAAGTTCTTTTGCTGCTGTCTGGACATATTTGTCATCACTCTGATGGTCCATCCGGCTGGCTAGTATACGAGCTGTGTCGATCTTTGAGGCCGCCACTGGGTAGACTCAGGTTGGCTGGCAGCGAAGATGTCTTCGTTAAATTCCATCTAGACGCTGTTTACATCTAGTGTCTATCTAAGGCAAATGTACACCCAACCACACTGTAATCCACGGTTCCTCCACAGTCTTTCTCCAGACCTGTCTCAGTTCCATTTAGGCTTATCAGATCCCCTTGCATCTACCACAACTTAATCGTCACAGCAATCTCAAACGACAGCTAAAACGCCTCCATGTGTCTAGACCTCTCCCAACATCCGATAACCCGCAAAGGGATACCAGTCTCTCTTCATGTTTTTATCAACTGGCTTGTGATCGGTAGAATAAATATGACCTCCGGCCGCCGATCCATTCCCCAGCCCGGCCTACCCAAGACAGGCTGAATTTCCGACTTTCATTTCACGCCCTTTGCTTTTTTTTTTGTCTTTCTGGCTGTCTTTGGATTTGGGGATATCTATATACACTCTACCAGCCTTGGGAGTAATGAATCTAGATTCGTGAGATTGATCTTCGGCTCTTTTATCTTGGTGGCCAGGTAATCACGCCAAACACACACACACACACACACACACACATGTAGGTTATATTGTCAAGTACTGGTGCGTTAATACAGAAATGACCAGTTGTGGACAGTAATACAATGTCTTTGTGTTGCGCAGTACAAGCTTAGTCTTAAGAGTATCGAGAGAATAGACTCGTGATTTGGAATTCCAGATTGCACATAAATAGGGCACTGCCACCTTCATACGAGTAGCGATAGTTCTCTAGAATTATCACAACACATATATTTGCCAGTCACGAGTTAAATGCTCAGTTTTGTGATAGTATCAGTTGTTTCGATTCAGTCCAACTACAGTGGAAAATAAGACATCCCCATCACTACAATATAGACATAAGTGCAAAGCCCCGTAACAAACGAGACTATGACTTCCACCAGATACCAAAATTCATCCCAAATCCTTCGAGTTCCCGGAAACTTGAACCTCTTAAACATACCACATATTAACCCTGGACCTGAAATTCCAACACAAACCCTAACAATCGACAAATTACATTGCCCCTTATGTTACACCATTCTTATCTTTACTTATATCTTTCTTCGGAGTAAAGCACCAAACCTGAGTTTTCCATAGTTAAACGTGTTGATACACACACAAAGTTAACTGGTCCCACTTTTGATACTCTTTCAAAGTTAAACTCGGAAGTCGCGATGCTCAAATTCAGGTCCACATGGCGTGGGCTTGGCGTTACACGGACTCTATATTTAGTTCGAAGTTACTTAAATAGGATGATCGGTTGATTATTTGCAGAGTTCGGGTGTCTCTTATTCGGCGAGTTTCAAGTCAAACTGTAAGTTGGATTGGGGACTGTGTTTGGATGTGGTCATCAATCTCTGCATACCTACACTCATGCATAGCATTCAACGACAAATAGTCATTGCTTACTTGTCGATCTGATACCACGAGTTATACCTACAAATGTCTTTAAATCAAATGTGCAATTTCAATGGCTCCTTTCAAAACTCACTTTCATCTTCTTCCCGTCTAGCTACATGCCCACGGCCACGCTCTCTCTATCATATCTCCATGTTTCACACACTTGCCTCTGCAATACTCCAGTCCATGTCGCCGTAACATTTGATGCAACATTCACCCACTACGCCAGTCCCACAGTCTCACTCTGTCCCACTACTCCAATCAAGACCCAATAAATCTTAACATGGCGTCACTGTGATGTCCACCAACAGTGTCACCATACCATGAACCAGATGCCAAAACTGCAGATCAGTATATATATTCAAAAAAAAATCAAGTAATCAGTGCTATATTTTCCAACCACCAACCCAATACAAACCCAAGATTCCGTATGAATAAGATGACTTGATATCATATCCAACTGAAATCAATGAAATGGATGAACCCACAAAACAAAATAACGACGGAAAACCGAATGAGCACCCAAACCAACAAAATATCAGTAGTACAAGAGAAAGAAAAAAGCGAATGGTCAACACAAAATCCAAACAATTACACCTTGTTCATTACCTTCGCTGGCGTGTGACCGCGACGGTTCAACAAAGTGGCACCAGCAAAGTTGAGCTCAAATCCAGCCTGAGTCTGCTGCTTGGCAGTCCTTCTGGCAGCAGCAACAATGTCTGCCGAGTGCTGGCCATATCCACCGGAATTCTTTGGTGCGTTAGACCGGGGCTGGCGGTCTTGAATCTGTGCGTTCCGCATGCTTTGTTCCAAAGAATTGGTCTGATTGCCGGTTGCGCTGTATTGCGTATCAGACCCAGAGTTGGACCCAGATCCCTCGGCCTCTTCGTCCTCTTCATCCAGTTGGGCAAGGACCTTGTTAACGCCACCGTAGGGAGTCTGGACTCTACGGGCAACGTCGTAGGAGATGTCGAAAACTTCACGCAGGTTGATGGCATCAGGAGAGCGAGGGTCGAATGCCATGCCGCTGTCGTCAATCACACGATGTTGGTTGAAAGCATTGGTACCAGGCGCAGGCTGTCGAGAGGGAACCTGACCTTCCTGTTGGGTGATCCAGGGATGAGACAGAAACTGATTGATGTCATATCTTTTCTCGGGGTCAACGACAAGAAGGTGCGTGACAAGATCCTTCGCAGAGTCCGAGATGTTGTCCCACCAAGGGGAGAGGAAAGTAAACTCTCCACGCTTGACCTTGTCACTGAGAGTCGCCAAGTTTTCGTCATAGAAGGGAGGGAAGCCACACAGGATGGTATACAAAACACATCCCAGAGCCCACATGTCAACACCCTGACTGTAGGTATCTTCGCGTACGATTTCCGGCGCAGTATACCCCGCAGTACCGCAAGGAGTCTTGGTATTGCTTTGCCAGACAATCTTGGAGAGACCGAAATCTGCAATCTTGATGGTCCCAATACCACCGCCACCAACACCAGGAGTGAATCCACCCTCATCAACCTTGTTCTCATCACCCAGCTGCTTAGGTCTCGGGACTTTGGACGGAACCATGGGGATGGGAGTGTAAAGAATGTTCTCGGGCTTGATGTCTCTGTCATTCGGGTTAGCACTGTTTCATCACGATTGATACCAGAGGTGTGTCTTACCTGTGGACAACGCCCTGCTCCATGTGCATGTATCTGATGGCTTCAGCGACCTGAACTATAACATGACGTGAAAGCTCCTCGCTGAAGTAGGTAAGCTTGACTATTTGGTGGAAAAGTTCACCACCAGGCACAAATTCCAGTACGATATACATGTAATCATCGTCCTCATGATACTCAATGAGACTGACAATGTTCTTATGTTGCATACGTTTCTGGATGGCCGTCTCCTTGAGGATACCGGAACGCTAGAGTCCTATATTAGTACATGATCATGTCATCAAAATATGTATAGTCGTTTCGATTTAAAACACGAGTGCGGTTTGGATGTCATGTCACTCAAACAAACGAGCAAGCATGAGACTGAACAAATTTGTACGCTAGTCCAACTAGAGCTACAAATGCTAAGTATGGTAGGTGAGGAGGCTTACTTGGATGGCTTTGCGACCTTGCTTAAAGTCAGGATGTAAACGCTCCTCGCCCTACGTGGAAAGTTTACAGTCAATATGATGAGGCTGGCACAAGAGAGGGGATTGATGGCGGGGGGGGGGGGTATCTTGGTAGTGCGCGCAATTAAACAAGTCTCCAGACTGAGGTTCCAAGCCCATCACTATATGCGCAAGCTCATCAAAGCCGTGGGCACAGTACAAGACAAACAAAAAGAAGACCATGTGTGGATGGGTGGAGAGAGCGGGGTAGACCCCTTTGGCTGGCGCACAATATGATGCTGATGTATAGGCTTCCTTTACTGGAATTGTCTGGTAATTCCTTACCTGTTTGTTGCCAAGTTCGGCCTTGTGAACAATTTTGATGGCGACGCCGTGGGGGTAGACGCCATCAAGGTCATGGGCGTGGTATACTACACTGAAAGCACCATCACCGATCCCCTTGTTAAGTTGGTACCGGGTCTTGAGACCGGGGTACTTCTTATTGACTGGCCGTACCGGGACTTTGGTAGTGGCAGGGACGTGATCGACCGGGGCGGCAGGCTCAGAAGAGGGGAGCTCAGATTGCGCGGGGGGAGGTGCAGTTTCATGATGTTGAACAGTGGCGATATCATTGGGTGAAGGCGCAGCAGCTGGTATCGCGATATTAGGTTGAGGGACATCGAAATTGGTGGGCACGTTCTTGTTGCTCTTGGAAAACGGTGATGATGACTTGTCCCTATCTTCACGGCCTCCTTTCGCCGCTTTAGATCGGGGTAACATGGTTAGTTAACAGGTACGTAGAATAAGAAGCCGATGTGGGTTTCTGGTTGTCCTGGTTTCCGGGCTTGTAGGTGACCGATAAGTTGGAGCCAGCCCATTGTCAGGCGCCGTTATTATGGTCACAGCCTGACAACTGCCCACCAATCAGTCAACCCATTTTTTTTTTAAAAAAAAAAGGAATAAACAAATGACACTTACCACGCAGAATCTGCTTAAGGTGCTGCATGATGAACAACGCGACAAGATTCAAGTCGATCCGGAGAGTATTGAATGTTGGACAGACGATACAAGACACTGCGAACTACTTGTTCAGGTAACGCCGACAGTGATTGTCTCAAAATTAGATATATGAGACAGCTAAAAATAAAAATAAAAATAAAAAAAACTAAAAAAATAAAAAAAATAAAAATAAAACGGAAGCCTGTACACTTTATCTGTGAAATCGAACACAAAATCAGATGGATGGGTAGATTGGCGAATGACGATAGGCTTCGCAAAAATGATAAAAAGGTGTGGTTCGAGTTCAGCGTATGGTTTTGGATTTTTTTTTTGGTTCGCAAGAGAAATTCGTCAGGGTTGGAGGAACAGTGGTAGATAATAGGTCGAATTTGCGAGGCACAGTATGCGGCAAATTCGGTTGCAGATATTCGGTGCTAAGGACTGGATAGAAGAAGGTCGTGAGACAACAAGAGCAATCCAAAGAATAGGTATCGTCTATGAATATGTATGTAGTAGATATGACGCCCTCGGTAGTGCAAAGAAAGTGGGGCGATTTAGATTGAAGCTGGGTCTTGTCGGTACGCAGATGGCCGGTCGCAAAGTGACAATGTACAATGTACGGTAGTTTGGTGTACAGCGAGCTGGGCGTAGAAAACGGGCGATGGTATACGAAGCGGCTGACAAAGAACAGCCAGAACCAAGGGATATGACGTTGGTGAAAACGGTTCTAGTAGCAATGTGGATATGAAAGAGGTTACCGCAGGCGACAGAATTGATACTTGAAGGGAAGAAACGGTGAGAAAAAAAGGGAAGACTAAGATGGGGAAGATGAAGTTTGCCAGAGATTTTTTTGAGGGCGGAACCTGTGAAGTAAAAATAGCGGGTTCTGGCAAGGGCTTTTCCCTTTCTTGGCTTCAAGCGAGGTTTTGAAAAGTTATGGCAAAGAGCGATCACTTTTTTTTTTCTTTCAGGATTAGTAGCGGAAGGCTCGTGCAGAACTTCAGTTGAATATTTAGTCTACGGGCAATTGCAAAGATGTCGCAGACGATGCCTGATGCTTTCAATAGGTATAACTGTGCAACTGCACGCATCATTACTACATAGCTGTTCTCTTGAAGAATGATTTTTCTTTGCTGAGGAACTGACGTTGATGGATGTTAAAGAGTTGGTACTGTAACGAGTAATTTGCCACCATCTAGTTCCTCCCAATCATGTCACTAAATCAATAGATAAAACTAAGTGACTAGAGTGGATAAAGTTAAGTACATTTTGGCGCGGATTGTCGGAATTGTTCGAAAATATATCACTAAGCAAAGAATAAAACCAAAAAAAAAAGAGACTCCTGTGGGATGTAAAGGAAGACTATGACGGAAGAAGGCTGGTGGATGGCCTGGACTTTCGTGATTGAAAGAGAAGGAGCCGTAGGTTGCAACAATTGCAACCCATCTAAGTATGGGAACAGCAATTACTACATAAATACATACAACAGAAAAGTTGTTGAGTGTGGGCCCGGCCACCACTGGTATCGAGTTCTCTAAGATTTTTTTGATCTGTATTGGTGCATCTAAAACCACAGAGTCGATAATCTATTGATACATACAATAGGCTCGGGGCGAAGCAAGTATGGGGCCGTGTGCAGATGGATGGCCGACAGTTTTGAACTGACTTGGTCGCTTTGCGGATGATCCGACCAGCTGATGGGGAATTACAAGATAAGTCACTCTACTAACCAACTAGAGAATGAAATGTTCATTTTTTTTTGTTTCTCCAGCAGTTGGTGAAATGTTTGTACTTTGAGCCACTTTCTATAGACTAAATTTTCAACCCAAAACCAAATGCTGATATAGCTTCAGGTCGCCTGATATTGACAACACTGCATCATTTCCCGAGCATCATTTTCCAATTCATCCGGCCTCAAACAAAAACAAAATAGAAGCAAGCCTTGATTCAATGGTCTGGCAACCAATGAACACCTCAAAGTAGGCTTCCATCATGGCTATGGCCGGTTGATCCATAAGCGAAGGCCTTTGAGCCAATGACGTCGATACCGCATCGATGATGACTGAGGCCCCGGTCGCTGGTGCGATGGAATCCTCAAGCTTAAACAAGCATAGCAAATTATCTATGTAACAACAGGGGACCCATATAGGTGGAACGGGGATATGATGTATGCGAAGGCAGGATGTCGCCACATGCATCCAGCAAAAGAAATATCACATTGAATCGTGAGTTTGGGCTTGAATCCCCCCTAGACTCAAGTCTATCGTCAAGACAATTTTTTCTGCCGATTTATACATTGAGAATATGTTTCTGGTATTCTCTATGTCGATATATGACGAGGAGACAAAGTTTATTATGCAGGACACTACTACACGATGGCAGGTCTTGGCAGAATCTTATCCTTCTTCTGCAAATTTCCACATCACATCACGGACAGGCCCATTCCAACGTCGTCAGAGGTCCCTTTTAATTGGGTACTTTACCACCACCATCACCAAAATGTAGCATAAAATCCCACCATCGTCATCTCCGGCAATCCATGTCCCCGTCATCACACATCCGCCCCCGCTGAAACGACCAGGCCTCTCCGATACGGGAAATCCGACTGTCGCCCGCTAACCCAGGCCAGGTACAAGGCCCCCCCCCCCCCGCTGCTTGTGAAAGGGAAAAAAAAAGAAAAGAAAAGAAAAAAGGCACAGCAAAACATAGCATGAATATGATGTTGTTTGAAACGGCAACAAAAGTCTCAGAACCATCTGTAGTCCTGTCATATAATCAACCACTATGCCTTATCATATGTCATCCACTAAGACAGACACCACAATGTAACGACGACGTTATTCCAGCTCGTCTCTTGTCTTCATCATGTCCCCCTTAGGCCCACCAAGCCAGTCAATGATGCTATATTAGCTGTCTGTCTGGCTAAATGCATCCACCCACCTTCCCACCTTCCCCCCCCCCCTCAGTACATGTGCCATTGACGTCATCATACTTCAAATCTCCACACCCCCTAGTAAATCCTTTGGTCTAGCCAAACCAACAAAAAAAAACAAGCCTACTGCCCATTCGCCCCCGTATTCTTTTATTTTACAACCCATCATTAACATTTCTCTCGATAAGCACACAAACAAGACAAACAAGAAACAACAGCTCCGAACCAAATCATCAATACTTTTTCTTATCACCATTCCAATCTTACACCAACGCCATCCGCCACCTTGAATGCTGCGGATGACGATGACGATAAGATAGTCAATATGACTCCATCATGATACTAGACCCTAACCCTCGCCGTTGTTAATTTTCCCTTGCTAACGAATTGGGTAACATGGGCCCATGACATCATCATCCACCTTAGCAGAGGAGTTGAGACGCTGAAGATGGACCTTGGGCATTTGTAAAGGCCCCTCTGTGGATTCAATTATTTTTTTTTGGATTTGGATTTGATAGGAAAATCGTAGCAAAAACACTTGGACTTCCTCAGGATACAGACCCGTTACTTTGGACCAATGTCCGGGAACAACCTATATCACATCATGCATGTATAGTACGGAATACAATCCCGTTACTCAGCCAAGCCACTCATGCATGTAGAGACGTCCTTTCTCAATACTACTCCAACAAAAGTCAGTGAATGTGAGCTCTGTTATGACATGTATACATGGCCGATGAAAGAAAATTGAGGAAAATCGCATGAGACTATGAGGTTACATACATGATGTAAGGGCTTATGTCGTAGAATATACCTAATATGGATAGACTCGACAAGAAAAATACACATCTCAAAATTAACATTCCGTCAACCAACGCCACCGTACCACACATCATCCATTCACGCCAAACTGTCAATCTTAGAACGCATTTATCCAAACATCACCATCACTTCCTCGCATCAACTCTCAACACTCGACTCCCCTCTTCTCTATACAACTGACACTCCCCTTCACCTCCCCTTCATTTTGACTTTGACCATCATCACTTCGTACAACTCAAACTCAAACTCCCGACATAACATCCCCCTCTATTACGCCATCACCCCCGATTTGATCCGCACACTGCTCATCTTCCCCGACGGACCCATCCACTCAAAGGAACTTCACAGTGGTAAAATGGCAATACTCGATGCATTTCATCAGTCCCAACTGTGTAAATGAGATGCCGATCAACATGGGGATGCGATACAGAGAATCACATGGAGATAAAACAAATATGATGGCAAAATGATTCAAGAATGATAACCTTGGGACTCCATTCGTATTTGGTATATGATGAACACCCATATCATATCCCTCACAACACCCTGATGCAAAAATGACAAGAGAAAACAAGTGGAAGCAAAGAATCAAAAACATAAAATGAACTTTAATATCACCATATAAGAAAAAGATAGACCTGACAGCCCTTTTTAAACTATCAAGCCTTGCTAATTTGAACATCAACCTTCTCCAACCCCATGGCAGCAATGATAACAGACTATTCATCCGTAGTAAATGCTTTTTTCTACAATATCAAGCAAAATATCCCTAACATCCACTTCATCCCATAGCCATACTACTTACTCCGAAGGGGCAGCAGCGATCTTGGAGGGGACCTGAGCAATCTTGCGACGCTCCCACATCTCCTCGAAGCGTTCAGCGCAAGCATCATTGACCCAGCACCCAGCAAGGTGGACCAGAAGATCACCCTCCTTGAAGGCCATGGCATCATCACCCTCGTAGAAAGAGTTGACAACACGCTGGCGCATGAGACCAAAGTGGTTGCGAACAACAGGGTGGTGGCGGGCAATGTGGCGCATGGCATCCTGTTCGGGACCACCCCACTTGTTGCGGAGGAAGAAGGGGTCAACCCACATGTCCAGGAGCAGCTGGTTGAAGTGAGAGCGGCGGACAAAGAAGGCACCGGCGTTGATACCGTTGTGATCCTGGGAGATGATGAAGTCCATGTTCTTCCAGTCCAGAGTAGGGTTGGTGAAGGAGCCGGTATGGGCACGGTCAGCACCGTGCATCTCAGTGGAGAACAAAAGGTTCTTCTGCATGGCATCGCGGGACAGGATCAGGGAGTTAAGGTCCTGTTCGGGCGTCATAATGATAATGTCAAGATCCAGAACAAGAACCCACTGGGCCTCGGGGAAAGCATTGAAGGTCTTGACAATAGCAGGGATCTTCTTCCAAACAGTGTCGGTATCGGGAAGCTCAATCTCACCGATATCGACAAAGTGATACTTGTAGCCGTGGTAGTCGCAGTAGGCCCGTCGGTTAGCAGCAACGCGCTCGTGCATGTCCTTGATGGTCCCGTGGTGACCACCACGGTCAGCAGCCGTGAGAACGACAACCTGTTCAGGCTTGGGACCGGCAGGGTCATATTTAATGTCGTCAGGGATATCAAAGGTAATGTTCAGGGACTCAATAGGCTTGGCGTGCATAGAAAGCTCCAGAAGCGAGGGTTCACGGGGCGGGCATTCGACTTCATCATCGTCATCATCATCCTCATCGGCGACGGGGGCAGGAGTGTGAGTAACGACAGCGGTGTGGGTGATAGTAACGGTGGCAGCAGCCTTGACAGGGATCGGAGGGTGGACGGCAGCGGGCTGCTGGGCCTCGTGAGGGATGGTGGCGGATTTTTCCTCGCCGGAGGACCACTGCGACCAGCTATCGGGGGTGGAGAAGACGTGGGCGGAGATGATGAAAAGTAGCACGAAAGCTACAGTGGCAGGAAGGACAAGTCTAGACACAACTCTAATGTTAACGTAGGAATTCATATTGACAGGTGACAATCGTGACAGGATCATGACAGCAAGAACAGGCAGGCAAACAAGACCTCGACTATCCCTTTTGGGAAATCAACGGTCCAAAATACTTATAAATAGAGCCAGGGCAATATTTTTTTTTTTTTTTTGCAAGCAGGGTTTTTTTTTTTTTTGCAGCAGCAGCAGCAGCAGCAGTTTGCATAGTCACGGACAGATAAGTTTGATCTCAATGGGACGTCTGATTGTAAAAGATTGGGGAGATGCGGCCTACTTACCCTCTTCTAGTACGTATCATCATGTCGATAATGTTTTGTGGAGGGAGGTTGTGATGTAGCAGTTCAGAAATGGGTGCTTCTTGTAGGTTGGAAGGCTTAAGTCGTATCGGATTCGTATTATCGCAAGTCAATCATATGTTGAAACAGATACAAGCAAAGTCAGAGACAAGGCAGAGATCCGGTAGTGATATCTGAGTATACAGCACAGTAGGTGGGACAGAGATATATATAGGACAGGTCAGGGCGACTGTCAGCAGCTGATGCTTGGGTTTTGTTTGTGGAGGTAAACGAGTGGACGCGGTAGAGGCAAAAAATAAAGTTCTGTAAAGAGATGAACAGGATGATTAGATCAAAAAGAAGGTGGGAAAAAGCAAAAGGAGGCCAATCGACGGCGACAAGAAAAAAAATTGTAGCAACAAATTGTCTGTGCATCAACCCACAATCAAGTTAACACGCGAGAGAATATTATAATGCTCTGCATAACTCTATATACTCTGTATAACTCACAACTCCTCTCGGAATTCTTATATCTTGTTTTTTTTGGATAAGTTATGCTATACTTTAGCTCCTACTACTATAAACAATACTAGGGTTGTCATTTCATATAATGGCGTGGTTTAGGGTCATGGGTTTCTATGAGTACTATTACTACCCCTAGCATAAATAGCCTATTTAGGCTAAAATGGTATGACTTAATTATTATGCCATTACTTGATATAGAATGACTTATGATCCAAGTCATGATATCACCTAATGAAATGACTTATAGCTGTTTTCCCTTTTAGTATCTCCATTTACTAATCTAGAGTCCTGGAATTTTATATAAGCACCTATGTGTCCCTCCATGCTTTCTATAACTAGAAGTTCTAATCATTATCACAACTCATATTTTACAATATACCTTATCTTCAAGTCTTATTACTTTGTTGTCTTTTCCTTTATCCTCCTTCGGGTTTTCCTCCTCTCTTCCGTTGTGCAAACCTTTAATCCCCTTTACCTTTTTACAGCATGCGACATCAACCATGTTGACAAGGACCTGGGCGTAACAGTTAATTTATGAGAGAATGCACTGCGATGCCTGAGTAAATTGTAATCGCAAATTAATGAGCAAGAGCTAGACCAGTTAAACGGTTGGTACTTTCCACGCGGGGCGACCGGCCATTGCCCATTGCGTTGATGCAGGTATAGGAATGGAGGATGTTCTGTGCTTTTTTTTTTTTTTTTGGAACCGGGAATGAAAACAAGTGACAATTTGTCATAGTTGACGATAAGCCATATGCATTTTACAGGTTTGTATTCTTCATGGATTACATTATGCATGGCCTTGATTGTAAAGGCCTTTACCACATCGTGACTACCACATATTGTATATCCGGTATCAACATCACTTCCGTGCCCTGCACCACGCCATCGTCACATCGCACCACGATATCCCCGACGTTGATTGACAAGTCAGCCTCAATGTCGCAATAACAGCGGGAACATGAGATCCTTAAGTCTGTGTTCCTCCGAGCTTCTTGATACTGCATCTGTCCCTGACTACTGTAGGCCCTTATCTCACCTTAGAATCATCAAGTTATTCAAGCCTGAACGGTCTATATACGCCCAAAGCGCTGGATACGGACGTGTTGTGGCTCCAATCACGCGTTTATCACGATCTAGATATTTGATCGTGTGTATACAAAAATCTCAAAGCCACCGACACATAAGAACGCTGCCACAGCCATCGACGGCATTCTACAGACCAATCCTCCGCTTGCATATTGCCACTCAATAATCGTTGCCCTTCAGCACACTCTGAAACAGTCAAATGCGGCTTTGTAGGTGGACTTGACAGGGCATGGGGGTGCGCCCCTGGCGCACATCTTCACCCTGAATGGCTACATCAACGCAGAAGCCTTGGTTCGACGTGGATTTGGCAACTGTCAGATTTTACTCAAATACCGCGTCTACGGATAGACGTCAGATATATATCAACAATGATTGGTATTCTCTTTTTACGAGTCAATCGTGTGTAAATGGATGATATGATATGAACTGAGAATAATGCAAAAGAGACCGACAACATGTATTCAATATTGATTTGGTTTATCTAGCCAAGTTGGTTGAACACTCAAGTATCACGCCATCTGACGCTTTTGGAGGACATATTTACATACGGACGGAAATTCGGTATCGACTGTACACGTAGCCTAGACATTCGGCACGTATCATCCAAGTTATCCAACCTGACAACTGTTTACAAAAAAAAAAAAGAATTACACAGATCTAAGATCTTTTGTCAGCTCGTTCAAGGACTTTGGAGGAAAGTACTTGAAAAAATGGCCTAGATTGGTGAAAGATGCGTATGGATTGGGTTATTTGGGTATTCGAAGGAGAGGATAAGCGTGTAGTGCTAACGTTATCGCTTCTCATTGGCTAAGGGATACAAGCAGCACTATCTGCTTCCAGTAAATCTCGAATGATCGAAAATAGCATGATATACCCAATTGAGAGCTGATTCCTTCATGTATACAAGCTAAATAGCATAACTTATAACTTAAGAACATAAAGGTATATACCAAACAGCAAAGACATCAAGTCACATCACAATGTAGAAGCAGAAATTAGTATATCTCAAGATTATATGCATATATTTTTATTTATCATTCAAGTAAAGCCGTTGAGAATATTCATAACTGGACCCGAAGAAACATTGGCAGTCAACGTATCTAAAGTCTTACCGGACCGTTCCAACCACCATGCACCGCCGCGTGAGCAGACGGTCAAAGAGACACTATGAGATGAAAAGTAAGAAAATAAAAAAGGAAAGACAGAAATAAATGCGAAACTAAGGTACAATAAGAATAGAACAACAGAAAAAGAAAACAAGAGTAGAAAAGGTGTCGTTGTATCCAGTTAGTTGAGGTATATAAGAAATAAATGGGTGAGTGTTAAATGCGGGGAAATGCAGAAATAAAAAAGCGAAAAGTCCGTTGTACAGAAAATTATGCAGATTGGGAAGGAACTTGATGCAAAGGAACGACATAGTAGAAATAAGAGATAGCCCTTTGGCAAGGCTAGGCCTAGTCTGATCATGCCGAGCAATCAGGCTCAAGACCAGATACCGCTGCTGATGAGAGTATTGGTGGTGTTGCTGGCGGTGAAGGGGCTGATGACGTCTTTCAACGCCATACTCTGGATTGCGGAGGCGATATCCACGGGCGCCGAGACATCAGAGTTCGACTTCAAGTTCAGAACGAGACCGGCGACGTACGGTGCGGCCATAGAGGTGCCGTTCATGGACCGGTAGCCGTTGGGGTTGGCAAAGTCGGCAGAGACAACATCGACACCGGGAGCCCAGATATCGACGAGGGACCCGTAGTTGGAGTCGGCCCACGCAATCCAATTAGAGTCGACGGAGGCAACGGTGATGGCGGAGGGCGACGACGCAGGCGAAAGGCTCTTGACGTCCTGGGCTGAGTTGCCAGCCGAGGCAACATTGACAATACCGCGGGAATACGCCTGGTCGACGAGCGAGTTGAATGCGGTGGAATACCGGCCGCCGACAGACAGGTTGATGACCGAGGATTCCGTGCGGTTCTTGGCGAGGATATCACTGACGGCCCAGACATAGGCCTCAATGAGCGAGGAGAGTGACGCCGTGTCGTTTTGGAAGGCCTTGACGGAGACGATGCGGGCGTTCTTAGAAACGCCGGATTGCTTACCGGCGATAATACCCGCAACGTGCGTGCCGTGACCGATGGTGTCGGTGCCGTTGTCCCCGGTGACCGAGTAGCCAAGTTCAACACGACCCTCAAAGTCCTCGTGGTCAGCGTTGATGCCGGTGTCGACGACGTAGGCAAAGGTGTTCAGGCCGGCAAATTTCGGGTAGGAAAAGTTGACGCCGCCAGCTTGCTTGTTAGAAAGGGTGGCGAGGCCCCAAGGAGCATCGTGCTGGGTGGAGATGCCGCTGGTATATTGAGTGATGACGGACTCGGTGATGTTGATGAGGGTTCCCTCAGAAGTCGACAGGCGCCAGTGGGAGTTATCACGCTTGGCAGAGGCAGGCTTCTCATCGAGTCTCCAGGCTGATCCTTCATCGCCGCGCTTGGAGGTCTCGGTGGTATCTTCTTCTAATCTCCAGTGAGAACTGTCACGCTTTTCCTCGGCGTCACCATTGTCAAGACGCCAGTGCGAGCCCTCGTCACCACGCTTAGGGGTGGCCGCGGGCTTGTCACCATCGCCACCGAGACGCCAGTGGGAACCTTCGTCGCCGCGGCGGGCAACTTCAGTGTCTCCATCGTCTAACCGCCAGGCCGACCCTTCATCGCCGCGCTTGGAGGTCTCGGTGGTATCTTCTTCTAATCTCCAGTGAGAACTGTCACGCTTCTCCTCAGCGTCCAGTCGCCAAGATGACCTCTCATCACCTCTCCTGGCAACCTCGGTCTCCTCATCGTCCAGCCGCCAGTGAGAGCTATCGGGGGTTCTCTTAGAAGTTCCGATAGTTTCCCCACCAAGTCCCCAATAGGACCCATCGCGCTTGACTTTCTTGGAAGTCTCGGTATTCACACCACCTAATCTCCAGTGCGATCCATCTCGCTTGATCTTGGCCTCCTCCGTATCCTCATCTAGTCTCCATGCAGAACCCTCATCTCCTCTCTTGGCCTTGGCCGCCTCGGTCTTGTCGTGTTCCAGTCTCCAGTGGGAACCATCGCGCTTGGAAGTCTCAGCGGTCTCACCGCCCAGACGCCAGTGGGAGCTGTCACGCTTGGGCTTGTGGGGCCGCTTCTTGAAGTCGTGTCTCTGGACGGGAAGGTGGGAGGTGGGAACATTGTGGAGCTCCCACTCGGTGTCTTCCTCAATAATGTCAACCTGAGATCTCGAGTTAGTATACAATACTGGGATAGCTCGACAGTTTAGCTTACATCAGCAGAAGAGCGAATCTCATCGAGGGTAGAGTCGTCAAAACTTCCCAGGTAGGCTACAAAGTCACCAAGCTGAAAGGTCTTGGTGACGCCAGAGAGAGAAGATCCCTCACTGCGAGTATGAACAGAGCGGGCCCAGGAAATATGCGCATCGGCATCACGTTTACTGATGCCGGACTTAAGAGTGACAATGTACTTGCAGTCCGAGGCGCTGACGTCGGCCAGGGCAACTGACGATGTCAACAGGATAGCCAGCGACTTGAAACTGACCATGGTGAAGGTGAAGGTTGGGTGGTCGGGAAGGGTTTACGAGTCGATTGGCAATAAAAAACGTAGCGCGGGGTAGGAATATAGGGTGGTTTTTGTTGGTTGAGGTGCAAACGATGGGATGAAGTTGTGGTTGTGACGTGATGGCTTGTGAACCAGGGACCAGAATAAGCCGGGTATGTGTCTGGTATTTAAGTGAGGAAGAATATGTAGGGAAGGAAAAAAAAAAAAAAAAAAGATGGAAGATCAAAAGAATGTGACGATTTGGTTTGACGAGATGTCGGATATGGATATACTGCTTCTCAGATTCTCGGGGAACACAAGATGATCACCAGGCAAGTGCGGGATAAGACACGAAAAGTAGAGAAGGACAGCTGAGCGGGTGAGTTTCCGACTTAATACACACCCACAAGATGCCAAAGTCAAGGCCGAATCGAGTAAGAAGAAAAAAAGAAATTAATAAATCGATTAAAAGAATTAAAAGAAATCAATAATATTAAAAAGGGATATAGAAAAAAAAACATAAAACGAATGTGTGGCCAAAGACGAAGAAGAATCAAGAAAATGGTTTTTTTAGAGAAGAGGGACAAAAAGAAAGACAAAACCAGCATTAGTTGGTATTAGACAAGAAAAGAAAGAGTAATTGCCAATTATTTAGTATCAGTTAGAGGCTAATGGCGGATTCCTGAGCGAGGTTTTGAAAGTTTTTGGTTAAACCATGACGAACAAGGAAATTGCCAGAGAGTGTGTGTGCGAAAAGAAAAAATAAAATAAATAGAATAAAGCTTCGGGTTCTCAGCTACGCCTGTTTTGTTCTTTCCAATTCGGTCACCACCGAGAGGAAGAGGGACAGAAGTCAAACAAGTTGTATCATATCTAACCGGTTTACAGATTAGGGATTCTTCAAGC
Organism: Ambrosiella beaveri; assembly: GCA_030294605.1. NCBI lineage: Eukaryota > Fungi > Ascomycota > Sordariomycetes > Microascales > Ceratocystidaceae > Ambrosiella > Ambrosiella beaveri. The sequence goes on from JARQWA010000035.1 coordinate 159,746, forward strand.
ACGATAACAAGTTGATAAAGGAAAATGGCGACAGACAGGCAGTTTCTAAAACAAGATAAATATCATGAAAATCACAAAGCCTTTTTTTTTGTATTTATATACACATCAATATAAGGAGTCAAAATTTTTGTTCTGGACAGGTGGACGGACGATCTGGAGTTTGGCTTTCCTCACTCACTTCCCATACAAAACACAGTAAATATCTGAAGGGAAGCAAAAGGTAAAGGTAAAACGGGATGAGCCCATGGAGCCACGGGAATCAGTTGCCCAAATCGGCGTGGTGGGAAGAGGATGGGAAAGAAGGAGGGGGAGGAGAGGGGAGGATGCTTGAACATTGATGAGGGCATGAGGGCATCGTGGTAAATATCTAAATGTCATGGTTTGTGGTGGATGGTGTTGTCTGTGCCTTTTTGGAAGGAGAAGCAAGCAGCGAGCAAACAATTGACGGTGGGTTGATGAACGAAGTCGAGAATAACGCAAGCAGTAACGTTGTTTATTTATTTTTATTTTTTATTTTTTTTTCTGAGAATATTGATACCGAAGTTCCAAGGTTCCAAAGGTAGCATTAAATAATGTTAGCGGTGTGATCAACATCACAATAAAAGTTCAGTCTCACCATAAACCATAAACTTACTTGAATCAACAATTTTGACATATATGTAAACCTTTGTCTGCTTCAAATTTCTCACAAACAACATGACTATCGTCACTCCAAACCCACACTGAAAACCACCGTCTTCGCACCTCAGACACTGCCCTCCTCACGGCCATTGTCCTGTTACGGTAAATGATTCACGGTCGTCCAACCCGGCATCCCAGTCTTCATCCCCCGTCATTATCATCATGCGTAGTCAGGGCCCCATCCATCCCCCATATTCTCCTCATCCCCGTCTTTCGTCGTCTTGTATCGTTTTATTGATTTTGAAATCTGGCTGCGAAGCTCGTATCTGGGTGGGTATCCATTTGGTAATGAGGGATGGATAACTCAGGTGGATATCACGAAATTGGTGGCCATTGAGGATATATCAATCAATCGATCAAGTAAGCAAGCAAGCAAACGCAAAAAGGAAACAAGTATTCTCTTGGCTGCTCCACTATTGCACATGAGGTATCCCTAGAATAGTCACCCTTGAGATTTGATTCCATCCCGAAGCCCGTTAAACGCTATATCTCTATATCTCATAGGACCGAACTCTCCTGTGATCTTCCTTTTTTCAACAGCAGTCTATTTGACGATTCTTCCCTTTTTTTTTTGTGTGTGTGATGTCTCCCACGTAGGGCCAGCGATTTTTTGCATATACGCATATATGTATGTATGTAAATACATAGAGGAGCACCCTTTACCATAGAATCACCCATTTGCCTCTCGTACATGCGAGTCTCGACCTGGATTTCCACGGGTAACGACGCATCCACTGGGCTGACTTGTTGACTTTGTGAGTACGGGGCACGCACACAAAGAGTGTCTAAATATTGGGCTGTAAATGTTTATTTTCGATGTATTTGGCTAGGGGTTGCCGGATATCTCCTAGAAAGCCATATGTTTACACTGGTCTGGACAGACAATAGAGTGTTTCAGGGCCTCTGTGATTTTTAGTACATGTTTTCTTTTCTCACCATTGGGAAGATCAGTGTCTGGAATATCTTTTTTTTTTTTTCTTTACTTTCTTTCTAGTAAACATCAAGGGCCATGTGCTGCAGTTCTCTATACGATTCTGAGTCTGTCTGCCCACGTCATGTCAGCTCAAACATCATCTCTCCAACCGTGAAATTATCGATTTGATATTTCCTTTTCGCCAAGAAACCAAAAAAAAAAAAAAAAAAAAAAAAAGCAGATTGGCCACTGGCATTCACTTTGGCCATTTCCGGAGAAAAAGGACTGTAATAATGTATTTTAATTTGTTCTATTTTATTCCTTTTTTTTGGTCTGCAAGGGTGGGTTTTTTTCATGGGGTTTCCATGGGGCAGGTGCAGCTGATGCAACATTCCTTTTCTCCCTTTTACGCAGGTACCTGATCGTAATGGGATTAGGGTTTCAGTCGACGTAACAGGAAAGAGAGAGTCGTGTGCTTCAGGGTTTTCAAATGTCGTAACCCTACTATTGTGTGAATTTAAATTCAGTTTGAGTATGGTGATGGGATAGCACTAGTTTAGGATATTACGACAAAGACAAGAACGAACATATGCTTAGTTTTTAGTGCTTAGTTTTCTCACGGCAGTTTGATGTCCCTCTGTCTGACCCTCAAAAACTAAATATTAACTAAATATTCCAAACGTCATCTGGTAACACAATATAGCTGCCACCCTCCACCGGAATCGTTTACACGCAAGCTCAGTACATCTCCGCGCTGCATCTCGGGACAGCATGTACATCCAAATGACCATGCCCAGTCCAACACAAGACACTGACTAAATATATGGTTTCCAACAATGGAAATGTGCATTTGGTCAGAATAGCCCCCACCCCATATTTTTGTGTGTGTTGTGGCCGATCAAGCAGCGAGCCGCCCCTTGATTTTATATGCAGTTATGTATGTATCTGTAAATAAATAACCCAAAAAAGTTGAGATGCGTACTTTGAGGACCGGGGATTAAAGTTCAGACGTTGTTGGTTCATATACCGAGGATTGTTTTGTTTGATAGATGAGGGGTTACATTTTGTGATCTGTCATGAGGGATTCCAGTGATTCCAGTGTACTGTGTGCATCGTCACAGATAGTTAAAAGTACGAATCTAATTTGGTGGGTTCCGGTTCGGTTGTTTCTTCACCAAGGCCGATGATGGGTGGTCTGGTTATCGGGAGACTGTGGCAATGGGGCTGTGCCCCTTGTGAACTTCAACTGCAGACAAGCCAGCCATAAAGATGTAAATACAGAATCTCGAAACCCAACGTCTTCTGTGCGTATATATGAGCTCAATATTGTCGCCTCCGTCAGCACGGCAGATTCCACATCCCGCTTGGTTGAGGCGTCCCCTCCCCCCCATCATCATCATCATATCTCCCTTTTACAGATAACCAAATCAATCTTTGTTAAAATCGACTGATAAAAAAAAAAATACCTCGCGGTACCAGATATCAAGAGAGAATCTCCGTAGAGCAATCAACTGCATCATCAACATCACCGTTAGCGAACATTTTAGTGTAATTGGCGATCTAACTACATCTGGACATATCCTCGTCGCCAGCCTTTTGTTGTTTTGTTCATGTGAGTGTCCACAAGTATTTGCCAACAAATTGTAAATACTTATTGATTATCTAGATAGATAGATAGATACACGGCCTAGCTCAACGGCACATGGCAAAAATCGGGCCACTGCAAGATAGTGAATACAGTGATTGTCCGAGACTAAAGCCAAATATCAATATCTACACAATCCCCGATCCCCCCCCACTGTGAGTTGATCCACGTAAATAAATACCAAGTAAATGCGTCTGACCTTGTGCGGCCTTGGAGATCCGTGACAGTGATCAGGTGATCAGTCAACTTTATTGGCGAGATGCCCTTCAGTGCAACGCTAGTCTGTACATCATCCCAGACGAATGCAACGGAGGCGATTCTGTGTCGATTTGGCGATTTGTTGATTTTGAGAGAGAGAGAGAAAAGGAAGGAAGGAAGGAAGGGGGTAAAAGGGATCTTTCGGATTTATTTACAATGAATGGACGGCGATGGGAAGTTGAGACCTATCTAGTAAGAGATCGATCATGAGCTTGAGATGATGGCCAGTCGGTAGACCACAAGAAATGATCGGCTCTTGTGGGGTTTAGTGTCTACTAGAGATTTTCTTGTCATTATTGACATCACTGGTGATGATTTTTTTAATTTTTATTCTTTTTCTTTTACTTCTCCCTTGAATACCCTTACCAGAATCTTAACCCCCCCTCAATATTCATGCCCAAAGAAGCAAACCCGAGTCGTCGTTTCGTCAGATCAAATCATTGCAACACTACGAAAACACTGCGAAGGTTCCGTAACTCAGTGACAAAATGCTACATAAAACTCGCCTTGCTTGGCTGTTTGGCTGCTGACCACAGGTTAGGCCGTATTACCCAACCAATGATTCTCACCCTGATCTGTTAATCATGACATCAGAATGCCAGGATGCTCATGCTCATGCGCTTTTTTTGTCTTGCTTTATAGCCACGCTTTATGTCTATAGAAACCATCAACATCCTGACATCCCGACCACAAAGTCTCACCAAGCTTCCAGAATTCAATGCGGCATCCCTTCATCTTACTCTTGGCGGCCATGTCGCAGTCATCCCCACTTTGCTCCCTTCCTCGTTTGCCCAGCATAGCGTAGAGCATTAATTTGTGTACCCACACACACACACACCAACTTTTTTTTTTTTAAAAAAAAAGCATCGAATATTCTCGTCTTTTGAAACCAATAGTTACTAGAGTCAGCCTTTTCTTATTTCCCCTCGCCACTACCGGTCGCCGGTGTCAACAACGAGAAACCCGCTCCGAACAGAGCGACCGGGTGCCTGGTTTCCCTTACGCAATAGGAACTCGTCTTTTTTTTTTTCTCATCCCCGATATGCCTCACCAATCTCCTGCGGCAGCGGTGGTGCTTCGGCAAATGTTAGGGGATTATTATTCCGGGGCTCCAAAAAAAAGCCTAAATAATAAATTCACATATTTCAGTCGTTTTCGTTTCCGATATATCCGTAAGTGTTATTCTCGTTGGAGGCTTGGCATCTTTAGAATCAACTAACTAACCTAGAGACGCCGTGAATGTAACAATGCTGGTGAGCAAAAACGACCATGATATGTATATATTTATATTCTTGTAAACCAAAAAAATACCGAGGTGTCTCATGTATTGGAAATACCCAGCTGAATGTGAGCCCTGCGCCTGCTGGCTCCTCCATCTTCAGATGACACGATCTGCACAGGAATCACTCTCAACCTCCCCCTCGACACTGTAAATCTGACGCCTCCCGTTTCTCGTTATCCGTTTGCCGTCTTCCTCATTGTACGACATTACTTTCAGATGCGGAGAACATGTAAATACATCAAACGGGATGTCTCGTTGATGATCTATTTACTTGCTTATAATGAGCCATATGGTACATAAATACTCGGGGTAAGGGTGATCCGCTTGTGGCGTCATTGCGAAATGATTAAATTATTTGCCCACTAGCTGCTTGGCAAACGTCAAGCATTTTACTTGATTCCAAGACCTGGTTGTGGCCTTGGCCTTGGCCTGGCCTCAGGAGGTTCCTGGTGATCTTGCTTGTCGTTCAGTCGTTCCAATAATTGCTAGCGTTGCACGTGGTTGCAAACAATATCTTTTTTTTTTCTTCGTCATTGTATAACCCCAATAATTCGCAACAATCAACTTTTGCTCATTGTTCAGGCCCTAACAAACGACCCTCCATGGTTTATTCATTGTACGACGCGGCAACTTGCACATCATGTCTTAACAAACATTGTGGAATCATTCCATAAGTCAACTCTGACCCTGGTCACACATGCCAAGAATAGGGTCTAACCCTAACTAACAAACAGACGACAAGCTCAGACATCGTCATTATTAGATGTTACGTGACATGTCGTTTCCCCAAGGAAATACCAATGTCCCCTCCATTACGGTGCCCCAGGTCAAAGTTCTGACATGATTCCCGCACGGCTCCTAGGCCGACAAGCGGTCAGCAAGCTGTCCCCCGAACCGCTCACTACAACGAATGGGTCACGTGACTGGGGGTTTATTTGGAATGAAGAGATCGTCGTTCGTTGATGCAATATCGGTGGAATGCATGCGGAAAATGGTGTAGCGAAATAGATATCAGATTTGAATGGTTGGGATCAGATAATCTCGCAGGTGAGGGTGGATGAGGGCATTCCAGCTGGGTGAGACATAAGAAGAAGGGGTTTGCGGCGTGGCGGGCATGTGGTGATGGAGATTCGGGTTGATATTTTGTAACGGATGCAGAATTATGAGAGACACGTGTTTTGGAATTCCAAATTATCGTGATGGAACATTACGACATATGTATAAAGTCTTCAGAGACAACTTGTTATGGGAGCCTTTACAAAGATGAAAGATGGAGGTTCACTCAAAGCCGTATAATCAGTGGCAGTCAAACTGTAGATTCCCGTAGATTGTATTTTTCTATATTCCAAACGCCAACCCCAAATCAAACCCAGCCATCACAACACCCGCCCCTCACCACTACTGTCCCGGCGCCGGGGTAAACATATCACCTCCCCTCCCCGCCGTCACCTCCTTCCACTGCCTCGCAAACTCCTGTAATCCCCCCTGCCCACACAAACTCGCATCCACCACCTCCTTCGGCAACTTATGCGCCGAATACTGACTTGAGCTAAAATTATACGCACTCGGATCATCCTTCTTGACCAGGCGGACCTCCGGCTCCACGTACCCGTCGTCCAAATCGTCCCTGCTCGTCAAGATGTCGACAATCTTCTTGGACTCGTCAAGTTGTAAGCGGACGAATTCTTCTTCGGATTTAACGGCGGGTGGGGCGCCGATGAGCGGGTGCGGGACGACGAAGTTGAGAAGTTCGGACCAGTCGAATAGGATCGAGTCGGTCGTGGGGGCCCAGGGGTTGATGTCAATCAGGCGGACGCGGCCGAGGCCAGTGTTATCGGGTGACGAGTGGTCTTCGGGGATGTAGACATCAATGGCAAAGCTGTCGTCGGGGAACGTCATGCGCAATTTCCCCTCGAAGAAGTCGTCGATGCGGTCGACGATGTCGTCGCGGAGCTTCTCTAGGAATTCGTAGTGGTTGAGGTCTCGTTGGCAGATGCCGATGAGGGTCCTTTGTTTGACGAAGCAACGGAATTCAAGGGCTGAGTGTGGGTTGAAGAAGGGGCGGAGGATAAGGACGGGCTGGAAGGTCTTTTCGAGAACGGTGTCTTGGGTGTCGTTGACGGTGGCGTCGAAGGCGTGCTCGAGGTCATGTGAGACGAACGAGGATGATTTCAGCAAAAGGTAGATGTCGTTGGGGGTTGTACACTTCATGGTGTTTTGGTGAGGGGAGATCCACGCAGCGTCTTTGGGAGCAGACCAGTTGAGCTTCGGGACAACAGCACCACCGAGTTCCTTGATAGCGGCAATGATGGCGTTGTGTTGCTCGGGGAACCGCTTGTTAGGAGGCAGAAGAGCCTCAGCCTCGTCGCCATCCTCATCTTCGGAGTCGTCAGAGTAGACTTCCTGGACGACGCCGGAGGAGACACCGGTCGTGTGCCACTCATCGGCGTCCTCGGAGGGCGCGTTCGAGTCATCGTCGTCGGCAAGAAGGATGCCGTCTTCTTTGATGTAGGCGATTACAGCTGAAGCCAGAGGAATGATCCTGGTCTTGATGCAGCTGGTGCGGTACCTAGGCGGTGTTAGTGGCGGAGCGACAGTTCAAGTTAAGGGAGCGGGAACACGGACTTGGGGAACCACTGATCGTAAGAGCAGTTGATGATGTGGGATTTGTTGACAGGGGGAAACTTGTCTTCCCCTAGTTTGATGGGAGTTTCTGTCGTGGCTCTGGGCATTGCAAATAAGCTGTAAGGGGAAGAGAAGTGAAGTATGGGATTGTGACACCGGAGATGACTCTTGCTTAAGTGTTTGTAATGTGGCGACAGGGATTGTTATGCAGTCAATTTGACCCAAAAGAGGTAGTCAACTGAGAATCACGGGGCGAATTGTAGACAAGAAGAATCAGATTATATAATGAATAGAACTTGTAACGTGGAGTTATTGTAGCACCAAAATGCCCTCTTCGTCCCAATGAGTTGTCTTCATCAAATCTTCACGTCATACCCTATATAAACCCTAACATTATCTTATCATCCAGCCTTGTTCAAAAATCCGAAGATCACTTCACTTTACCATCGCAGCCTCGTTTCCATCCATCATCAATAAACTCGCCAGCGCAACCAACCGCCGACCGCCAACCGCCACCATGGACAACGTCGGTCTCTCTACCCCTCGTGGCTCTGGAACCTCTGGCTACGTCCAGCGCAACCTTGCCCACATTAAACCGCGCAACCAACCCATCTACAACCCCGACGAAATCAAGGAGCATCGCCCCCGCGAACCAAACCAAGAAATCCTCGACCATGAGCGCAAACGAGAGGTGGAATCCAAGGTCTTTGACCTCCGCGACAAGCTCGAAGATGAAGGGTAAGCGAGGTAGCACAGCTATAATAAGTAAAAATTATCAACTAACCCCAATCCAGTGTCGACGAGGACGAAATCGACCGCCGCTGCGACGCCCTCCGCGCCAAACTCCTCGTCAAACTCAACCAGCCAGTCCCCCGCAATGCCCGCCGCAAATTCAAATCCCACGAAGTCCACGAAATGGCTTCCGCCAAACAACGCGAATCCGATCGCATGCGCCGCGCCTTCCGCCTCGGTCGCGGCGGCCCCCCCACGGGGTCTTCTCTTAATCCCGCGAACCGCCGGGACCCCAGGGACCCCTCAGAGAATGCACCCCACGATGATTTCCGGCGACGAGATGATAGAAGGGATGATGGCGATCGGCGGTATCGGGATCGGGATGCGCCGAGGGAGAGGAGGAGTCGGAGTCCGAGGGGGAGGGAGGGACGGTATGAGAAGGAGAGGGTTAGAGAGCGAAGTTTGCGTAGGGATGAATGGAATGTGTCGAGAGGGCGGAACGTTTCGAGTGACCGGAGTTTCTCGCGGTCGCCGAAGCGGGAGTCTAAGCGGGAGCGTCGTATCTCGAGGAGCCGGTCGGATTCGAGAGGGCGGTCTGTGTCTAGGTCGCCTTCGGGATCGCGGTCGCCAATTAGACGGGGAGAGTATCGGTCTTTGTCTCGGACGCCGTCGCCGTCGCCGTCGCAGTCTCCTTCGCGGTCCCGGTCACTATCTAGATCCCAGAGTCCTTGATATCTGTGGAGTTTGTGCGTATATCTGGCCAGTTTGTTCTGTTTGAGTTTTATACTATGTTATGTTTCGCTTGCAATTAAATGACTACATGAATATATCTTCCAAACCTAAAAGCAACGCTGCGTGAGGAAATTCTATCGTATCTTGTCTGCCTGCCTGCGACCACCACCATCTCAAAACCTTAACTTGGGCCCCAAAAACACCAACAAAACCAAAACAACCATCAACACACAATTATACACCAACAACATCTTGCGATCCCACCACCCCATCCCCTCTGATACCCTCGTCAACATCGCCATCCGCCTCTCCGCCGCCCGCATGCTCTCCTCTGTCTTGCTAATCCCCTCTACCGCTCTCCCCACCGTCTCTTTGTCCATCTCCAGCAACTCGGAAAACCCCAGCGCCGACTGTTTTAGATTCAGCGCAATCGCGCTAATAGATGATAGTAACTCTTCCTGTTCTCGGCGCTGCGCGTCCATAATGGCTTCGGCGGTGGCTGAGGTTGTGAGAGGGGTGGAGTGGAGGGGTTTGCTGGAGGCGAAGAGGGTTTCGCGGGAGGATGTCGCGGCCGTGGGATGTTTTTCGGGGTCGAAGGAGTCGGAGGTTGGGGTGGGTTTTGAGGGGGAGGGCGTTGCGGAGGCGGAGCGCCGGGTATTACGGGGACGGAGGAACTCGACGTTGGCCATTGGGGTGGGAGGGGTCGCGTCGGCGGATTCTTCAACGGTGGGGATAGCAATTTCAAGCGTTATTGTTTCCTTTTCCGTCGGCGCGGGGATCAAATTGGCGAGGGGGCCCAGGGGTTGCGGGTCGGAGGGGGCCACGGCGTAGTCGTTCAGATAATTTAGGCGGGCCTGTAACAGGTCTAGCATGTCCTGGTCCGTCGCTAGATCGTGTTGAATCTTTTGGCGCACGGGGTGACAGAAGGTGGGGAGGGATTGCTGAAGTTTGTTGTAGAGGATGAAGCCGTAGGCGAGGTTCTGTGGGATTGATAGTTAGTCGCAAATGATGGTTTTGACGAGGCCGACGTACATTTTGAAGACGGGCGCGTTCAAATTCGTTGGTAAGAAGGGTTGGCGATAAGTGTTCCGGGGAGAGAAGGGTATTTTCAAGGCGATAAAGGAGGTGCCGGAGTTCAGCGGCCGTTCGCTCCGGTGTCCTTGATATTGAGGAAGTCATGGTGGTTGATTGCGCCTAGTGCGATTTCCGATTCTCTCTCTGTTGACGTGTCCGAGATGCGACAGAAATTAGGCCGTTATGCAAAGAATAGCAGCGTGGCTCGTTGTGATTGGTATACAATGTTCGTTAAAGCATCAGATGAGGTGCAGCTTGCCATATGCAGCCGTTAAGTGATGCATATAATCGAACAGCGTCATAGGTGTAGCTCTCGCCGTTGAAAGTGGGGCCTTTGATTTTTCGAAGGACCAATCAAAGCTACAGGCTAGCTCGACAATGATACAAACCCATAGATAATAACCCTAAAACACACAAAGTTGAGACATGTTATTCAGAACGAAACCAAATGCTTCATTTATGTACCAATTTTTGAAGTATATCTACGAGCTCCATCTGCATCACCGGAAGCTCTTGGTATTTTTGATAAACGCCGTGATTTTCGCCAGACTTTGCTTCCCATCCTCCTCCACTCCACTACTAACATCCATCCCAATGATCCTATCCGCAAACTCACCCACCGCCTTAACCGCCTCCACCACATTATCTGGGTTCAACCCACCCGCCAACATCACCCTCAAGCTGGGGTCTTTTCTCAGAGTCTCCTTGACTGCCTCCGCATTCAACAGTTTCCCTGTTCCCGCACCCGAGTCTAGCAACGGGACAGTGTGAAAGCCTCGGACGCCAATGCTGACATTTCCAGGCTTGAAGCACCGTATCACCGGCACAGGAATCTGTCTGGACCATTCCAAGGGCTCCTCACCGTGCAACTGAACCATATCAAGGCCTACTCTTGCCGCCAGCGAGATAATCTCCTCCAGAGGCTGATTCTGGAAGATACCGACGACCCGGGGTTTCCGGGAGCTCAATCTCTTTTCAAACACAGAGAAGAAATCTTCACCCTTCTTGGCAGAGGTGTCTGACGGGAAATCCACGGGCCCAGCGGTTTCGTGTACAGCTTTGGAAATGGCCGTGGCAGTCTCAACAGAGATGCATCTCTTGGCGCTGGGTACAAGGCAGATACCGATGAAATCGGCCCCACTCTTAACAGCTTCGAGAGCCGCCTCGACTGTCCTGGTACCGCAGATCTTGGCAAGAAGTGGTGCGGGCTTCGCAGTCTCAACGACAGCGTCTTTGCCGGTGCAAAGCTGGGAGATGAACTTGGTGGCATCAGGAGTACGCATGAGCGCCTCGCCGACCAAGATAGCGTCGATACCATCGGCTTTGCACTGCTTGACGTCGTCGTAGGAAGTGATACCGGAGAGAGCACAGAGAATAGTTTCTTTTCCGACCATAGAGCGGAGACGGCCGGCGGTGCCGATGTCAACCTCAAAAGACTCGAGGTTTCGGTTGTTGACGCCGATGACCTTGGCGCCGAGCTCGACGGCAACAGTCATTTCCTCGGCGTTCTGCACCTCGATGAGGGGCTCCATCCCGAGGGAAATTGAGTAGTCATACAGTCTCTTAAGAAGTAAAGCATCGGTGAGCATCTTGACGATCAGAAGCACAGTGTCGGCACCGGCGAGGCGGGCTTCGAGGATTTGGTATTCCTCAAAGATGAACTCTTTGCGGAGGATACAGGGGCGGTTTGGCATGCCCTCGAGGACCTGCCGGACGGCCCGCAAGTCATCAATAGACCCTTTGAACCACTGGGGTTCCGTAAGAACGGAGATGACACTGGCACCGGCAAGCGCATACTTGTGCGCCTGCTGAGGAGCCGAGATGTCAAGGTCAAAGATACCTTTAGACGGCGACGCCCGCTTGACCTCAGCCATCAGAGAGATATCAAAAGGTGAAGTCCGCAGACGGCGGAGGAGCGGAACAACAGGGGGCGCCCCGTTGAGATCGTAGGTAGCTTGAAGGTCAGACAAGCGCTGACCGGGGACGACCTTCTGGGCCGCAACGGCCTCCTTGCGAACCGCGTAGATCTTGGCCAGGATGTTCCCCTGCGGTTTAACATGCGGGGCCACCACCACTGGCTTCCTCGCCGCAGTCCTAGCCTCAAGGCGCCTCGACTCTTCCCACGTGCCGCCCTGCAGGCGCAAAAAGTTCCGAAACATGGTCCGGCCGTCGGCAGTCAGGATGGACTCCGGGTGGAACTGGACGCCCTCGACCGTGTACATCTTGTGCCGGACGCCCTGGATGATGCCCTTAGAGCCGTCAGGGTTGGCGATCCAGGAGGAGACCTCGAGGCACGCGGGGAGGGTGGCGTGGGTGCCGGCGAGCGAGTGGTAGCGGGTGACGGGGAACTTTTGGGGCATGGTTTGATAGACGCCCTTGCCGTCGTGGGAGAGGGGGGAGGTTTTGCCGTGGAGCCATTCGCCGGCAGAGGAGACTTCGCCGCCATAAATGTCGATGATGCATTGTCTGGGAGAATTGGTTAGTTAGTTGAGGGGTGGAGGTTCAGGACGAAAAGGTGATAAGACTCACTGGCCCATGCAGACGCCAAAGATGGGGATCTTTCCGGCAAAGTACTTGAGGGCTTCCCGGCTGATGCCGGAGTCGGTGGTGGGGTGGCCGGGGCCGGGGGAGACGATAAGTTGGGTGGGCTTCTTGGCGATGAGTTCTTTGAGGGTGATTTTGTCGTTGCGGATGACGGTTACGGTAGCGCCCTCGAGCATGAGGTACTGGTAGATATTCCAGGTGAAGGAGTCGTAGTTGTCAATCATGATGAGATTGTTGGCCGTGGGCACCTTCGGAGAGGGCTCCGGGTGGTGCGGAGAGTGGTCGATGATGTCGGCCATGGTGAGAGGTGAGTGAGTGAGGGGGATAAGGGACGAGGAGATGAGTGAGAGGGAGGTGAGTTTAGATGAACAAAAGGCCGGAGAAGGTTCTATAAAATGACCTTCAATATCTGAAAAATACCCCCAAAAGTACCCTCAACTGGGAGACAATAAGACGTCATCGAGAACGGTCACCGGCTGCTTTTATGTGATCAAAGACTCAAGGTGTCAGTCCTTGGCCAGGAACCAATGGTGATTGGCCAGATTGGGTTAAAGAGACCCACTTTAGATGACTGTTTGTCCAGGGTGACTTCAAGGGTTAGATCAAGAACTGAGGTGTCCGATGTGGGTTGGAGAGATAGAGGGTCCGGCTTGTTGATCTAATCAAGGAATGGATAGTTTATCAGTGGCCATATGGATTGAAATCATCAAACCATGTGTGCTTTGCCATCCAGCCAGTCCTGGGTCATGCAGTTGGTGCAAAAACGTCATAGTGCCAGGGTCCAAATCGGCCTCCAAGCAACCATAATCAAAATCAACTCATTACAACCAACACCAGACGACATATAAGATATCTGTATACAAGCCCATTTGAAATCCACTTCTCTTAATGTGAATCTCGTCCAAACTCACACCATCCATCCCAACTTACAGCAACCTGCATACCCGAACGCCACAACGCCACCGCCTCATTATTATCCAGCAACTCCCGGTGTCTCCTTATCCTTAAAAATTCTAAGCAAGCTACAAGTTCCCCACCAATCCAAAAACGCCCAAAAACACCACAAGGCTCTCATCACGACCTCACCAGTTCCAGCCTTCCCTTCTGCAAACCAGCCAGTCATTTTAATACTCACCACATTATAAAAAAAAATGTCTTTGTAAGTGATCTTTTCTGAAGGACTCAGATTAAATTTGGGAGATAGTGTCCACGTTGAGTTGAAGTGAGTTTGTATGTATTTGAAGCTAACAAGTCACCGTAGCCCCGGTCTCAACGCCACCGAGCAACGCCAGCTCGAAGAGCGCCTCAATGGCTTCCAAATGAAGCAGATGATGAACGTACGTTTTTCCTTCTTTCCTCTCCTCTCCTCTCTTCTCCATCTTCATCTCTCCTCCCTACCACCCCCACCACCTACTAACCCCCCCCCTAGTTCTTCACCACCATGGTCGAAGGCTGCTTCACCAACTGCGTCAACGACTTCAACTCCAAAGCCCTCTCCACCCGTGAAAATGGCTGCATCGCCCGCTGCGTCACGAAGACTTATCTGGCGCAGAATAGAATCTCGGATCGCTTCCAGGAGATTAACCAGACGCAGATGGCGCAGCAGCAGTAAAGAAGGGAAGGGGATTTGAAGGGGAGTTTTTTTTTATAGATTGGATGTGTTACGGGATACCCGGGGGAGGGGGGCTTTTTTTGTACGAATAGAGAATAGATGGATTCTTGGCTTAGCATGTTGTTCCGACACAAGTTACTCGAAGAAGATGATGTTGAATTCCATGTTCGTGATATCTACACAACCCTCAAAACAAGAGAAAAGCAAAAAAAGATCCCAATACAAACCACAAAACACACAACACAAGAAACCCAATAAAAATTACACCTGACCCTTGCCCAACCCAACCCAACAACCTAAATCATCTCACTCAACACACTCTTAATCTCCTCCATCTCCGCCACTACCATCTTCTCCAACCGCGACTCCCCCTCCTGCCCCCCCTCAGCCTTCTCCCCTCTCCAGCTCGCCTCCCTGGAATTCAACGGCGCCAATATCTCCCTCAATAATCGTCTTGCCGCCAGCCAACTCTCGACGTTCTCAAGCATGCTCGCAGCATCCCATTGGATCTCCGCCATGTCCCGGATCAACCCAGCCACTTTGAATCCGGTGATGATCCGGACGATGAGCGCAAGTGAGTGCGCCTCCATGACGGGGAGGAGCGCGACGAATTGGACCTTCTCGCGGGATGTCGTCCGGGAGGCACCGGGGGCCTCAAGGCGGTCGACACTAGCTTTCAGCAGCGAGGGAAATTGGCCCAGGACATAGGAAATCTCGGGAGCAACAGTGGCACCCATGGCCGTCAGAAGAGACAGCAAAAGCGGAAGCATCGCCTTAGCCCAGATTGTGTAGCAGCGTTCCGAAGCAATATCCTCGGCAAAGGGAGAAATGACGCCCCGGCGCATAAAGTTGGTGATGTTGGCAGATGTCAGGTGACTGACGACACCATCACAAGCCATTTGTTCAGCAATGCCAGCCATCTTGGACAGTTCGAGGAGGAAGAGCAAGCTCAGTTCACCATAGACAGGGTCGCCATTAACAGTCAACCTGTCAGACCAGGAGAACAATGAGCAGGCCACGTGAATGACGTCGTGCGTCGCCAGAATGTTGAGGATCTGATTTTGCTCGGCGTCCAGTCCAGGCATGCCCAAGCAGCCCTGCAGAACAGCAGTAATAAGAACTAGATCCTCAGGGGCAGCGTTGGACGAAGAGGTATCGACCGACCCGGTGCTGGAGGCAGCCTCGTGGATGGCAGAGACAATGGCGCGGAAGCCCTTTCCAACAATCTCATCGAGGATAACAAGGATAGTCTGTGTCACAGTAACATCGTTCTTGTCACGAGCCCGCTCACTGCAAGCACGCAGCACAACGTACAGAGCCTTGAGTAACGTCCGGCACATACCGATGGATCCGTCACCCAGAGGATCCGCCAACACTCGAATAGAATCCAGTAATGATGTCAACAGCTCCGGCGCGGCAGCCCGCAAAGCCTCGGCATTCGCCGTCCTCTGAATCAGCGTCAAGGCAAATGTCACCCTGCTCTCAGTGATCTGGACTACAATGTTCTCAAAGCTACTGTGCTCCAAGTTCGCCGTCAGACATTGCTGTGCAACCTGCACCATGTGACGGTCAAGCACCGGACTCTTCAAACAGCTGCCCAGTTCCAGAAGCAGGTACTTCCAGGCGTGGTACAGGGCAATCTGGGCATCAACCATTGACAAATTCTCATTTGCCAAGGCCAACTCCAGACGGAACCCACGGCCACGACGATCACCGTGCCAGCCGCGGTCAAAGCTCATCATCTGGTGGGCAATGGGCATGTTGTAGTAGTAGCTTGAGCCCAACTCCGCGGGATCAAGGGGCGTCCGCTTGAGCATCTCCAGACTGCAGTTAGGGTAACGCTCGGTGAAGTTCTTGCTGAACAGTGAATGAAGAGAGTGGTTGAAAGAAGAAACCTTAGCACCGTCACGGAGGTAGTAGTCGAGATCGCCCATGAGCTTCTCGGCCAACGGTGTGGCCTGCTTCATGTGGCGGAGGTGGTACAACTGCATAGCGAAAGCCTCGGCAATGTAAGCCGCACGCTTGGCCTCAAAGGCGGCAGTAATGGTGGCATCAGGTATCTTGCTCTTGATGATGACATCCGCCGACTCGAGTTTGCTAACATGAGACCGCAGACTATCAATCGCATCGGGGTCTTTCATTATAGTAAAGACCGTCCACGGCCAGTAGTTTTGAGCAGCAGTGGTAAACTCAAGAACAGCGTCAATCTCTCGAGGACGCATACTCTTCATCTGTGTCTTGAGCATAAACAGCGCCTTCTTGAATGCGGAGTCCTCACTGACCCCGGGCTTCGTCTTGATAGCGGTGCCCTTGTCCTTGGAAGCCTCTCTGGGAGTCTGACCCGAGATCAAGCAGTTGGACATCCATTGCTGCTTATTCCGGATCACCGCCGTCATGAATCGCCAGATAGTGACGTTGTCCTTTGAGTTGCTAAACGGCGTAAATGCTTTAAGAAGATCCAAAAACGACTTGGCAGCCGCAGCACCAAAAAAGCCCAACAGCGACGGCGGCTCCTCACTGGACTGACCAGCGGCCGTCACCAAAGCCTCCAAAAGCGTCAAGCAGGGACCACGGAAAGCTGCGCGAGTCGCACACAGCCGGGCCAACAAGAACGAGCTCTTGAAAAGGTACTGCTGGAGCACGGAACTGTCAAGACCGTGGAGAGCGGCGCAGCGAAGGAGGCTGGTGTGAAAACCGAGCACAATGTCGACACGCTGGCGCATCTGTTCGAATTCACTGGCATAAAAAGTCGTTTGAGGGAAGGTCATGGCGGAGGTAAGGGTGTCGAGGAGAGGTTGCATCTTGAGAGATCCAGCTGTGGGAGACAGGAAGCTCTGAAGGATGTATTCGCCAGCGGGCTCAAGGGTGGCAGTCAATCGATTAGGCAGGCCAATATCACCAATGCCGTAAGCGTTGTGGAGAATGGCCTTGAGAGTACCGACGACAGCAGAGATCAGCAATGAAGCATTGAGTCCACTCGGGAACTTCCACGTCGGAGAAGTTTCCAAGATATCAATAGATCCCTGCGAAATGGCAAGAACAACTCTACTTAGCACCTTGTCGGCGGTACCGAGCCAGACATCCGCGTCACCCTCAGCCCGATTCAAGCGCTTGATGCCGGTCTTGCGGTAGACAGCACTTCGGGTGACAGTTTCAACAGCTGTACCAAAAAGACGCATTGTCGCCAGAACAAAGTCAAATTGTCCTGAAGAAATGTCAAGGTTTCCGGTGAGACGACCCATCTTGCCCCCATCAGCCTGGTACGGCAAAATGGTGCAACGGGCAAGGTAAGAAAGCACCCTGCTGGGGTAGACGTCGATGGTAGCATGCAAAAACTCAGCACAGGCGGTCAAGATTGGAGGAATATCTTCACAGCTAAAAATAGTGTCATCCTGCAGATAGTGGTCCATGATGTCGCAAACAACAGTCAAGATATCACGATCACCTTCCAAAGCAGCGCTAGCCTCCTCGCAGATAGAGGAAACGTTGTACGCCTCAGTCTGTGGCAGCTGATCGCGCTCCTCGTGCTTTCCGCGCTCAGCCTTCAGAAGAGCCGCCAGCAGCGAGATAGTCTCGGCGACTTCCTCCTCATCGAGCGGACCAAGAAGCAATCCAAAGCCAGCACGGAAGTAGTTGATCTGGAGTCGACGTCCCATAAGCTGAAGGGCGGAGTGGGGGTATTCGACAAAGACGATGCGGCTCGTGTCCGAGATGAAACGCCCCAGAGAGCCCTCCGGAATCACAAAGCCAATACCAGCATCGCCGAATCGTGACCGCGAAGCAGGTCCAATAATGGGTAGGGACTCCAGAAGCTGAAAGGAGTTCGTGTTTTCGTCTTCATAGACAAGTTCGTATTGTTGAAAGTCCTCGGGTAACTGAAACGTCACTCTCGGCGTCTCCTTTAGAATAGAAAGAACTGTGGTAAACTTGGCAGGGTCATTCTTGCGCTTCGTCGACTTGGAGCTCTGTTGCTCCAAAGGACTCTCGCCCTTTTCACGCAAAAGAGCCTTGCAGAACTTGACGAACGGCAGGAACTCGAGGGGATATCGGTTGACTGCTTCCTCGAAGAAAAACTGTGATGCCGCAGGATTACCAAGCAAGAACTGCGTGGCGTCAAATTTAGGCGACAGTTTCCGATCCAAGAGCTCGGTCCAGTAGTCAGCGCCGCCGTTGATGACAGCAAGCATGGCTTCAACATTATCGGACTGATATGTGATTAGTGGGAAGGTAAAAGTGACAAACTCTGCAAACACTGATCTGATGCGCACGCCATGGAGTATGGGGAAAGCTGCGTTCAAACTGTTGCCCGCAACCTCGCTCATGCGTTTCACCACGGTAAAAGCAATGCCGTTTACCGTCGCCATCTGACCCATTTGTTCAATGAGTGCCACGTCCTTTTCAATGCCTGCAATTACTAAGAAGGCATCGTAGGAGCTTGTTTCCAACGAGACAATACTACCGAATGATGATCGTCTACCCGTCGGGCGGATAATGCCGTCGTCCAGAAGTTCCGCAGATTTTTGTTGTTGTATCGTGTCACGCTTGTCGTTGCGCTCAACATATGAGAGGTGCATGTGATGAAGGAGGATGGTCCAGACGAAGATGATGGGCGTGACATTGATGGCGCCACCATCAGCAGCTGCGAGAATAGCAGTATGGATCTGCTCGAGGCAGTTCGCGTTGGTATAGTAGGGTTGTTCATTAGTGTGAAGATCTCCATTGTGATTGACGAGCTTCATGGTTCTGGTGGGATTAAGGAAGAGAAGAGAAGTGGCGCACACAAGAGTGGTAAGCGGCGCATAGAGACCGGGAGTAGGGAATTCCTCCTCAGGGATCTCAAGGAAGGCCGACTTATTCATCAATGCAAACCAGTGTGTGACGATGCTATACTCCATAAGGTAGCCGCCAAACTGCATATCGACGTATTGTAGAGCCTGGAAGATGACCGAAATGTAATGCGCCATCTCGGTAAACAGAGTCCCTTGATAGTCAATGGCAATATCCTCTATGTTGACAATTGGGTCGTCTGATAATGACGACAAGTAGCTGGTAGCGCTGTCCATGGCCTTTGACAAAGCCTCCATGTAGTTTTCCAGGATCTTCTCCGTCACAGGAACCTTGGACTCTGGCTTATCCGGCTCTGGCCAAAATTCCTTGCGCTGGGTCTCATCAACATTGGTATCATAGAATGGCAGCGACCCATACAAAATCTGAGTGTGGAAGTAGTCAAACACCAGGGCCATGCTCCTCCTCTCCGATAACCAGGTCTGGAAAATCCTCCGACGCCGCGACTCCTTTTTCTCAAATATCGCCACCAAATCATCCGCATCCAAAGACTCTTGTGCCCGCAACGTCGCTGCCAAAGTTGTCGATAGCGTGTCTGATCCGCCACTCGCCTCCTGCAAATTCATAATCTCCTGCGCCGACAGTGTCCCCGTCAACTGACAGTGTGCGCGCGCCTGATACTCAATGACGACCACGCGCAGAGCGGCCACGAGATTGATTCGGGCCTGGGCGCTCAGCCATTTGGCATCGTCTTTGATCTGGTCATAATTGAACTTGTCTTTGGGCCCGGGGGTGACGTTGATAGCGGCGGTCCGGGTTTCAAAGGTTTTGCGGTCTGCGTCGGTGGGTGGCGAGAAGTAGCGGTCTGGCCGTTTGAGGAGCTCCATGATGTAGCTGTCGGTGGAGATCTTTTGGAATGTGACAGATCGTTGATCGTGGAGTTGGGTGTCGGTGACACATTCGGCGATGTATTTCCAGGAGCTATATAAGAGGGGGGTCATTGTTAACTTGAGGGGCTTCTCGGTAGGCTTTGGTATGGGATACCGGCGCTACTGGGGCCAGCCAGAATTGTGCCTCCGGATTGCATGTGCTACTTACATTACTGTCTGCTCCATCCGCAGACAATCCGCCAGAGGCGGGAAAAACAACTCCGTCACCTCGGTCATTGTGGGCAACAATGGCTCGTGAGCTTTTGAAAAACAAGGCCAGTCGCTTCAGCGCATTACTGAAAGAACGAAAAGAATAATGATTGAAAAATTGATGCAGCAGATAGGAAACAAAAGAGTGATGCTGCGGAATGGCCGAGTCTTGCGGTGGTCGTTGATGAGGCTTCGTGATGTTGTTCCCTGTGGCCCGCTTGGTGGTTGAAGCTTTTTTTTTGCTGGCATGTACGACGCGCTAAACCCAAGCTTTAGCAATAGCTTTAGGAAGCTGCCAGTAAAGGGCGACAAAAGTGGGTCAATGAACGTAGTGATTAGGGTCTGTCGCATTCTTTGTATACATTTACCTTTTTTGTTAACCCTAATTATGACCAGATACATTGTGAACTAACCCCATCATGTGAACTTTTGATTTTCTCTCGAGAGATCCATGACATCAAAATCAAGTGCGAATTATCACATCTTGAAAGACCACCATCTTCACAATTCATGTCTTATCTCTCATTGCGACGTCGTCCATATCTTGACCTCCAATTTCTTCCACATGCATCTTCGCGAACCTCTTCCAGGCTACATCCTCGTATTACTTGAACATTCTGGGTTGAGATGCTGCATGCACTACTTGAATATATGAACCCCAACTTACAATGGACGAATGACGGCCACCGGAAGATGAATCTCAATCTGCAAGCTGATGGGGAGTTCCTGCCTGTGGTTGCAGCAATGCTGTCGAACAAAAGCTGCACTGGATGCATGATGCATCTGATAGCAGAATGCCACTTACCGCCGCCGTCTCAAATGATGGACTTTACCTAGCCTGTTTCCCAACAGACAGACAACTGATAACCCACCGCTCAAAATATGGATTGTAAGATGCCTGATATCGTCGCGAGGAGATGCAGGCCGTCGAGCTTATACCCAGACATTTCCGGCTCGCAACCGATTTGTATGAAATGAGCGATTAGTGTGTGTGTGTGTTGTGGGGTATGGAATTGTTCTCACAGAGAACACGGTTCCCCACTGTGCCATTGGGATAAAAAATTTCTACATGGCCACCGGACAGTGAAATTTTGTTGGTGATGGCACAGGGACAACAGTGTGAGTGGCCGGAGGTGGTATTGCGCCGTAGCCACTGCGTCATTGGGGACCATTGGCGGACAGGGGGGAGTGGCAAGCTGTGATATAGGGACGAGATGGGTGATTTGTTACGTTTCTTGGTGGTGAGAATGGGGAGAAGGGGGGGGAACATGTTCACTGTGCTGGATGGCTGGCACGTAGGAAGTTGGTACAGTTGGTACATAAATTTACCGGTAAGAGGGCTGATGCTATGACGAAATATCTATCCAAGGCAAGTTTTACGTGTACACTGGAGGTTGACGTTGACGTTGGTGGGTGACATGGCGTGGATCTTTGGTGGATTGAGAGCCGACTTACACGAGGTTGATACTACGATCTTCTGGTCGCCATTGCTAGAAAACGATCATGATATATACTTGGCACACAAACAAACGCATCAAAACACATAAACCGCCAGCAAAGCCACACACAATGATATCATTGTCTTCACCGTCTTCTTCTCTAGCCATCACATCCGACTTCATAGCTTCATAGTCCACATCATCTCCCCGCCACAACCCCATGATGATGACGACAGGGGTTTGCCACCGTCCAGTTTCGCAGCCTTTAGGCATTTCGAGAAGAGATTCTTCCGATGTACCAGTCATCTTGTTTTGTATTTACTGGGCTGAGACGGCCGGCCAAGCTAGTATGAGAATCAAAAAGCCAAGCTACAGAAAGTACATGTGTATATACAGCAGCGGATGATCAGTAAAACAAGGAAACACACAGCCACAATTGCAGGCAGTCTAAGGATGACCAAATCTCCAATGATTCACTCAATATATCCAGATATCTTGAAAAAAAAAGTCCGAGGCCTATCGTAGGGATAAACCGCACCTTCCCCCAGCAGCTCTGCAGGCGTGAGGGGGTTCTCCGACACCGACAAACCTCGAAACGCTTCCCCCGTCCACGTGACGCCTCGTCGACCTCGGGTTCTATAGACTTATCTTTTTTTTTTTGGATATAAACATACACTAGTCATTTAAAGGCAATAAGTCTTGTTAGTGTCAAATCTGTCAGATATACCCATGGCTGATAAATAGTCGAGTTTTTTTCTTTCTTTGCGCTGATCGACGAATTAGGAGCGTCACGTGAAGATACCGGAGTGGGGGTCTCGGGGCAAGAAGATGAAGGACTTGTCGCCACTGTACATCGCCTCCTTCCGCTCTTCGGATGCGACGCGGCGATGGGGCAGGGAAAGAGGGAGGAAGGATTGTGGATTGTGTGAATTATGGGGTGCGTGCATGCGCTGTGGTTGGCGATGGGGGGAAGATGAGGGAATGATTGAGGGGGGCCTGACGAATTGAGGGTTAGTAAGGAGTCGGTAAATACATAGATCTTAGAGATTATTTTTTATCTTTGGTTTGACGGGGTTGTATCTAGATATTTAGTTTATGGGTGAGAATATCTGGAAATAGAACTGGTGTACAGCTGATGTGGTTCAAAGGCTAAGATGGGAACGGTTGTGAAAGGGTCTGTCTGACAAGCCCCGGGGAACGATGCAGGGCAGAGAATGTTCGGTGACTTTCTGGCTTCCGGTGGTTGAGGACAAATTGACTTCAAAGCCATCTGTGTGATAAATATAAATACAACCAATATATGACTACAACTAGAGAGAAGTATGACGTAGTGTCTAATCATCTTCAGGACAAAATTCTTTCACGGACAACAGTATCATGGACGAAAACGGACCTGGGTTATTGATTAGGGTTATACATTCAGAATCGCTAAGCCTATCGATAGATAGCCGCCGCTGAAGAAGATAGATCATGCGTCTCATCATACGCCAAGGGCTTCTAGAAATCAGGTCGGGCGTCAACCTGATGCTTCTCTATCCATTTAAATCAAAGGGATGTATATTTGATTCATCTAGACTGATCAGACCAGACCACCGAAGGGAATCCTCAAACTCCGGAGCTGGATAGGGCTTCCGGGGAGTAGATGTCCTGCCGATCAGGTCGGAAACAAGTAACCAATATCGCCGATCAAGTCGCATCAATTAGATAAAAGGCATCCAGCACGGAGCCACCGACCGCCCCATTATCAATTCTACTTGGAATCATATACAAATCATATACACTGACAGACAATTCGTCGGACTTTCATCGGCGAACCCTATATTTCGTTGGATTTTAGGCATGTCACAAATCCATTAGAGTTGCGATTAGTCATTAGCTCTTGTTCCCTAAACCATGTTGAATTCTTGATGTCATGATTTTTTTTCTGCTTTCGTTTTCGGCGGTTTGAGCGGTTCCTGAGAAGCTAAAATCTAAAATCTAAAAAATCATGAGCCTAAGCTGGCAGAACTCTGGTTGAACTTGGAGCCAAACTTGGATCAAAGCCTGCAGAAAGTGGAATTTTGATTTTTAGTATGTGATTCATCGTGATTGATTCTCTGAGATATATACGGAAATGGAGAAAAAGAAGAAGAGTTGTTTCCCTTACTAATCAGCTTAGTTTGGTTCCTGAATACGCCTATGGTGGAATAGTTTAAGGTTTAGCTCAGCAACGGCAAATGTGAACATCTACATTATGGGAGTTGAGATTCTAGATTCTTGGAGTTGCGTGGGGTTTGTTGTATATCATGTGTTTCGAGTAGCCTAGAACATCTCGTATCCGGAAGCTGAATATTGTAGATTTCACTCAGCCAGGTTCATTTGATCAAGAAGAGAAATATTCAGATGGACTTCTTAGTGGCAGTCCACGTGACTGACGATCACCACAGCCACACCTTCCAGGGTCTGATGACACATAGATAATGCTGTCGACAACGCAGAGAGAACGACGCACCGAAGGAATCGAGGCTCACTTTGCTGCAGATACCAGTGTTTGATGTAGTTGCAGCAGGAAATTTTTGTCTGGTTGAGCTGTTGCAGTGCTGCAGAAAAAGGGTATAAGAATAGAGTTACAGTGCAGCAAGCAGCATCACGACTGGTATAGACGGAATTGGTTGGACGGGGAGCCATTGTGGTGGTGGTGGGAAGTGGAGGGTGAAAGGGAGAGGGGAAGACCAAGGGTTGATGGGAGATGATTGTGTCTTCGAGAGACTGGCTTATGGTTGGCTGGTCCTGTTGGACGAGGACGGGAGGAGGGTATCAGGAGAGTCATCCATGAGACATACGGGTAGGATAATGGAGAATGGAGAGGGAATCATGTGTGAGAAGGGATGCTTCTATGTATGTCTGTCTAATAATGGACCTTGGCTTGGCTGGAAGCCATGGCATGGTAATGATTGGACAAAGATAAGGGGTGAGATTGAGATATCATAATGTAGTGAAGGAGGACTTTGTTAGCGAGCGCAATGCTTGATCGAATATGTACGTATAATACACAAAAAAGCTGTGTGTGACGGCGTCTTACACGCCGATATCAAATTCGGGACTCTTCACCTAAACTGCAAAGCCATACACTGGTCATAGCAAAGCCTCCACAAATTTGCCGGCAAACATTGATTCCAGTTCTCAGGGTTGTTTTGCTGAGCATATATCATAATATTGCTGCCAACTCATTAGACATCATGACCTGGCTTTCTGTAAGTCAGCAGTCATTTTGAGCCATTTTTGCTTCATTTTCTCATCAACAAGGCCCGAATCTGTCTTTTTTGATGCTATTTTTGTACACATCCTTCTTCCCCCCGTTTCCTACTGCGTTTACCTTGCTCTGCGGCTACAAATGGATTGGACCAAGCCAGACCGGGCCCCAGGCTTGTGGAATGCTTCTAGCTTTCAGTGATGGACATGGGATTTTGGTGATTTTCTCGAACGGGTGGACGTTCTTTGGCGTTGACAGCTGCGTAGACAATTGTGATTGTGAATGATCATAATGTTCGATGTGATCAACAGACAGCGATATTTTCAGTTACGTAGTTCATCAGATGTCGGTCCAGTAGAAGGAAAGATTCGTCATCTTCAGCATGAACCTTTGATAGCAGTGTTCCCTGGACGTCAATTGAGGCAATCGACCTGGATCGATCGATGGTCAAATGATCTCTGTACTAGTTCCCGGAGAAACAAGAAAAAAAAAAGTGAAAAGACACAATCTAGGAGTGTTCATGAATTATTGTCAAACCTGCTCCAGGCAGACATCGGTCCCATGTTGGAGCTGGTGTTATCGTATTTTGCATTTGTTTTGACATGGACAGACTGCCGGTACTTCTGTAGTCCTGTGCTTAGACAAGAGGAGGAGTTTTGGCATTGTTCCTATAGCCTTGGAGAGGTGGGTTAGTATTGCCATACTTCCAAGTTTATCTTGACGGACTGTTTGGCGAGATCGAGGAAGACACTGCGGGCGAGCATGTGCTGTGTCGGGTAGGACTTGCCAATGGTTATATACATGATGATGGCCATGATGACAGTGATGGTGGTGATATATCAAAGTGAGTGTGTTCAGGTTGAACAGGCGAGATTTTACCTGTATTCCCCCGGATAGGATGATATACCATTGCGGGTAATTACATGTTATAATCCAAGCCTTTATACCTAAATGTATTAGTGACTTATATATTCCGGCAATTGCCACGGCGCCTTCTTTGGAAATGCCAAAAATCTTCACGCATACAGCGAGGAAAATGAGCAAGAGCTGGCGTTTCTCCAACAGATTCAAAGGAAATTGCCAGATTCAATCCTTACAGAACTATGAACAAGCCACTGAACCAACCAACATTCGTTTCTGATATTCTTCTCTCATTCGTCATGCTCATTTGATTCTATTAAATAGCCTCCATTTTTACTCTGAATATTTTTCTCGATCGGTTTTAGTGCAGAAAACTACTGCTTTCATAAAATACTAATAAGCCATTGATTCCTCCATCGCCGAACCCAGACGGCCAAAGGAACAATATTCACGAACAGATCCAACTCAAGTTTTCCTTTAATCTTCCTTTGAGTTGTCTGACATCGCTTCCCCAGGCCCGCACTAAGCCAGCGCTCTCAACCTTCACATCTGTATTTTTTATTTTTTCCTGTTATATATTTAGTTGTGTCTGCGAACTGCAACATTGACATATTATCCCATTGCTCATATTTTTCCTTCTGTATTTTGTGACAGTTCCACTTGTTCAACTTCTCATTCGTTGCAAAATATATTGTATCTTTCCTCCATCACCGACCAAAAAACACTCCAACATACTGCCCACCTCTATCTGTCTCTGGCCATCCGTCCCCCCTCCATTCTTCCAGGACCCCCAGCAGGGCACTTGTACGGCTGCTCCCGCCTTCTGAATTTCAGGGACACTGAGCATCCGATCGTCTTTGCCATATTCCACATACACACACTCTATCAATTAAAATACCACCGGACGCACGTATCTACTTACGCCTTGACATATTGGTTCGGCTTGTCTTTTTTTTTCAACCCCTCGCCGCCGCTCAATATCTTGTCTTCTCTGTTCTCTCTTTGGTCGCCCGCAGAAACACCTTTCAGACTTTCTTCAGTGACCCGGTGCTTCATCTCTCAATCGAATTTTTCACCTATTTACCCCAACTGTGTTTCAGCATCCGCATCTTCACGTCTCCGCTCTGACCAGCGCCTTGCCTGGTTGTTGTCGATCGCCCCAACATATACAGCAAAGTGTGCGAGCGAGAACTTTGAAGCGACCCGGATCTTGCTAATTTTGTCGTTATATCGTCGAAATCTTCTACGCCGTTTTCTTCTGCTGCTCTACCTATCGAAGTCTCGTTTCGGTGCCTCTTTTTACCACCACCGAATATATCAAAAAACCGACTCGATCGCTATATACCACGACTATAATCTGTTTCGATCGGCGATATTTCCTGTTGCTTTGACTTTTCTAACGCCTATATTTGTTACCTATCTGCTTTGTGTCGACCCCGCGACGACGAACGGCTCGACTTCTAGCTGTTTCGTATGACCGATTTCAACAATTCCAACTAGACATTATACACATTGTTGCCAGCCGTCGCCATGACGTCAGGCTCATTTCTCTCTCAGGAGGGCAGTCCGCCAACCCATCCTCACTCCCCGCCGACTAAGCGCGATCTTAAATCTTGGTGGAAAAGCTTCAAAGCCCAGAAGCATCCTGATACTACCACAGGTATATTCTTCCCGTTTTCTGGCTTCGGCAACAGTGCCATTGCTCCATTTGCAGCATCATGAGGGACTTGGCCAGTATTGCCGCTGCTGGCTTTTGGAGAAATTTTTTTATTCTTTTCGTTTTTGAGTCCAGTGTTGCTGGAATTCCACATCCCGCAATTATGGTCTTCTCTATGACGAAGTTTCGAATAAACAAGCCCCTACATCATGTCCATCACCAGACCATGGATTCTATGTAGTCGGACAATCAATGGCTTCCCCCGTCCTCTGATGTTGTCCATACCCTTCCATTTCCTGCTGTGCAATCTTGGAGGCGCTCGCTGGCATCTGCAAGACTTCTGCACCCATTCCCCAGCGGCCAGATCAATCAATGGCCTTATCAGTAAACAGTGGAAAGCTAATCTTTTGTTCCCATTGTCTAGTTTCTGCCCGCCCATCTGGAATCTTTGGCGTGCCTCTGTACGAGAGCATTAAGTATGCGAATGTCGCCATCTCTCTTGTCGATGAGGAGAACCGCAGTTACATCTATGGCTATGTGCCTATAGTCGTCGCTAAATGCGGTGTCTTCTTGAAAGAAAAGGGTATGTCTTCCCCTGTCAATCAATACACGCTGGTCCGCTTGATATGGGAAAAAACTTTACTGACAGAATATACGTTTCGCATGTATAGCCACTTCTGTCGAAGGCATCTTTCGTCTTAGTGGCTCCGAAAAACGCATTAAAGAACTCAAGACCATTTTCGACTCTCCCGATAGATACGGCAAGGGCCTTGTTTGGGATGGTTACACTGTTCACGATGCCGCCAACGTCCTCCGCAGATATCTCAACGATCTTCCTGAGCCCGTTGTTCCTCTTGAAAGATATGAAAAGTTTCGTCAGCCCCTCAAGGGTGCCAATATGGTGCCTCCATCCAAGGAGGAGCACAACCACACGCTCGTCAACATGGTCCCGAACGAGGTTATTTCCAGCTACCACACTCTGATCACCGAGTTACCACCGCTGAATCGCCAGCTATTGTTGTATTTACTAGATCTCCTTGCTGTTTTCGCCGCCAAGTCGGATGAGAACCGCATGAACTCCCAAAACCTGGCTGCCATTTTCCAGCCGGGTATGCTGTCACATCCCAATCATGACATGCTGCCGGAAGAGTACCGTCTTAACCAGTCTGTCATCATCTTTTTGATTGAGAACCAGGATCATTTCCTGATTGGTATGCAGGGTACAGAAGCCGATGCGCAGACTGTCAAGGATCTACAAAAGCCTTTGCCGCAACGCATCGAGATTGTCGGTGCCCCGGTGCAATTATATCCCAACTCCGGTCTTGCGCGTTCTGCTTCCAATGCTAGTGCTGGCGCCGAGAGTGTTCGCCGCGATGGCAAGGTCAGACGTAACCGGTCTGTTTCTTCAAGACACTCTCGAACTGATAGCGGCGCCATGACACCGCGCACACCAACCATCATCTCGACACCTTCTACCGGCGGTGGCCTTGGGCGTAGTAACACTGTGCCGTCCAAGAAGTCACCAGCTTTGGCAGCTGGTCGTTTTCAGCGCGAATCACCTCGTGACACAGCCAGCACTTTGGATGTCATCAATGACGACAACATTGACGAGGACCAGGACTTACAAACACCGTCCCGGACCGCCACCTTGAGACCAAAGCTGGCCAACCTCAGCGTCCGACCCGAATCGCCCAGCAACGGCATCGTTTCTGGAACGACCACACCCGCTGCTGCTTATGGAGACCACAGCCAGGAGAGACTTTTGGAGCTGACTACGCCCTCTCGAATCCAATTACGAAGCCCTACTACTACAGATAGCCCGGACAAACGACAACCTAACAAGTTGCGGAAAAAGCGGATTCCCGGTAGTGTGAACCCTAGTGCTCACAGTTCGACGACATCTCTTCCCCAGTCAGCGAGCGCATCACCCATGTGCGAGATTCCGAATCCCCTAGAAACGATCCCGTACGGTTCTCCGGCTCAGAATCTTCAGGCACGCTCGCAACAACAGACACAAAATTCTGTGTCTCAGTCTTCAAGTCCGACACCGCGGGGACCGCAAGTACCAGCGGGAATTGATGTACATATTCAGCCAAATACGCCCACCAGTCCACCTTCAGGTCAGATGACTTATCAGTCTATAACCGGTGCAGCGGACACCGTTGCCAATAGCCAAGGAAACAACCAAGGATTCGGAGCTGGAAGCAGTGGTGGTCTCGGTAATGGCTCTGGTCATGGAGGCAGCACAAGCAACCTACTCAAGACCAAGAAGTCGCCGCCGACCTCTCTGCATTCTTCGTTCAACGAAAGCGATATCGACCCAATTGACGAGGCGTCTCAGCACTCTGGTGCGGCCGTCGCTCCGCCAGTTATCCCTGGCGAACCCGACAAGGAGAAGAAACGTCGCTGGAGATTATCGCGTCCTCGTAAAGAAGACATGCAAGGTATAATGGTGCCCCTTACATCTCCCCGCATGGCTCTGGGGCTGAACAGCAATGCTGATGCTAGTAATTCCTCGATTGCCAGTGGCCTGAACCGCGGACTCAAGATCTCGACGTCGACCAACGAATCTGGCGAGTCTAATGGCGGCAGTCACGAGATTCTTTCAGCCTCGGAGGACCGCGGTCTTGGATGGATCAAGAACAAGTACCGAGAGGCGAAGGACCTCGTAGACCAAAAGATTGTGGATCAGTGGAGGGCAAGATCACCACCGCCGACAGAGACGCATTTTAGTTTGGATTCTAAGTTGGCTGGTTCCTCGTCACACTTGCGGGGCCGTAGCTTTGACATGCCTCGGCCAGAGAAGACGCACGATACTGCTCGGGAGCACTCGGCAGCGGCAGCAGCTGCGCAGCAATCCATGAAGAGTCCCAAGATTCCGCCTAGACCAGGGTCCGACCATGAAATTAACAGGCCCGACTTACCGCCTCGGACGTCTCACGAATTACATCGCGTACCAGTCGGACCGCGGAAACCGGTTCCGGGACATGCTTCGGCGGGCACTACTACGCCTAGTGTATCATCGACTCCTGCTCCTGCTTCTCCAGTGACTGCTTCGACGCCTGAAGGCACTTCGGAGTTGCCACCTGTTCCCGAGAGCGAGAAAGCACCAGCCCCAGCTCCGGTACGACCGGTCGTCGAGGCCCCGGCTGCGGCAGTGCCTGAAGCAGTGGCTGAGGAGCCAGCGGCGGTTGCAACTGTTGACTCGACTGTTCCATTGGTTACGCCAAAGCCTGTTCCGGCGCCTGTGGAGAATATCGTTGAGGTGGTGGAAGCCAAGGGTGAGGAAGTTGCTAAAGCGAAGGCCGCGGCTCCGGCGACGCAGGCTGTGGGGAAGAGTGGCTAGATGTGATGATATTTGGTCACGGCCTTTTCTGTTTTGCCTTTTATTTTGATCTGCTTGTCAACAGCGGTTTATGTTTATGTTTTCCTTTTTTTTTTTTTACAGAGTGATGGATTAGAATCTATCTGTTTTATGTATTCTAAAGTGTTCCTTTGTACTTGTTATCTGCTGTCTCGTGATGATGCTGAACTTGAATACATCTAGCTTTGTATTATGCGTTATGTATAAATGACTCTTGTAAAGTATCGTGACCTAGACACCAGTCTTCCAAATGACCATGTCCCCTCTTCTTCTCCAGTCCTCATTGAACAGTCCATTCCCGCTTCTCCAAACCTCTTCCATCCGGATATCCACTTTCTTCCCTTGTTCCGTCCCGAGGAACTCCTCCACATAATCTCTCACGCCCTCAAAGCCCACAATATACGTGGGGACATCCCCTTCCTTGCCCTCTGGCCACAGCTCCCGGCTGAGGAAGCCCACGGGGTTATCGTAGAACCGGTCGTTTTCCGACAGGTACGCCAGGCGCTCGGGCGACTTGGGTGCCGTATGCAATGGGGGTTCACAGGTGAGGGCGCGGGCTGAGAGAGAGGGGTACAGGAGGTGGGAGCGCCAGGGGGTAGTGTGGCAGGGCATGAGGAAGAGGGCGAAGAGGGGATCTTCGGAGGAAGACGAAGAAGATGAAAGAGAAGAAGAGTAGACGGAGGGTAGTTGGGCGGTGGGGTGGGCGGCGGTGTAGAGGGTGCGGAGTTCGGATAGGACGGAGAGGGAGGCGCGTTGGTGGAAGGAGCTGAGGTAGGTGGCGATGAGGATGTTTAGGGTTAGACCGGCGGATAAAAGAGTTTTGCCGTGGCGGGTGGCAAAGGTTGTTTTGGGGGCGGCCGAGGCTATGGCGGTGAGGTAGGAATGGAAAGAGGGAGCGGAGATGATGGTGAGGGGGGGCAGTAGCGGGGAGATGAAGCGGACTTCTTTGTGCTTGACGGTGGTTAAGATGGCGCATAGGGCGATGACGGCCCAGAAAAGGGTTCGGAGGGCGGGCCCGTTGCGCCCCTTGGCGGAGGTGTAGAGGCCGTGGAGGCAGAAAGGTAACGAGGCCATAGTGAGGAAGGGGAGGCCTTGGGAGAGATAGTAGGTTATGTCGTTTTGGCCGTAGAAGACGGCGAGGTCGTGGGAGAGGTTGAAGTGGAGCCATTGGAGGGGGGGGAAGACCCATTTGTGGAAGAAGAGGCGGTCGGCGAGGAGGGGGAGGGGGAGGGCGGAGAGGACGGCAGAGAGGGATTGGAGGAGGCGGGGGGTCAGGAGTAGGAGGTGGGTGGGGGAGCGGAGATGATGATTTACAAGGAGGGGGGTGTAGGTGGCGAGGAAGACGACGGCCCAGAGGATTATGTTAGTAGGGCGGAGCAGGATGGCGAGGGTGGCGAGGAATAAAGAGATGGTCTTTCCTTTACCGAGAGGCCCACCGGCCTTGGCATCGGGGCCCACGAGGAGGCGCCAGGGCCAGAGGGAGAGCGCGGCGATGGTAAGGGTTGTCTCGAGGGAGTTGGAAAAGGTGCGAACGGACACGTACCAGTTCCAGGGGTTGACGAGACTAAGGAAGAGGACGACACGGGGGAGGGGGGAGGAGGAGGAGGGGCCGAAGAGGCGGGTAGCGAGATGGTGGGTGGAGAGGTCAGAGAAGGCGGCGGAGAGGGATTGGAGGAGGCGGGGGGTCAGGAGTAGGAGGTGGACTTTGAGGGAGGGGGAGGAAATGGGGGAGAGGGTGGAGAGAAGGTCGAGGAGACGGTAAGGGAGGGCGAAGAGGAGGGGGTGGAGGGAGGTGCGGAGGTAGTAGTGCCATTCCTGGGGGTGGTTGTTAGCGGTGGTGGTTCTTGAGTGGTTGGTGATGTTGTCAGGCAGCGATCGGAAGGATGGGGGATACTCACCCAGGTTAACCATGCGCCGCTATCTGGGCCAAAGGCTGCATACCATGCCGGCTCGAGGGCTTGGAAGTATTCATCGGGTTGGAAAAAGGTGCAGATGGCGAGTGCGTTTACTAGACGGAAGACTAGGACGAGTAAGAAGACGTTCTGGGGGGTCGTTGGGAGGTTTTGGAGGTAGGCCAGGAGGGACATAGTGAGACCGGTAGGGGGTGGCGGAGGGGGGACCACCGAGTGTGGGGTCGTGGCGGGTCCGGACGGGTCGTTAGAGTCGGAAATGAGGGAGTAACAGTGTATTTAAATGAGTGTAGATAGTTGGTAAATCGACAGAGAAGGTAAATGGGATGAGTTATAAGTGACTTAGATGAGAGTGTCAAGTGCCGGATGATGAGTTCATGCCCCAGTAGTTTCGGCATGGGTTGCGCGACGGACGCGGTCGTTGCTACATGACCCTATATGTAGACCCTAATGAATGTGTCTTACTGACGTCATCATATGTTAGGGTTCAACGGGGTCACAAATTCCCCCTTTTTTCCTCGCCCTTCAAAGCCGTAAGGAGCCGGGCATAGTGTCTGCGGTAAAGGTTAATCCCAGGACACTGATTGGATGGTGAGTGTCCACCGGATGTCATAAATTGGAGAGAAAAGTCATGGAAGGTTCTATTGAGAAACGGAGTGACAAGGTGGGAGGGACGGAGGACGGGGGCGGGATATCGCGGGGGGCGGCGGTGATCTGGTCGATGGGGGTCAATGGGTTCAAGTATTTGTGAGGATTTCACGATGGTAGACCTATTCAGAGAATGTTGACTCTTTTTCGATGCATGTCGACGACGCCACTGTCGAAATTTCGATTCCAAATAAGTTGCTAAATGATAACCCCTCTCCTCCTGCCCCTCCTCGACCTTCACCCCTCGCAGCCTCTTCGCCCAGCGCCAATGGCGCACGAGCACCGCCGTCCGCCGCCGGCATCACACTGAATTTGCCCTAAGATCCCCGACCCGCTAGTGTCCAGCGAGAGTTTTTATTTTCCTTGTTTCTCTTGTCCTACCTAATAAAAGTAACCATGGCTAAGACCAAGTAAATGGGAATATTTTTTCGGAGAGGTGGGCTTTCTGGAGTGATTTGCGTGAGAGAGTGGTCACGAGGGACGGTGCGATGACGGACGGCGGTCTGGGTAGGTTGGTGGGGTTGAGTTTATCAAGAAAAACCCTCAAGATAACGATGTGTCCTGCGGGAGATAGCCGGAGTTTCAGTGCAATAAATATTACCTGATTCGTTATCTTGTGTTTGCTTTGAAATATGGTGTTCTTGACAATCACAAGTATCGCACTTTGGCTGTGCTGTTTAGTCATGATCTACTATTTTGTTGAGGCGGCAGTGTTTGATTTTTTTGTGCCATGTGCTCTAGAGGGGATCCACTTTGCGACGGCGTCGGCGGCGGCGGCAGTGGTTCGGCGACGCCGGGCAATCGCCCAAGGAGGAAATGCGCGACCGATGATATCTCATACTGGTGATTGGTCAGATATGGAACCCTAGGTTATATAAGTAACCCTAGAGGTAGTTATTGATTTGATGGTAAGTGACTGTTGTATAAGGAAAGAAAAGAATGCGATGCCACGGTTGCATTGTCATTGATGAGGGTGAGAGGAAACTGAATAACAATGACACAACGCAGTCAGCAAGAATTCATTACATCATAGGTTAGCTGGGCGTGATGAATACAGTAAGCTTTCCCACGCCCGGGACAATGCTGAATCTCCAAACATCCTCTTTATCATGCGGATGACCATCTACGCCTGCCCACCCAATATTCATCTGTCCATCCATCCAACCACTCCTTCTCAATCGGCCACTCGGACTCAAACCCAGACAATGTATTTACAATGTCTGTCCCCCTTCCAACCCGGAAGTGAAGTGGGTCCCGCCACCCGGTAACCCAAATCGGGCAATTATTTACTTTGTCGCAAAGATCTTTGAAGCAAGGAATTGGCATACATAAAATACACCCCGCATTTATCGCAGACTATAATGAAATCCTTCTAGCGCCAAACGAGCTAGATGCCGTCGGGAGTGCGCCGTACCCCTCACAGCGTTAGAAGAAAAAAAGACAAAAAAAAAAGAAGCTTTTTCGTTTCAGTGGGTGGCCGTGGAGATGACGAGTTTTTTTAATTTTTTTTTTTACATAAAGAATAGCTAAAATTGCCAGTGGTGAGAGCCCGGCGCAAACAGCTTCAGTAAAGTCAGTGAGGTAAGAACCTTGGAGGTAGGTTTTGTCTGGTTTGGGCAAGTGGGTTGGAAGGGGGAGCAAGGGAAAGGAATGCATCGAGGCTATTTATTGCCTTGTCTGTAAGTCGTCTCAATGATTGGGGGAAGCGTACGCTTTACGCTTTAGTATATAGCTTCCCTCTTGCCCCGCGAACTACAATTGTTCAGAATTTTTCGGTATGCTTTCTTTCTCCTTTTTTTACGCTTCTTTTTCTTCTTCATTCTCCAAATTATCATCAATCTCTCGGTCTATCATCTCTCCATCATCGAGACATAGACTCTTCCATTGTTAATCAATCTTCATCTCCTACCTAATATTCATTACAGCTCACCACAATGGCCGCTGCCAACCGCTTCCGCTACGCCTCCACCAAGGAGGCCATCGCCGCCGAGAACGAGTACGCCGCCCATAACTACTCGCCCCTCCCCATCGTCTTCTCTAAGGCGCAGGGCATCAACGTCTACGACCCCGAAGGCCGCCACTACCTCGACTTTCTCTCTGCCTATTCCGCCGTCAACCAGGGCCACTGCCACCCTGAGCTGGTCAAGACCATGTGCGAGCAGGCCGGCATCGCCACTCTGTCTTCGCGTGCCTTCCACAACGATGTCTTTCCCCGCTGGGCGGCCTACGTCAAGGAGCTCTTTGGCTTCGAGATGGTCCTGCCAATGAACACTGGTGCTGAGGCAGTTGAGACTGCCATCAAGCTGGCCCGCAAGTGGTCGTATAAGGTCAAGGGCGTCGAGCAGGGTCAGGCTCTCGTCTTTGGTATTGACGGCAACTTCCACGGCCGTACCGTAAGTCTTATTCCATGAGCTTTCGAGGAATTTACAGAATACTGACACTTTTTTGCTTCTAGATGGCTGCCATCACCCTGTCTACTGACCCCGAGTCTCGCGACAACTACGGCCCCTACGTCCCCGGCATTGGCGCCATCAACCCCACTTCCGGCAAGCCTATCCCCTACAACGATATCGCCGCCGTCGAGGAGCTCCTCGCCGAGCACGGTCCCCGCACTGCCGCCATCATCGTCGAACCCATCCAGGGTGAGGCTGGTGTCGTTGTCCCCGACACCGACTACCTCCCCAAGCTCCACACCGTCTGCAAGAAGCACAACGTCCTCCTCATCTGCGACGAGATCCAGACTGGTATCGGCCGTACCGGCCGCATGCTCTGCCACGAGCACTCTGGCATCAAGCCCGATATCATTACCCTGGGTAAGGCCATCTCTGGTGGTATGTACCCCGTCTCGTGCGTCCTGTCTTCTAAAGCTATCATGGGCGTCATTGAGCCCGGCACTCACGGCTCCACCTACGGTGGTAACCCCCTAGGCTGTGCTGTCTCCATCCGTGCCCTTGAGCTTATCAACGAGGAGAAGATGATCACCAAGGCCGAGGCTTTCGGTAAGATCTTCCGCTCCGAGATCGAGAACTTCAAAAACCCCGCCGTCGAGCTGGTCCGTGGTATGGGTCTGCTGAACGCCGTTGTCATTGACGAGTCTAAGACCAACGGCCGTACTGCTTGGGATCTGTGCATACTTCTC
The DNA here is from genome assembly GCA_030294605.1 of Ambrosiella beaveri. Lineage (NCBI taxonomy): Eukaryota > Fungi > Ascomycota > Sordariomycetes > Microascales > Ceratocystidaceae > Ambrosiella > Ambrosiella beaveri. The sequence continues at coordinate 196,018 of JARQWA010000035.1, forward strand.
AAGGAGAAGGGTCTTCTGGCCAAGCCCACCCACGGCAACATTATCCGCTTTGCCCCTCCTCTTGTCATTACTGAGGAAGAGCTGCGCTCTGCTCTGGATACTATCCGCCAGGCTCTTGAGGAGCTCCCCAACGCTCCCCAGCATGCTGGCCACTAGGCAGTTTGCTTATAGCTGTATTTGTTGTCTGTGTGTATAATGCTGAATCATGATGTGTTTTGTCTTTTTGCCGTTCTTAAGTTTGTTATATCTAGGTTTTTGGGTTATCATGGAGACCATCTAGTGCAGATTTGCGTCTCGAAAACAAAAAGGGAAAAGTTGATCCATGAGCAAAATTGGTAGAGATACCAGCTGTGGAGGTGGCTTGGGCAACAGGACTAGGCCACTTTTGCATAATATGAATCGCAACTTGCTTTCTTGCGTTGACAAAGTATTGTGTCGTGATTGCTTTGATGATGTCACGCATTAGGGTTCATGATTTGATTCCAGACCCTGAGTATAGACCCTAATCGCAAAATTTCTTGCGAGAGACATAGACCAATCATGGATGTCGCAAATGCAAGCCAAGTCGCAGATATAAATATAAAAAATTATTAAACCAGTGCGTCTGCACCGGTTGCAGCATGTCGTGCATATTTGACAATACACATGATTGTAGGATGGCTTATTAATAGTGACGGAATGGTTTATATTGGATTGGCTAGGGGTGGGGGCACTCTGGCCTATTTGGCGCGGAGAGGGATGGACGAAGACCAGATATGTTTCATTCCGACTTGGAACTTGGAAGTGTATATATCTTATCTTGGGTGCTTTACATGTGAAGGGGGCACTTTGTTTTGTCTCTTTTTTATTTGTTTATTTACTTGTATCTTTTGTGTTGTGAGTGATTGTGGGGCATTGGCTTCGTGAGATCTGATTAGATACGCGCCGCTGTTCGTGGGTTTGGGAATTTGTCTTTTGCAGACTGAATAATAATCAACAATCTGATATGCATTCTCCCTGACCACTTGTCCAGTTGTCGTACCTTCTCATACACATGTCACTACCACTACTACTACCCTAAGACTCTAGCCGCCTATACGAGATATCCAGACCAGCCATCTAGGCACCGAGATATCTCCCTTTCTGTATAAAAACCTCATGTCCCTGTCTCCCCCATTGGTGCCCCCGCGCACCAAACCCTCCACCCCCCCCCCCCCCCCCCCCATCATGACAACCCCTCTCCTCCTCCCCCCCCAATCATCTGCCATGCCTCATCCGCCATCCATCCGCCCCCACCTCCGCCTCCCCCTCCGCCCCCCTCCCCTCCTCCTTCTCTGCCTTCTCAAATTCTCCATGACCTTCACCACCACCCTCATGATGCTCCCGCTCGTCCGCCTGATGGAAGACGCCGTCTGCCACCGGGTGCTGGGGATCCCCGGGCACGAGATGATCGAGGAGGGGAGGTGTAAAGGGGAGGGGGTGCAGAGGGGGTTGGCGTATTTGCAGGGGGTGTTTCAGATGGTGGAGGGGGTGGTGGGAGTGGTGGGGGCGATGCCGTATGGGATTTTGGCCGATAGGTGAGTTTTTTGCTTTTTGATATATAATGTTAGGTTGGATTGTGTGGTGGGTTGGTTGAGTTTGTGGTGAATTTGGTGATGAGAGATCGGAATAAGGTAATGGCTGTACAACCTGGGGCCGACCGGCCGGCATCCTCCGGGTCACTCCGGCAGGCAACCGGGATATTTGCTTGTGGAAAGTATTGTTGCGGCCAAAAAGCATACCAGCTGATTGTTTTCTGGGCCAACAAAGCTATGTTTGTGGTTTGTGTCACATTTGTGATTAGTCACTGCATGCAGCTTGCTCACACCCTGGACGGACGTCCGATCGGCCGGCGACACCGCGCCACACAATCCGACCACCATCTCACTCGTCACTCCCTTCCACATAACCTCCTCATTTCCCCTCAGAAAGCCCCCCTCAACTATCTATCTACCCTTTAACCCCTTGCTAACCTCCCACCTCCAGCCTCGGCCGCCGCCCCGCCCTCCTCTCCTCCTGGCTCTCCTCCCTCCTCAACTTCCTCACCCTCTTCCTCGTCCTCCGCCTCTCCTCCACTCCCACCCCCCTCCTCGCCACCCCCCTCTTCCAACTCTTCGGCGGTGGCCTCCCCGTGGCCTTCTCCGCCATCTACGCCGTCGCCTCCGACATCACCAGCGAATCCGACCGCGCTTCTTCTTTCTTCTACCTGACGATCGCCGCCACCCTCGGCGGCATCTCGGGCCCCCCGGTGGCCTCGGTGGTCATGAAGAGTATTGGGCCGTGGGGGGTCGCGTGGGTGGTGGGCGCGTTGGCACCGGGGGTGCTCGGGGTTATTTTGGCGTTGCCGGAGACGTTGCCGCGGATTCCGGATGCCCCGGCCCCACCCAAGGATATCCGTGGGTTCCTCGTAGCCTTCAAGGATGCCGCCAGGGCGTCCATCAGCGACCTGGCCCCAAGCTTTTCGCTCTTGACGGACTGCAACATCCTCTGTACCATGGTGGCCTTTGTCTTCCAGAACCCGCTGTACCTCGCCTACTCGACCATGATGATCCAGTATATTTCGAAAAACTTTGCCTGGTCGATCGCATCGACCTCGTGGCTCCTGGTCCCCCTCGGCCTCTTAAACATCGCCTGCCTCCTCCTGCTCCCCACGCTCTCCCGATACCTCACAGCGCCCACTGGCCGCTTCCGCTGGTCGCCCTTCACCAAAGACAAGAACCTCACCCGCATCACCATCACCCTTGTTATAATTGGCGCCCTCCTCGAGGGTCTCACTACGTCCCTGCCGCCGTTTCTTTTGGGCTTGTTTATCGGGACGTTCGGCTCGTCTAATAACCCGCTGGCCCGGGCTCTGGCTACGCATTTTGTGCCGCCGGAGAAAACGTCCCGGCTGATGGCGTTAATTGGGATTGTTGAGACGATTGGCAGTTTTATGGGTGGGCCTGTGTTGGCGTTTTGGTTTGATTTGGGGATGAAGGGGTGGGTGCCGAGGGGGGCAATGTATTTGTATATTGCATTTTTATGCGCGTTGGCCGTGTGGGCCATTGGATATGTCACCGAGTCTTCCAAAAGGACCGAGGTTCCGGACGAGGATACCGAGGCCGTCTCCGGAGACGGAGAAGATGAGGCAGAGGCATTGATGACATATCCCGATTATGGAGCTTGAACATTGCTGTATAGAATCATTATTTGCTTTTGTATATTATTAAAACTAATAATAAAATAAATCATAACACATACTTGGAACCCGTCCAGAAACGCCCGATACCAAATACAAATACAATCAGGACAGCCACTCTTCTTACGACTCTTTAATTCAACTGATACTTGCTGCTTCCTGGCCGCCCCATCTCCAACTCCGGCGTTCTAATACCACTGCCTCCCTTCCCCTTTGCCACCTTCACCGGTGCCGGCGCGAACTCCGTGTACCGCCCCTTTTTTGAACTCTCAATCTCCACTACACTCATGTCCATTCTGACCCGGAACGAGCGGCCCCGCCAGTTAACGGTGGCACCAAGAAGAACGGCATAGGTCCAGATGGGAAAAGCAAGAAGCTCACGTCCGATCCAGGCCGCGATCCATTGAAGGAAGGGTCTCCGGGGGTGACTACCCGACTTGGCAGTTCCACGAGCCCACACGGGGGTATCTGCATCGATTTCAACAGACGATCCAGCATGAAGCATCGAAAAGTTAAAGTAATCACACAGCATCCACATGAAAACGAGACCAAGCCAGATGGAAAGTTGAGCCGAGCCAGTAGCCGGGATGCTCAGGTTCCGGGCAAACCAAGGAAGCGTAGTGACCGCGTAAGAAAAGGCACCGCAGCAAAGCAGAGATTCAACACCGGGCTCGACCAAAGTTGCCGCCAAGACCGTCCACTTTCGCGCCCGCAGCCATCGGGATCTCCGGGCGGCAAAGGCCCCCACAGACATCCCGGATGCCGGTTGAATAGCCAGATCCCCGACGCACAATCCGTGGTTGCGGAACCCGGGAATTTTGGAGCGCCACAAGAGATCACCAATCAGGTGGTCTTCGCAGATGTACATAGAGAAGTAATCGATACCCTGGAGATGCGCCTTGTCCTGCCCAGCGAGAATCGGGTTCTGCATAGGATCGGTGACCATGTCGAGGTGCGATTTGCGGAACATGTTGCTTTTACCGACAATGCAGGGGGCGACTGAGACCGTGTTGATAGCGCTGTAGAACTTGGCGTGCGTAGTTGCCATGAACATCTCGTCAAGACGACCGCCACCGTTGGCCCAGATGGATCCAAGGCCGTTGAAGATGTTTGCAGTAACATGAGAATCGGAACCAGAGGACGCAGGAGTAAAACCAGTAGCAGCGGACAAAAGAGAAGTCTGCAACTCGGCAGTAGCATTCGACCGGTCCACGTCAACTAATAGTGGCAACTGATGCACAAACTTGTACGCCGGCCCTCTCTGGCCACCCAACCGGAACCCCATTATCTTATCCACCATCCGCCCCGCAACGCCGTGTCCAATCCACACATTACAGTCGACAATCCAGATCAGGTCATCAGGGGCCTCGCCGTAAGCTCGGCTAATGTTGCGAATCTTCGGGTTCGGTCCGAGGTTGTCAACGTAGCCATGGGCGCCATGCAGGACAGGATCTTCCTCTTCCACGAGGACCTGCGCGTCATAGTCGGGGAAGTCAGCCACGATGCGACGGAGTATGGGGTAAGCTGGGTCAGATTTCTCGGCTACGCAGAGTCTAATTGAAAGCTTGGATTTCGGGTAATCTTGCTTGAAGACAGAAGCGATGCATTCATAAAGGCCGGCTTCAATACCTTTGACGGGGCGGATAATGGTGATGTGAGGGATCTCCTCTGTCGGCAAAGAGGGGCTGATGGGCGCTCTGGGTGTCTTGGAATAATTGTGGAATCTACAAGTATGAGGAAATTTTCGTATTAGCACAAGTAATTCATCATTACAACAAGGATTATCTCTGAATCCCAAAATGACATCACACAAATCACCAGGAAATGACATAGTGCGTCTTAGCTGCCCAGACCTCCGCCCAACTTGGCTATATTGTCCTCGTCGCCACTAGCGGTTCGCCTATGGGGGCTCCCGAAAGGAAATTACACTACTTGATCCAAACCTCGTACACATACATTTCGGCGCAAATGCTGACCCGGCGCTCCTCTTTAATTGACCTGCCGCATGTAAGATCAGGTTTCCGAGCCTTTTTGACAGCTCGTCTGAATCAAAGCAACACCTGACAGCTTTGACAGGTACCTCGGAAACCTTATTCAGTGGCTTTTTTCTTCTTTGTTTTCTCGGTTTGTGCCTTCACATTGGGTCGGGAATTTTTGTTTTTGAGATGGGTGGTATTTTTTTTTCTTTTTCTTTGTACATGACTCGGACAAGTGCGGGGAGACGATGACCTCACAGCCAAACATCAACTCCCCCATGAGAAAATGCGAGTCAGGTGCAGGATTGGGTATCTGTTGCATCGCAACGCAGGTACGTACAGTCGAGAAATTCCAATGAATTGGACAATGAAGATGCCGATGCTCCACGCCAGACAGAAGGACGCAAATATTTGCGCCACGGTCGACATGGCGGAAAGGCGTAAGTGTGTTCGTGTGGATATGACAGAAGTTGTTGGAATCTTGTTATCCAGGAAGCTGTCCGGTGGGTATATGAGACCCTGTATAGCGTGAACCGCGGTGACAAAAGATAGAAAAAAAGCTTATTTTCCCGAAAAAAACTAGGATTAACGCTGACTATAAAGGCTGAGAACCCAAGGAATGTTGTCAGTGAGATTGGATCCAGTGCCTGGATATACACCGGATTTGTTTGTTAAAGTTGAGAAAATGGTTGCGAGATGCGGATGTTGTTTTGCTCGCAGTCGGGAAAGGGATGTGCCAAATGAGTGAGATTTGCTTGGTCAGCCAATAATCTCCATTGAACGCCGGCATCCAATCCAAGATTCCGATTCTTGCTTATGCTTCGTCCAGGAAGAAAGAAAGGAATTGGTGCGAAACGACGGAATTAAAGAGCCTTTGAACAATGTAAACAGGTATACCAAAAAAGCAAAAAACCGAAAATTTGTCAGTCTGCGGCTATAACCACGCAGTTCGGGGTTTTAGTGGTAAGCTTTCCTTTTTTCGTCCTGCGCTGTCCCAGTTTTTGGTAGTGGCGCTGGTTATAAAACGGGTGAAGTCAAAGTGACGTGATGTTTTTTTTTTTTGCCAACTGCCTTTCGCCTAGACTGCTTGTGGATTGGCCTGGACGTTGCGCTGAGCTGCGTTGAGAAAACAATTGAGGGGGAGGGGACCAACAAGCGATGATAATGGTTGCGCTGCGCTGGAGTTGCTTGGCGAGCGAGTGCGTTGCGTGGTGGTGTGGTGTGAGGGGAGCTTGGAAGTTCGAATTGGTCAGTGTGCGAACTGGCGGCGTTAACAGCGGTTGTGCTGAAACAAGTCGGGTGAGAGAGCCTCTGGAGGGGAACGGAAGGTTGTGGAATGATGACAAGGGCATGTAAATGGCCCAAATGTTGTACTGGAAGTTGACGATGTTTCGAGATTTTCAGTTACCTCCGGTAATTCCAGAAATCTGGGAACCAATGGAAAGTTACAATCGGCCGACTTCAATATCTCTTGCCGTTCTTGGCTGCTTAGGATTCGTCCGTGATTCTTGTCCACTGAGCAGAAAGGAAGGAACCTGCTGATTTCAACAGTAACTGCATCCGCGCGAGATTTTAAAATGCAATTCAGAAGGAAATGTCTCCGGGTGGGTGGAGAATGAAGTTTGACGGCAGGTGCTTATGGGGAGTTGGAATGCACTTGCGAAATGACGAAGCGACATGTGCGGGAAAGGGTCTGTTAGCGATGAAACGAGATGCTTAGTCAATAGGGCATGTATAAAAAATTCACGATGGTGAGCACGGTTGTTTTCGGTGACAGGCCTACGGCAGTTGGTGTATGTCCGTGGCTCTACATGCAAAAGATCAAGACACAGCAACAACCGCAGGCTTATTCCTGCTACAATACCAAACTGACAGATGCTACAATCAGTACATGTACTGTTCTCTCTGGTCCATTTCCATAGCCAACTCTGCCATCATCAGCCTCGCGTAACAATGACGGTCTTGACACTCTCATTGTTCGATCCAGTTAGCTTGCTTCGATCTGATGGGAACTCGATGCTCGGGGTCGCAGTGTGGCGCTACGACTTCTCCACGACGCCAAATGAATCATGCAGAAAAATGCACGTATCATTCGGCCGAGGGTCAGGAACAGCTGCTAAATAATAAGAAGATCCTTTTCATCTTCCAAAATTTGAAGCTCATCACACACACTAACACGCTAAGGTTTATCCTCGAGTAACACAAGGAATCACCTTTCCACGACATATCGCGATCACGAACGAGTCGATGACTATTAGCAATTTTATAGACGGAAATCGACCCTGATTTAGTTGTTTCTTCTCTATCCGTCATTGCTTTATTGTTTCCCACTTACCGACTCATCCCTTCATCATCGACCACCCGTGGCCCCAGGCGTCAAATTCCTCCATGTCTGCGGATCTCCTAGGATTATAGCTTTAACTGCATAAACCTGGTCTTGCTGGACGAAAAGAGGAGATATCCAGCGACAAGCGCAGAGACAGGCGGATGATAATGGAATGGCGGTCGTCGCGTGGTACCTAGAGGCGCGTACAATGGACATCATTGAGTCTTGAGTGATGCGAGAGAGTTGGTCGTAAGTGCCTCAAACTACGGGAAGAGTGATCAGAAGTGGAAATCAATGCGGTCCAGTGATGGTGGGGTAGGGGTAATGTTCTGTGCTCTGTATATTGTGATGTAGCGAATATTTGGGTCCATTGCCGGGAGGCAGAAAGGCATGATTATGCTGTACTCATTCTTTGTTATGGCTATTGATATCTGAAACTGACAGGTTGTTTGACATGAATGATTTCTCAATCACTGGTAATTTCGGAGATCATACTACGGAAATTTTGACAATCTAGCATATAGATAGGTACAGATATAACTACCGGAAGAGTACAAATTGTATATATTAACTATAACGCGGTCTGTGGACATTAGATACTCTCCGGAGCAACCGGAGAGGTTCGGTGTTTAGTTGGCTGATTGTGTGCAGCTAAATAACTGTTCGTGTCACGATGCAGGTGGATGTGGGATAGAACGTTGCCGCGGGGGCGGTTCTAGGGTGAAATTGTGTTGAAGATTCCGATGAAGCCGAGATTTTAATCGGGTTGTGCACATTTTCCAAAACTTGACTTGTAATTGGGAATAGACCGGGAATGACTTAAAGACGCAAAGGCTAGATAAACAAGGTATACTGTAATTCTATGGATTGTGCCGCAAACATCATCCAACGATTGTCCGTTGATATATAGGTGTGTTTGCTAACAACTGTACATTACCGCAAACATTCGCAATCTGACAAAGGGTTCCATATAACCCTTAAACATTGACATTTCCCTCAATGTTCCTCGTAACCCATTTCACGTGCTCATGTCAAAGCACAAAATTCCACCTCCAACCTCCAGGCCCCACATCGTTATCGTCACGATAAGAAAAAAAAACCACCCGTCCCATAAAAATTGCAAACATTTCTCCCAAGCACACCGACATCACGAAACTTTCTTCTCCATCTGTCTACTCATTTTGCTTTCCTGATTGATACTCGATTGTACGGATGGACATACGTGTGAGATTCCCCACACCGGGATGACAAAATTCTCCCAATAAATCGGTAGGTCGAAAAGTCTATGATGTACCCTAGCCACACCTGCCCTCAATCCAATGGATTTGATCGCGAAAATCTTGATGAAGACTTCCGATGGTCCAGCGTTTACCATGATGACAACTATTCCCGGAGCTGTAAAAGTGCTTTCGTAAGAAACCTTTGATGGAAGCCCAAAATATAGACTACAACGGTATCTGATCTAAACGCAATCTTTTCATTCTATCACTACCTCAAGACTGATGTCTTTGAGCAACCAAGCTAACCGGTTCTAAGTAACAGTAAATTTCTAAAAATAAAAATGGGCCCATCAGCTCAGCAACCCGAAGCCTTACTGGCTGAAACGCCGGTATCCACGGAGCCCGCCGTCACTCCCACTACCCCCATCAACCTCCTTGAGAAGAATAATCATGAAATCTATTCTAAACCCAACCCCATTCCTACCTTTCCTCTCCCCACCTTTCAACCCTCTAATCCTCTCTCTGTCGCCCACCTTCTCTACACCATGGCCCGCATGGCTCTCTTCCCTCCGCAGGAAGCGTTGATTATGTACGAAGGACTCTTGTTTTGCAAGAGCATGTCGGTCAACGTGGTAGACGAGAAAGACATGTTTGCATTGTGGCAAATGGGCTTCTATGGCAAGGGAAATCTGAGTCGGTCAGAGCCGAATTGGGCTAAGAGTCAGGAGGTGAAGAAAGGACTGAAGAATGAGCATGTCTCCGAGGCGTTTACTATTGCCCGGCGTGAAATGAGGAAGCAGGCGAAGTGGGAGAGGGCACGGGCAGAACAGGAAGCCATCAATGAGACTAGACTGAGAGAGGCACTGGAGGTCTTTGATGCCGCCTTGGTACCGTGTGGCCCTGGGGCGTTATTAGCATTACCTAACAACGAGCATGACCTCAGAGAACGAAGGGAACTATTTGAAGAAAAAGTCCGCGCTAGCCAGCGAGAGTACCTGAACTCATTTGGGCTTGCGGTCCCTTTGTTATCCACTACTCCGGCGGAACCCGTGAAGCCGTCAGATGATGTTGTCACGACCACCGAGGTTGAGCCTGTTCTCGATATCATTCAGGACGTCGTCCCTGATGTGACCATTCTTGCCCCATCAGCCCCCATAATCCCTCGGTCTCCCCTCCGTTCCTTTTCGACTGTCCCTCATAGTCCCGCAGCCTTGCTGGCATTGCCGAATTCTCAGGCTGACCTGGAAGCACTAACAAAGAGGCGGGCGTTTCCGAGGTGGAAGACGACAATCATGATTGATATGCCGTCGCCACCAATGAGCGAGGATAGTGAAGGGAGTTTCAAATCCTCGAAGCATAAAGCAGTGAGGTTTTCAACGCAGGTTACTCGGACTAACTTTTCGATTACGGCACCGCCGAGTCCGACGCAGATATCGGCGCATCATGTCAACTTTGTGATGGAAGAAGATTTGAAAAGGGGCCACGAAGTCATCGAAGAGGATTCCGTCGTTACCATGGAGCATCTGCAGTTGACGTTTGAGGAGGCATTCTTTTTGTCTTTCGCCTTGGGCAAGTTGCGCATCGTCAACCGTATCAGCCGGAAGCCGTACACTATTCCGGAATTATTCAGACGGTTCCGGGAATACAGCTACATGCCTCCGCGTGTCGCGGAGCCCTTGAAGGCTGATGATCCATTCCTTATCAACTACGCCGTCTACCACCACTTCCGCTCCCTCGGATTTGTTCCCCGACCCGGTATGAAGTTCGGTGTCGACTGGCTCATCTACCTCCGGGGTCCCGTCTTTGACCATGCCGAGTATGGCGTCATTGTGCAGGCGGCTTATTCTGACAAGGAATGGAAAGAAATGGGTGTGGTGCAGAAGGAGAGGGATTGGCAGTGGTTTCACGGAACGAACCGGACACTGGCGCATGCGTTTAAGACGTTTGTGATGGTTTATGTGGAGGTACCAGGGCCCTCAGCATTTGAAAAGGCAGAGAAACGGGGGATTAGTGAGATTGTTAGGAGCTATAAAGTGAGGGAGTTTATTGTGAAGAGGTGGTCAGCAAACCGGAACCGGTGAGCGGGCGGAGAAGGCAGTTTATGGTCACATAGTCAATGATGTTTGTCACATGTAATTATTTCACAAATCTGGAACTGTAGACGGGTCTGGATATCCTTATGATTAATGACTGGAATAGACTTTTGATATCTCAATGGATTGTTACCTTGATTATTATGTGGGTGATGTGTATCTGATGTGCATCACGTGATGGATTGTTTGTCCAAGTTACGATCTCCAAATTAGGAAAGACGGGTAAAATCCTGCTGAGTGGGGAATCAATTACTTTAGAGGGATTTAATTTATTTTTTTAGTTTTTAATTTTCTTTTGCGTTTCTTGGTGATCCCACGCTGGATCTTGTGTTACTTTGTCTGTTTGATATCTGATCATGATATTAAGGAATGTGGTCAGGAATCGGACCTTGAGGCCGTCCGCAGCTCGCCAGGTGCCGAGTGTGTCTGTATTGAAAGGCTCTTTGCTTCAAGAAAGACGCTTTTGGGGCCGCAGTGTCGAGGAAAAGCCTGATGATCAACCTACGTCAGGCTCTGTAAACTTCATCTCCAATCTCATTCCCAACATCGGGTCCCAATCTAACGCCAGTCCATTACCAGAATCAACCTCATCTCCCTCCACATCTGCCTCTGACACTACCGAATCCCCAGAAACTCCCTCTGATGCCACCGCCTCTCCCGATACCCACCGCCTCTTCTACAGAGACCCCATCATCTTCACCTACGCTCATACCAATCCCTACGAGTCCCTCCCCCTCAAAATCGTCCCTGCCTCCGTCCTCTTCCGCGACGCCTGTCATTGCAAACTCTGCATCACGCTATCCTCGGGCCAAAAGACCTTTGCAACCCATCAGATATCACCCGAGATTCGCCCAAAAAGAATCCATGTAGAAGCAGACGGCTCACTCAAGATCTGGTGGAAGAACGATATATCTGACAAGAAATGGCAGGGTCATGTTTCGGAGTATCCAGTGTTGTGGATGAAAAAGGTAGGGTTCAAGACGGCGGATGGACGGTCCCAGACGAGGGGAAACTGGAAGGTACCAGGCTTGCCAGTCAAGATGACGTTGTGGGATCGCGAGATGATTGAATCGTCAGTTGACAGGGTGCCGTACAAAGACTTTATGCAATCGGAAGATGCCCTTGAGCAGGTTCTACTCGACTTGAAGTCGTTAGGGTTGGTCTTTCTCACTGATGTCCCCAAAGATAAAGGGTCGGTTGAAAAGATTGGCCTGCGCATCAATAATCTGCAGGAGACCTTCTACGGTCGTGCTTGGGACGTGGTTTCCAAGCCGCAGGCGGAGAACATTGCGTATACGAACGAGTCCTTGGGGTTCCACATGGACATGTTATATCTGCAGAGTCCCCCGCGCATTCAGATTCTACATTGTTTGGAAAACTCGGCAACGGGTGGCGAGAGTTTATTCTCCGATGCCAAGTACGTAGCCAAGGGATTAGTCCTAAACGCTCGTCGCGGCAACCTACAGGCGAAGAGGGACGTCGAGGCCTTGGCGTCTCGCCAGGTCCGTTATCATTACAACCGCCACCCATTCAATTACCGCCACTCGTGGCCTGTCCTCGACTTCCCACTCTCCGAGAACATGGATGAAGTCTGGACTCGGGATGCCCTCTCGATTCCCGAAGTCTACTGGTCGCCGCCTTTCCAGGCCCCGGAGGCCCCGCATGAGATTTGGGAGGGCACGGGCACAATTGTCGACAACAAGAAGATTCTGGGTTGGCTGACGGCCATCAAGAGGTTCCGCAAGCGGCTGGAAAACGAAGAAAATGTATTCAAGACACGACTGGAGCCCGGGACCGCGGTGCTGTTTGATAACCGGCGCATCGTGCATGCCCGAAAGGCCTTTGACGTCAATAGTGGGCAACGGTGGCTCCGCGGGGTCTATATCTCAGACGAAGACTTCCGCAGCCGACTAGAGAGCATCGACCAGGAAACCGCGAGGTACTACTCAAAGAAGATGAAGGTCCCGATGTGGAATAAGCACCCGAGTGATGATAATGGGTATACGTTGTGGCAGTATCTATCGAATAAGCTGGATATGGAGGAGACGAGGCTGGAATTGAAACGGTTGGGGTTGGCGGGGTTAGAGAATATGATGGTGGTGCGGGATTCGCTTCAAGATAGAATGGAGAAGGAGGAGAAGGCGAGGCTGTTGAGGGAAGAGATTCAGCGGGCGAGGCAAGAAGGGAGGGAACCGGTGGTTTTGGCTAGTCCGGAGGATGGGGTTGAAGCTGAGGTTGAGGGCAGCACACAAAAGGAATCAAACTGATTAAGAGACAATAGAACCATGATAATCAATAACAATCATATTGGGACAACAATTTAACTTGGGTATTTATCGTTGAATGTTATGACTCTTTCCCGTTTCTTCATTTCCACGGCTTAACATCCACGCCATCCACCGGCACCACGTCCACCTTCCGGTTCCCCACATCCCTCCAATCCGTACTCAACGCGGTCCCATTACTCTCGATAAAACTCTTCTGCATCGCCCTCTTTTGCTCATCGGTGGCCCCTGCGTACAGAGTCTTGAAGAGGGCATTGATGTCTTTGTCGTCATCGTCCTTTTCATTTTTCGTGACGGTGTCCCAGTTGATGGGGCCTTTGCGGGAGGACGTGGGATACGAAGGGGTCTTCTCGGCAGCCGTAATAGGAGCGTTTGATGAAGAGGCGGCGGTGGATGAGGATGGAGCCGGGGCGGAGGTGGAGATAGAAGCGACGCCGGAGGTGGGGCCGGATAGAGAGAAGAGAGGCGCCGAGAAGGCAGCTGGCCATTTGGTCTGGGGAGCCTTCTTCAGAGTAAGTTCAATCTTCACAGGTGCAACCCGGTGCGTCGACTCCGCAATATTGACCGGGCCCGCCAATTGTAATTTGATGGCGGCATCTTCCGAGCCATCCAATGGCAACCCTGCAATGTGAATTTCCGAAGACACCGTCTCGTCGTCACCAGACGGGACAAACGTCACCTTGACACTCTCTTTCTTGGCCCCTTTGATGAAGAGTGACATCGTCACTTTGTCCACCGATTGGTAAAAGTCCGTCCGGACAGTCTCCGTCTTGAGAGCATTCCCAGTCGTCTTTACTGGTGCTGCAACAGCTGGCATAGCCTCTTCCTTCTTTGATTTCTCATCATCCTTTTCAACAACGGGCACTTTTGTCACATTGGGCTTCCACGCCTTGTCCCCCTTTGGAATCTTCTCCAAAGCCCCTAAACACTGCGTTCGGAATGTCTGGATCGACATCACCTTGTTCCTAGCCTCTGACTTAGTCATACGCTGATTCGCATCCAGATTCCCCATGACCGCTCTCATCTCCTCCATCACCGCCTCCTTCTTCAGCGTATAATTCCCCTCCGCATCAACATCCGTTGTCTCTTTATCTTCCTTACTCGCCGGCCCCGCCGCATGCAACTGCAACGACCACCGCGCCGCGCAATCCGCCGACGCATACTGGCCCATTCTGTACAAGGCGACGGCACGCCGGTATTGCGATTCGGCCATTAAAGGCCGGGATGAACGGGAAACGGCGGCATGGTAGGCGAGCGAGGAATCTTGGAGGGCGGAGGGGTAGTCGGCTGATGAGATGTGGGCGCGTGAGCGGGAAAGGTAGTAGAAGGGGGATTGGGAGGCGGCAATGGCGGAGGTGTAGTGGGTTATGGCGAGAGGGTAGTCTTTGGCAGCCTTGGCTTTGTCACCGAGGGTGGCGTATGTTGAGGCCGACATGTTTGCGGCGTGCTTATTAGGTGAGTTAATGTGGATGATGCAGATATGTAAAATTGTGATGATTAATATGATGATGCCGAGTCAATGTCAAGAATTCCAATGGTTGTGCTGATGGGGTGGTGATGTGGTGCTTGCCGTTTACAAGCCAAACATGGAAACCTCTGGAACCTACACCACGGCGTGGGGTATTGCGCCGGCAGAATAGTCATCGTTACTCACCGCCTAAATTCTCAAGAGCCTAAACCATCATTGGATCTTTCATGTGAATGTGACAAAGATCTGCATGAAACCTGGGGAAATCCATTTTAATCTTGTATTCCCGATCTTGGTAGAAAACAGCCAATTTTTCCTTCCCAGTGAATTTTTTGAGATTGAATCATCTGGCATCGCAGACATCATAGCTATCGAAGCTTAAACACTCCAAGCTTCCGCATTATCACACACACCGCCTTTTGACTCTGCATCCGGCAGTGACCGGCATTTTTGACATCATTGTAATCATCCATAGAATCTAAACATCACCACTGTAAATTCTACTACTGCTTTTCTTTCTACAAACACAGCCAACATCTTATACCCACAAAACTGACCGATATGTCCACCGAGATGAAAATCGACCCCGTTCGCTCGGCGCAACTTGCCGCACAAATCACCTCCATTCGCAACGCTATAACTGCCGTCGCCGCCGGCCGCCAGGTACACACATCTCCCCCACATCCCTCCCCAGTCACAAACTTTCCCTCCAACTAACACCCATATTTCCGCTTCGCGCCTCTTAGGTCCGCCTCGTCGCCGTCTCCAAGCTCAAACCTGCCAATGACATCCTCGCCCTCCACACAAACCCCTCCATCGCCCAAACCCACTTCGGCGAAAACTACACCCAAGAGCTCGCCTCCAAAGCCGCTATCCTCCCGCGGGAAATTGCCTGGCACTTCATCGGCGGCCTGCAAACTAGCCACTGCAAAACGCTCGCCAAGATCCCCAACCTGTACACCGTCTCCAGTGTCGACACGGCCAAGAAGGCCGAGACGCTGTCGCGCGTGCGCAGCAGCATTAAGGGGGCCGCCCCAATTAATGTGCATGTGCAGGTGAATACGTCGGGGGAGGAGAACAAGTCGGGGTGCCAGCCGGGAGAGGAAACGGTGGCGTTGGCGAGGAGGGTGGCGGAATTGCCGGGTTTGGTTTTTAGGGGGTTGATGACGATTGGGGCGGTTGCGAGGTCGAGAGAGACGACTAAGGAGACAGAGAATGAGGACTTTAGGGTGTTGAGGGAGGAGGGAGAGAGAGTTAAGGTGGCGCTAGGGTTGGAGGAGATTGAGTTGAGTATGGGGATGAGCGAGGATTTTGAGGGGGCGATTGTCATGGGGAGTTCGGAGGTGAGAGTGGGCAGTACCATCTTTGGAGAGCGACCGATGAAGAATGAGGCCAAATTAGTCGAGTAGCGAGGACAGGGCGACGATACAACAAGAGAAAGTACAGGTATAGATAATGTGGTCTGGCAACAAAATCTCAGTCTTTAATTCATTCCCAATCATCCATAATACACAGAAATATACAAAAAAAAAAAACAAGATAACCAAGAAAATCACAACCTGGATCGCAAAAAGTTCCCATGGTATATACTAAGATAACATCCGTCCACTACTCGCTCATTGAACCATTACATTCCCAAACGCATCCGTAATATCCCGCATTGACGGCCCCGTATGCATCCCGTCCTCCGCCACCAAACTAACCCCCTCCGCCAACCTCTCCTCCATCAACCCCAGCAACACCGGCGGCACCGACTCATCCGTCGCCCGAATCGTCAACCGCACCGCCTTGGCCCCATAATTTGGCTCCAACCGCATCAAACAGCCAAACTTACCGGCCTCCGATGTATGCAGTACCGACGCCCCGACAAAGTTCTGCGGCTTGGGGTCGACGGATTCGAGGATTTTCCAGCGGAAGCCTTCAATGGTGCGGCGGACAAAGGCGGCATTGAGTTCACAGTGTGGTGCGCCGGTGAGTTGGATGATTTTTTGGGATTCGCGAGGGGCGCCGCTGATTTGCTTCCAGCGTTTGAAGAAGTCGTCGGCAGATAGATCGGCGGGTGACATGAATTTGTGGCCGGTGATGGGCAGTTTGAGGGTTAGGGCTTGGAGAGCACCGGCAAGGTAGGATATGCGGATAGTGGGGGATTTGGCGAACATTTTTTTGGCTTCAAACATGATGATTTGCTGGGCTTGTTGTTGTGAGGCAATAGTAGGGTCGGGGAGAGACTTAACATCCCAGGTCAGGTTGCCTTTTTCCGACTGGTCAAGATCAAGAGTAGTGGTGAAGGAGGTCATGGTGGCCGGTGTGCGGTTGCGGAAGTACATGATTAGGCAAGCCATCTCTCCACGGTACTCGGACCGGACACCTATTTGGATCTGACCGTCCTCAAATAGAACACCGTCGGACTTGAGCATCAAGAGACTGTAGCCGCGCTCCCAGCCTGGCGACAAGTGAGCAGCTGACGCCAAGTTAGGAACCTTTGCTGGCTGTTCAGAGCCAAGAAGATCGATGCCGGCAAGATCACCTGCAGCACCGGTGAGGTTCCCGTTGGCATCGACGAGTCCACGAGTCGAGAAGGTACGCTTGAGACCACCATTGATGGCCATGCGGCGTTCAGAATCGTCCTGGTTAGCGTCTTTACCACCGACGATCCAAGTGGTTTTGTCACTGGTGTTGGCGTGTTTCTTATGGAGGCGAGACAAGAGGGCTGATTGACGTTCGGGGAAAGGAGGCATTTCGTCACAAACGGTGCGCAGGAGGTCATCCGAGGGCCGGGTGACAAGGGTGAGGTATTCACAGGCACGTTGTTGGAGTTCCGAGTCCAATGTGTGCGAATACAATTGGAAAACACCTATGAGTTGCGGCTTGATTTCGGGGAACAGGTTGACAAACTTGATGAAGCAAGAAATAATCATACCGCGGGTCGCCGAAGAGCATCCGGGCATTTTGGACTGTAACGCCATGAACTGCTCCACCGGACTGCACCGCGGCTGGTCGGCAATCAAGTGGCCAAACTCGCCCAGAATATATGCGCCAATCTTGACAAGCGTCTCGTGACAGTGGTCATGCTTAACGTACTGTAGGGCATTCTGCGCCGCGTACACCTGGAGCTCTTCGTTGTTGGTGACAATCTGAATCACACGCTGCCAGACCTCGTCGGCCACGTGATCGCCAGCCATGGCGATGAGACGTAGTGAGATATCGACATACCACTGGACATCTGTAGCGTATTTCTCAGTGAGAATGGCAATCTTGAGGACCATTTCCTCGCGGATGGCAAAGTCGGCGTTTTGGAGGTAGTGCAAGAGTTCCCCGACAATGACGCGCGAGTTGGTAGCATCACACATACTGTACAGGAGATCCAAACCTTTACGCCGAACACTGATATCACGGTCTTTGAGAGAGCCAAGGATAATGCCCTGGTGCTGCTTGATAGGATCCAATGTCTCCGTCTGCGCCGCCAGGTGCGTCATGGCCTCCAAACCCAGATATCTCACGTTGGTCTCCCTCGACTGAATAAACTTTCCCAGCCGTGTCGACACTGTCTTCATCAACCCGGTTTCGGTATCCAGATGGATAATCAGGTTGATTGCCTCAAACAGCACGGCATTCTGCGCATTGTTCTGCTGTACGTTCTTGCTGGCCTCGAGCGCCGTATTAAGGATGCGTGTCAATGCCTCGCGGATCATGTCGCGAACATGCGTGTCTTCAGATGGCGGGAAGTATTGCAACAGTCGCAGCAGCTTGATCTGGATCCACGGACACGGCACTTTATAGTAGAGGTAGTCCTGCGAATACTCGTTATCGACAACAATGCGCTTGAGCCTGGCGGCAGCTTTGGGGTAGGCACCGCGATATTGCTCAAGGTTGTCTTGGGCGAGGGTCATGACAAGGGAGGTTACGGAGAGACCGACGCCGAGATCGGGGTCGTCGAGGAGCGAGATGATGCGTTCAGACCAGGTGGGCTGGACGATGGCGGGGTATTTACGGTACAGGCGGAGTAGGGTAAGGGCAGCCTTCTTCTTGACGAAGGACTTGGAGGTTCTGTGGCCATAGTGTTAGTAAGGGTAATTTCCCGGAGAGGTTACGGAGGAGACGGAGCTCCGGGACTTACGGTGAGATCAAGAGCCGGTGAACCTCGCCACTAAGGGCTTCTCCCATTTCCCGTCCACCAATGTTTGCAATCGCATGTAACGCCAGACAGTTGAACAGCTCATTATGGTCCATCAAGTCCTTCCGAATACTGTTAAACACCAAATGCAGCATCTCATGCCTCTCATGTAACAGTAATGTCAACGCCAGATACCCAATCTGCTTCTCTGAATACTTGTTCGACGAAATCAGATTAACCGCCTCCAAATGTCCAAAGTCCACATCCCACCCCAAAATATAAATATACAACAGCTTGCACACATATTTCTTCTTGCTGTAGCCGTTTAGATTGCCGTCTTTGAACTTTTGTCGGATATTCGCAAGCTCCTTATTGATGCGCTTCTCCTCGAGGTCGCGTGCGCGCGCGTTACGGAGGTCGGCAATGAACTGCACGAGACCGCGCATGTTTTGATTGCTGCTCGACGAGCGCCCGAGGAACGAAGAGGCGCTCGAGGACATGGTGGGTGGCGGAGATATAGACAAGGTAGTGGGGAGAATCAGTGTCGTGGGTGGGTTGCCAGCCTTGAAGGGAAGGCGACAGACGAAGATTGAAAGACTTATCGATAGAGTTGGCGACTTTTTTTTGTACTCGTTGTTGTCGTGGGTTGGGTGGGAATTGAGGATCTTCAAGGGCGCCGAGGGCGGACAGCGGATGTGGCGGAAGAGGGATGGCCCGTTTAGCAACGGTCTGGGCGGCCGATTTAGTGATTTGGTGGGCTCGCGCGGAGGGTTTAGGTTCGTATGGAGTGAATGAGGGTTAAAGTGTTCTTAGGGTGTAGGGTTATTGTGACTTTGCCAATATCTGTACAATATGTATAGAAGGGTTCACCCTATACACTCCGTCATAGACATGTCTTAAACTTGGCGAGAAAGGGCTAATACATGATTTAGAATCACCAAATCTGTCTTCATCGAAATTCAGCCATTGTCAGTCGGACATTTGTCCGAAGATCGTGGTAGTGCCACTTTTCTAGCGCCCGACGTAAACCATCCCTAGTAATGCCCCACAATTCCAGGAACCCGTTCCATCCGCCAACTCCAACAAACCACGGTAGCTCTTATCATAACCCCCCCACAACCCACCTCCATCTCCCCAGACCTTACCACCCACATTGCCGTTTTCCCCTCACATGAACCCCCGGGCTTTCCTTGAAAACTCCCCCCCCTTTTTTTTGTTTCATCCTCCCGATTCTGGTCTGACAGGAATGCCTTCCGGTTCGCAGCTACTTGCGGGGTTGCAGCCCGTGATGGCGGGGCCGGCTCCTCGCGTTGGTTCACTGGCAAGCGGCATGAGAAGATGGCTAGCAACGCATTCGGCGGCACCTCCCAATTTTTATGTTTTTAATAGTCGGGCAAAGTATTTACAGAAGGAGAGGGCAGCGGAGAATGTGAAGAGTAGTCGGGAGACGGATTATCTGAAGGATGAGGTTGCGCGGAGGCTATGCGAGCGACTATTGGTAGGTTTGAAATTTTTGTTGAGGTTCTGTGGATGACTTTCTAATTAATATGTAAAGGATATCAAACGGGATTTTCCAAGGGTTTTGGACTTTGGAGCGAATTCTTGTAATCTCGCCCGGGTCCTGATCCGTGAGAATCCGGATCCGCTAACGGAGACATCGCCGCCCATCGCCAAGCGGATCGACCACTTGGTAGCTGTTGAGTCATCCCCAGGTCTCCTCTATCGTGATGGATCGGACGACAAGATGGGAGACCTCACGATTGAAAGAAAAGTCATCAATGATGATGCCCCGTTACCATTTGAAGCTGAATCATTTGATATGGTCCTCAGTTCTCTCAGTATGCACTGGATCAATGACCTTCCGGGAGCCCTAGGCCAGATCAATGCAGTGCTGAAAAAGGATTGTCCATTTATTGGAGCCATGCTCGGTGGAGACACATTATTCGAGTTGAGAACCTCACTGCAACTAGCAGAGCAGGAAAGAAGAGGAGGCATCTCGCCGCACGTGTCTCCTCTGGCTGATGTCCGAGACGTGGGAAACCTCCTCCAAAGAACAGGCTTCAAGATGTTAACGGTAGACGTGGAGGACATTATTGTAGACTACCCCGACATGTTCGCCCTCATGGGCGATTTGAAAGCCATGGGTGAAGGCAACGCCGTAAAAAGCCGGGAAATGGGCCCCATTGGCCGCGACATCCTTATTGCCGGAGATGCCATCTACAAAGCTCTTCATGGAAACGAAGACGGCAGCATCCCCGCGACATTCCGGGTTATCTACATGATTGGGTGGAAAGAAGGGGAAAATCAACCTAAACCAGCAAAGCGCGGCAGCGGACATATCAGTCTCATTGACGCCCTCAAAGGCAAAGAATAAGGAACCAGCCCAGAGTCGAAAACAGTCACCAGCACTCATTATGTACCAGCACATGTACCATAGTCAACAGATTTACAACCCCAGATATAAAACAAACCATTCGTAACATCTCTGTTAATTATCATATAAGCCAACAATGCAATAATCCAGTAAAAACCCACGTCTTCCCAGAGGCATTTACACCCTCCGGAAGTCAGACATACACCGCACAATGCACCCCTGCCCCGCGACATCCACCACTTTCTCGTGCCAAGAGAGCAATACGCTCATCGCGGCCGTTACAGACTCGTTGGGGCCACCTGGGCGCCCGGTAATTTGGCTGAAGCCGCCGGTGTTTTGGGCCGCGAGACGAGAAGGGGCGCGAACGGAGGAGGAACCGGATTCCATGCCCTTGTAGCTGTTGTGGGAAATGAAAGTTAGTATCTGGTCGCAATAGGAAAATTAGACAGTTTTTGTAGATGTTGTAGGCTTACAGATACTTGGTGAGGACATCGAGGAGCTCGCTGCCACCGGGAGAACCGTAGATGGAGGAGAGGATGGGGGTCATATCGCTAGCCTTGATAGACTGCAAGACCTCGAGAATCATCTGAAGATGGGCGTCCTATTTCTCGTTAGTTTCCGCCGCCCCATACACCGGCATATAGAATCACACATTCTCTCCTTACCTTGGCGGCATCCTGTCCATTGTAAACCGGTATCTCCAGGCACCCACGGAGCGCTCCCTCGGCATCACCACCTCTCAGGAGCTGGCGTACTTGTTGCGCCAAAGCGCGCACATCATTTTCCGAAATCTCGGACTGCGGGGGGTGCAGAGTCGCGGTGTTGAAGTTGTAGGGTGAGTCCTCCTCGAAAGCATCAATGTTGATTGTGCGCCAGGCGTCCGTGAAGGAGTCAGCAGTGACCTGCTGGATGATAGACATAGTGGTGGGAAGCTCCTGAGATGCTGGCTATTTGTACGGATGATGGGAGACGAGGCGGGTATCCTTGGTAGTGAAGATTTAGGAAGATAGGTCGCGATGGGGCCAATTGGGTGTTAAGACGTCTGATGTTGATTTTCAGTGCGGAAATGTTGGTATGGGAGCTCTGTCGGGTATTCTGGAGCTGTCGCATGGCCGGAGCCTTGCGGGGCTTAACTTAGGTCGGTGACGTTGTGAGATAGCATGGACAACTGGTGGCAGCTGATAGGTGCTTCACCCTAACCCTTGAAACCCAATATCGTCTTTACTTCCATGAATAGATTCAATCAACAAAATGATCCCCAGAAAGTGAGGTTCGTGACCAGAAAACAATATATATGCGTTGTCACACATCGTTATATCATGTCAACCTTAAACATCAGCAAATGGTACTAAAGGCCACTAGAATTCCAGGATTCTGTTGCTTGCCAACATCGTCAGGCTGTTATACTTTCTACATGTTGAGATGAAGGTTTTATCCTTCTGCATGAACGCGCTTTGCAAACACTATAAGATGATCCATTGATGGGCCTCAAAGGAGAATTGATAATCACGAGAAGATCCTATGTTTTTCATTGTACAAACACAATGGACTGTTGAAGGAATTGAGACTCTGTGGGGTAGATGCGGTGGGCGCTTAGTTGCTGGGAAAGATCCGGCAGTATACGAGATGCGGGGTTGGATCTGGATGAGGGAAGGATGGGAATCCGGTGGTGATGTGTTGGCTAGTGTGAGGATTGGAGGGGTTTGAATATGAAGATGAGGGGTGAGCGATGGATGCTGCGTCCAGCTGGTGATGCAGGCGCATTGGGGAGTTACATGCAGAGTGTTATGACGGGTCCTACTGCGAGGTGAGTTGACGATGGATTGCAGCACAAGGCTCTTGTAGTTTGGCTCGATAGTGGCCGAGATTTGGCAGGAGTGATGTGAGATGTGATACCTTGACATTTTGCTGGCTGATGATCGGCCAATGCAATCGAATGGCGTGAATTCTCCAACGCTCATTGGTCCATAATTCCCCCTCTGCTTCTCCAACTTCTCGCTAGTACCTGTAGACTGGTCTTTTCTGGCGTCTTCCCGTACCCACTTGTAACCCAACCACATGGCCCTCGTCGCTCAATCTGTACCAACAGGTATCGTGCAGTTTTTTTTTTCTCCCACGTTGTTGTCATTGGGCGGATGGGGAGGGTAGGATTGGGAGGTCTCAGATACCACTGCGCGATTGCGTAAATGGTCAGAAGGGGAAATGGGCGTGTGATAGTGATGAGTATGAGTGAAAGTGAAGTGGCCTAATAGGGCAATGTTCTGTCAACGGATGTGATATGATGGTGTTATAGTGGGTGGTTTGGTGATTAGTATCTTTCCGTAGTGGCCAAATGGGGACCGACAGTGAGTGCTACATCTATTGACTACTGAGTGGTATTTTGATCCATAGTGTCGTGGGATAATATGGGTGATACATAGGTTCATATATAACAGCAGATGATATGCTTAATGCCAACCTAACCACTACAGAAATCTACAGACCTGATAACTTCAGTTTTTATATAGAATAATACTATACGTCACATATGGGAACCTATCAACCTGAAATGATACCTTCATGTTCAAGTGTTTACATACGAAAGTAGGGGGACCTTTATCCAATTTTCCTCTTTTGTCGACTTGCATGTTCATAGTTCATGCACTGCGATAGTATGGTATCACTCTACAATCCTAGAAATTTTTTTGACACTCCATTGTTCAAGAGATCTCAACTCCTCGTGTCATATCTTGTATACAACAATGTCCCTCTTGAAAACTGCCATGTAGTCCAATCTGATGTCGCACAACAACCAGTTGTCGCACAACCCTAACACGCTCTCCTCGTCCACGATCTCGTCTAACCCTACACCTCTGACCCAATCTCCACTTACAGGCTCCACTCCTCATGTTACCTTCCATCCCATCTCCTCGGAGGTGGCACACAAACCCCTTCCCCGTTTTGACCCCCGGCCTCGGGCATCCCCAAAAAGCAGAACTGCACCCTACGGCCCCCCGAGCCTGGACCACGTCCGTTCACTGTATGTGTATATGTAAATGGATTCTCTCATCCCATGCGCCACTGTATTTGTATTTATTCATGTTTACTTATTTGCATTCCGGCCGAACAATTGTCAGACAAGGCGGATGGGTTTCCCGGGTCGGAGGAGTGGGTATATATTTCGCCGAAGTGGATCCACCCTGGTTGGTAATCTTGACCTTGTTTAGGGACTGATTGCCGGATGGCTGGGTGAAAGAGCAGGGAACTATACAAACCGCGTCGAATTACTGGGTTAGAAAGGGTTGGAGTCGATGTGTTGGTTTAGCTTGATTGTTTGTTTATTAAGCAAATCCTTTTCTGTTCAAACACTCAAAGTAACCGATACCATATCACTATTCTTTGGGATCTTTTATCGCTAGACTTTGGAAGAATGCAAGACAAGCAATTATATATGGCCATCGGAAATGTCTTCCTCTTTGCGTCGCATCAATCGATTCAAGATGGTTAAAGGCCTTTACCGAGAAACGATCTGTATGGCAACTTCCACAGAGCTCCATACTAACCCCATCGGGCGGTGTTTCCTGGCATAGGACCGGCAGGCTGGTATGACCTTGCACTTGGACAAACAATAGCAGCACTATTAAGAAACCTATAGTTGGTCCGTTGAAGGGAGTAAGTTGACTAGATGGATTTAGTGGTGATTACGGTTTGGGGAAGCAGGGAAGAGGCTGGGAGGTCTTGTAGCGAAGTGGCAGTGAATGGCTGGTGGTGATGGTCCAGGAACTAGAGACAATGGCAAAACGTGATGGTGACAGATTGACAGGATCGCATCCGCTGGTGGTGATTCTTGTACAGGGTCTCTATCAATTTCTGCTGGTGGTAGGGAGATCATTGGTCCTGAGGCCCAACTTGGGTGTTTATGCATTTATTTACTGACTTGTATGGCATTGTCCGGGCACAGGACTTTGTGTACATATTTACTGCCGGCGAAATTCTGCAGCGCGGGATGTCCGTCACGTTCGTTACAAAGACGGGCGATTCCAGGGCTTTATGCAGCAGACCCAAGTCATCGTCAATAAGCTTCAAAATAAAGACATGGAACCGCAATTAGCAGCAATAGCATATGGTCTCGAAAAAAAAAGTATTCAGAGATATTGATTTTGCTCGTGATTTTCCTGTCATTTTCTCATGATCCCCATGGGAATAAAGGAGTTGCCCGTTAATCGACAACGTTCATACCCTACCCATGGCTTCTTCCCATGTGACTCCTTGGTGATTGACATGAGCGATAACGAAACACATGATACATACTCTATCGTTCCATAAAACTGTTGATTATGTAAAATTTTTGTTGGCCATAGTGAGTCAGGGACAAAGTCTTGGGCCTCCCGGGCGATTTTCCCGGGATAAAAAAAGAATTTCCGGGACATAGGATATCGCTCCTGTAATGAAGGGCCACGGCCTAATTGGGACAGAAGCTACTCGATTGAAGAGTCGGACACAATGAAGCCTGCGGGAGACGCGGCTACCGCTGATATGGACTTGTCTCTCGACTTTCTGGGATTGAGTGGGGAGCACACCGCGAGGGTATCGAACTCGGACGTAGATAAAACGTTGTTTCGGTAGCCGGATTGGCATATATAGTCAAACAGGGGGGTAGTTGATAGGAGGATCGCGGATTCAATATTCAGAGAGGCCAGAATGAGGTCCAGATACAGAACAATGTCGTAATAATCATGATGGCGAACCACGCTTTTGGACTCTATTAAATCAGGACCCACAGAGACCCAGCATCAAATCCCTTCCTAGATGCCAGTCCTCTCCACTATCCAAAATCCCGGAATCTGCACTGTTGACTCCTGCTTACATATTCATATCGCATATAATACAAGTTCTTGTCCCATAATTACTCAGCACTTCCGATATGCCCCAGGTCTCAATTTGCCGCCATTATTCTTTGAGCTTCTATCGTCCATATTTGCCCACGATATTGCCTTGCTTATGTGTATACTCGATACCTACCCACACCCCACGCGCCGACCAAGACGCACGGACCACCATCCGGCTGTCCGGTTGCGTTTCCGAATAACGGTTACATGTCTCTGATCCTCCCCTCCCAGAGAAGAAAAAAGGAAGACCCAATCGAAGGGGTCAGGACTGGGATGGGATGGCGAGGGTTATGAAAGCACAGGCGTGCAAGGTTAGCAGTGTTTTGTTACATTTGTGATTCGTGGGCACCGGCGAGGGTTTAGTGGGTGTACACGCTCTGCTTTCATATATTTGGCTCTGGTAAATGTTTATGATACGACCAGGCAAATCAGGAAAAAGGTAGATACAAGTGTGAGCCTTCTGCGCGCGTCCGATAATTGAGTCAGTTGACGATGTGTCAAAGAGGACATTTCTTCGATTTGTGCTGCTAAATATTTATCGCCAACGTGAAATGAGAGTGATGTTGGTCAAACTTTTGATTCAAGGGTGTTAGTGACACGGGGGTCCATCGGCAGCTGAATGTAACGGGATCCCGGGGGCCGGGTCTACATGGTACCTCTGACCTCGGGCGAGTTTTTGTGGCTAATTGGCATTATTATATATGTGGTATTCAAGAGCATTCAGACGCAAAGCTTATATAAGAGAGCATAATTTGTAGGGGTTCAGAGGCGAAGAAATGCCGAGTTTGATATTGTGGCAGCGCACTTGCATAGTGGCAGTTGCAGACGCCAAGACAGAGCCTCAATTTTGGGTCAAGGAGAAATGAAGATGAAAGACTCCAGGGGAAAATTCCCTGGATTTACATTGCGGGAGTGAAACTCGAAATGAGGTAGATGTTACCTTCTTGATATACCGAAATGGCCTGGATCGGGACATCAGACATGGAGTTGCATCCGCTTATCACCTCTATCGGTATCGATAAATGAGTTCCCAGATTTTCTTCATACCAAATATCAAAGCATTGCTATACTGGATTAACATGTAACTCCCACACAAGTAGATAAACATGTAGATAAATTTGGTGCTCTTATGGCATCCTATCCGGCTCACGGCCATAGCAAACACCCCGTGGCTCGGTAATGCTTTATAAGCAGCCATCCCGACTTCCCCTAAGCCACAGAGCCACATCACCGGGCCAGTAATCAGACACCTACCGGTCCAAACACCCAGCCATCGCATGGGGATAAGATCACTCCTGCAACAAACAACACATGAGAATGCAAAGTGACCATGTTGCTGGGACTGATTGATGCGACTGTTTGTAAATCCGGTAACCATACGGCACAGGTGAAACCTGGGAGTATCGATGGCATAGGCCAAATTATTTATGTCTCGCCAGAGGACTTAGGGAGGGGTGAAGTGAGACGGAGAGGATTGGAACTCTAATACACCCATTTGTGAATGTTGATACCGAATTTGGGTAGACGGGATATTGCAGCGTGTGATAATCTGGCGATTCTCCATTAAGCGTATCGAGGGTTCCGTAAAGTTTCATTGCTGGGGATGGATAGGTGATCGCCAAAGTAATGCCATTAGACCCCCGAGTCAATATGCATCTTGTAGGAAGCAATACTATGGCTGTCGGAATTCGGAAGCCGGACTCTATAGGCAAATGATGCTATTTTTGCGCAAGCAACTGACATTACTGACTCGAAGGCCGCGTGGGTAACGGCAAATATCGTATGCTCAAATGTAGAGAGCATGTGCTACAGAGCCCTTTGTTACAAAGGAGCGACAGCCGTGCATTAGATGGAAAATAGGAAAATAGACAAGAATCCGCTTGTGACTGACGTTCAAAGGGGACCAATCTAGTATTTTTTTTTCGGCGACATGGAGATGCGATGAGCATTGTGCATCATCTTTGTGATATATCAAGAACCAAGAATCTAAACAGGAGGACCTCAAATTATCGGTCAGTGTTTAGTGAACTTCACCAAACAGTCTGATTTTCGCTAAACTCCAGAGTTCGAAGCCAGTGGCGGGTGTGGGAATCTTTCGAGATGATGCGTTTGGATCTCCTCCCCATATCCAGTGATTTGTTTCATGATGTTTTTGTCCTTGTTTTGCTATATACTTGGGCCTTAGTGAAGACCTCGGTAATCAACAGTATCCTAGCTACTGGAAACAGAGCAGATGCTTCGGTGTCCTAGCGGGTAAGGATATGCTACAGAAGGGACCTGGGCGTTTAGTATGCTGGGTAGGTGCGAATAGGCCGCCTGTGTTGCAGAAGGGTTTATTGACTAGAAAAAAAGGCATGCTTGGCAAAGCTCTGTCAAAGGCCAGTACTGGCGCGACGTAATAAGAAAGCAAATATAAAAACCCGCTATATCGGATCCATGAATGGGGCACAGGATTCGAAGACTCGTGGGGAGAAAAAGGGGACCGGCGCTATGTTGGCGATGAGATGTCTTCCAACAGCACGAAAGCGAAGCGAACATGATGCTCACGGCACAGTTTTCTTAACTAGAGATCCAAACAATCCATTGTTTTTGTTTTGTTGGCCATGACTTGGCTGGCTGAATCTTCGTCCCATGATACTTGATGTCTGGACTGTCCAAGGATTGCAACTATCGACGAGGATATGGGGTGGAAGTTTTTCACCGATGAGCACTTGCGGATTTCCCTTGTGGCGCTTGGTACTATACGTTGGGCCGCGAGTTGGTTTAAGCATGCGGGGGGACACAGAACACGTACGGGTGATGTCCCGGTACAACGGATTGGGACGTACCTATGGCCACGGGTGTCTATAGAGCTACAGATGTTGTAGAGTAACAATGTTTGCTATAATCGGTAGTCAATCGTTGTGGCTATGGGAGCATACTTGGCTTAGCATACGGACAATTCTGTGATCAAATCTTGATAAGGATGTCCCACAGACAGTAATTTTCTGTCCAGCAAGTTGCTTTGATAGGGCATAGCCAGTGAAATTGCAATAAAGGCGGTTTGCTATTCTTGGTTGGACAAGGTTAGCCATCGGAACTTTAGATCATAGACATCGTTTTTGTTACAATAAAGACATAGCGTACCTTCCATTTTTTCAACTGTTGAGGTATCACAAATTTAAGTGGGATAATTGATCGATAAGCTTCCTTCCGCTGGATGATAAGGGTCTGTAAAGGATTCTAACCCTTGTGCAGGAACAACTACATCCCTTATATTTGCTATATTCTGTTAGCGCACGACTTTGCATCGCTACATTGATACCTCGATCTTTTTTTTTTTGGTGGCTATGTTAGTGACTCCATCACCAAGTTTGAACAACTCAAGTCACATATTCGTTGACCTGGTTGACATATAGCTGTCAAATCATGATATAGCTTCATGGCGAGCAGGCTATGCTCTAGGAGGATTTCGTAGGACCGAACTTGGGACCAGATGAACGCACAGAACTTGCTGTGTCGAAATTCTCCCCTCTGATGGTTGTTACCGGTGAAGGATCGCCACTTTTTTGTTCAGAGGAACCACAAATCAAGCGACACGTATGCAGTGCAGAACTATCATGCAGCTCCATCATGTATCTGTACCGAAGCTAAACAAAAAAAGAAACCGGAATACACATACACACTACACAAGTGTTATCCGCAAATACTGTGCAATAGGCGGTGAAGCAGTAGAAATCTCATGCAAGAATCCGTGTAGGTTGTGTACAGGATTCCAAGGCATCCAGCCAATGGAGAATCTCGGAAGCAGTGGCAAAAAGTATCGACAGATGTATAAGGCGGAATGTCGGTCATGATGGTAAGATTGAGGTGTAATTTGTGCAGTTCAGAGATGGCGGTGATGTCCAATCAAGTGTGCTTGAGCGGTTGCGCCAAGGCGGACGGGGGAATTTGGCCGGCGGTATTCTCTGTAGATAGATGTGTACAATACAGTGTATATAGTTGTATACGGAATAACTACCATGAACGAATAGGTTTAGGATAACGCTCACCATGATACTTTTTGCCAGCGCACCAGATACACCAACGGATGACTGTAGCATCAGTAATCCGATGGGCTAGTTCCGGCCAGGCGAAAGCCCCAACATAATGTAGAAACCGGCCCAGTTTGACTCCAATAACGCGCAATGTGATATCTTTTGCTCTCAGGCATTGATGAATATGCTGCACTGGGAGCTTTGTTTATGATATCACAGCTGTTCCCTTGTCTATATGAAGACTATCTATGTGTAAGGACCCGGCGATATAGACGTCCGTTACCTGAGGTAGGATATCAATGTGACATTGCAAGAACTATTGGCTCACGAGTTACCCGAAGTTATACACGTACCGATGAACGTTGTGGCTGAGAAGGACAGCGGGTGGCTTTGCAGACTTGTTATTCGTCTTAGTGAGGGACCCGTAGCTTTGGGACGGGATCTCCTCAGATCAAGTTCCGGGGTATCATACGCCAGTGTGGAAGTGTGTATCATTATATGCATAGAGAAAGTATGGAGTATCCGTGCCAGGCGTATGTGGATCATCAATCATGATTTCGTCTTTGGTGATCGAGCAACACAATATTCCCTAAATATCGAGAACAAATATAGACCAGAAACTTCAAATTTGGACCCCTTTAGTCAAAGGACCTAAATAGTCTGATCTAAGTATATAAATCCAGACAAATGACTGGTAATAAGTATTATCAAGGTGAATTATTATGTATTTCTGCAGTTAATATCCATGCTGATCAAGGCCAGACTGAGATACTACATGTTTCTTTGACAGGTTGTCAAGTATGGTTTGACGTCTCTCACATACCAACATACTCTGCCGGCAATATTTTATTTATCCACTCCGATTTACAACGCTAGTTACCTCAATCAACATCCACGAACTCCACACTTCGATAACCATTAATGTGCCATGATGTCGTCTCGCAGACACTACATGTCCATTATGTATTTTTCCCCCGATATATATCAATGTGTTGTCAGCACTCGGCTATGTAAATATCAATAGAAGTATATCCCGAGTCGGACTCAGAACTAGACTAGTGCAGTACTGCAATGTGATGCGATCCAAAGGTCTGGATTGTTCTCTAGATATTTTGAATGATTATATGTGGAAGTTTTTTTTGTATGTATGTATGTATGCATGTGTGTCTACTCAGTTCAGAGACCTGCAGATGTCATGTTTTATACTTACAATGCATTGTGACGACCGCACTGACAGGACAGCTCATATCTAAATCATCTTAAGTAATCGCCGCTTCCGTGAGAATTTTGTGGGCCAAGACGAGGTTGGTGAAATCCAATTGTTCATATTGAGAGATGGATGGATGGCATGCAACGGTCACATCTACTTTTCTTCTGAGATACTGAGTTTCATGCACCCATATTAGTGGGGGGATTGTTCACGTCCTCTATTTATTTTCCCCCCATATAACATCGTTATCCTGCTATATTATAGTTAGCTTGAGGTTTGATATTGTTTTTAAGAAAAAAAAAACCCCCCAAGCTAGCGGATTTCATTGTGACTGATTATAATGGAAGGATTAGCCAAAGTCCTTAGCGCAGCACTAGAAGCATTATAGAACAAGATCTGGAAATTTGGCCGACCAAGGTCTGTAAAGACCTCTAGGATTACGTCCGGAAGTAACAACACGAAGAAAATAAATAAGAGGCTCAGTGACACCAAAAGTTCCGAATATGTCTACATCACTCACCGGGAAAACTTTGGCCAGTATATTTGCCAAAAGAGAAGTCTAATTTATCCTACATGTCATTCCCACATGTGACAACGAGTGACCAGCATTTCGCACAAACTGAGATTTTGAACAGGAATGAGTACAAAGCTTTGGCTGGTGTGATTAGAATATGGTGGAAGCTGTCAACTTCCAACACAGTAACAACACAGACAAGGTGTGTTGGATACCAGACTGGTCAAATCACGAAACTCAAGACGTATCTATGTCCATGTTCCATCGGCCCGTGTCTAGACAGGAAACCCATCACACTATATTAGACATTTGTCTCCACGAAGAGTCAGATTCGTTCTCTAGCTATCATGGTTGGTTTTGTTGTTATGCATAGCCCTCATTGTTTTTTCTTTTAGCAGGTTTAAATCCACCGTGAGCAGCAAGATATCCATGACCCAGAAAGTTAGGGCTTCTTCCTTCCCAAACACAAGTTTATAGAAAGATTGGCCATTTTTGTTATATTGGATGCACTGTAAATGGATGTCTTAGTTTGTTTACCGGAAGCTGATAATAATGTAGTCCATTGAACCAAAGATCTTGGTAAGCAGCTGCAAAAACCCGCAATCGAGCATTCTTTGGCTGAGATTCGCCATGTGCTGCGCACACAATGCCCGGCTATACAATGCCTATAAACCCCAGCCATCGCGCATAAAAGCCAAAGAGGTTGGCGCTACCAGCAAATGGGGAATTGTAATCAATTCTCGCTACAGTTGAACATCACCACTTTCCCGAAAGAAAGATGGCCTGTATAAATACCTTCAGATACATTAAGACGTTTTTTCCAAAAGTCTCACTTCAGAGGAAATGCGTGTGGTTGCTAGAGTTGGCACCCAGATACCAACGGACAGTGAGAAGTTGCTGAATACCCCGAAATTCAGAGTCCCAACCAATGATGTTTCTGATTGCTTACGGTGCACAATATTTCAGACCAAAATTATAGTTAAAGTGAAATAATAATGAACAATAAATTAACTATTGATTCGCATGAAGAGTATATAGTGGCAAGATGGACTATCTCATGGTTGATCATTTACCACTCCAATACGCATACTGGCTGAACAAACAGTCAATACAGACTATTAGGTCATAAATTGATCCATTAGTGGTGTAGGACCTCAATTGCGGGGGTAATACATGAGGACAGATGCTCTCGACACATCAAATGGATCGTTGATCAACCGCATGTTTGTGACCAGCGTAATCGAACAGATCGACTGAATACCGACACCACGGAAAAGCCAGCACGCGGCCGAGAGATATAGGGACCTGATGGAATTGATGGAATATCTGGGGGCACGCAGCCATCTATCAGTTGATAAAACGAAAAAGATGTTGACCTATCACTTCAAAGTACTATTCAAACCGACACATTGTGTGTGATCAGTTCCGGTCAAGACATGGACGTGGGTAGGGGCGTGGCAGGTGCCGCTTAGTGGGTGGGCTGATGCTGTGATGTTCTTGATTTATGAGTGCACCATCTCGGTATTTTGTCAATGTTTTGATGGTTATAATTCCTCATTACTTCAGGTTTGCACCGAACTTTCATACAAAAGCTGCCTGGTATATGTCAATCTGTGCTGACCCATGCATCTTGACCACCATTGGATTTCCTTCCGTATATTTATGTCCATAGAACTAGAAATATGGCTTACTAGATGACGGGAATGGTCTGTAAATGTTTTATGTGCTGTCAATTTCAATTAAATCTGCTGGTGATAAAATGCCCACACTTTTCTAGAGCGGGATTCTCGGATTTATCCTACCTGACAGAATAGAAACCTTGAGGCGGGTGAGGCTTTAGTCAGTTGAGTCGCACTTGCGTCGTATCCTAGACATTTCCTTTTTGGGACTATATCAATCGAAAACAAGATCAGGTGTGCTGGGAATATCTATTTAGCCACAGTCATTCGGTGGACGGTTGCCCGGTGTTAGGTATTGCAATCTTGTAGATCACAAACTTTCTGCTTTGTGTACTGGTGCGATCAGATCTACAACTAGATATGGAATTCCCAAGATACGGCAACCGAAGCTCCACAGAAATTTGTCTCGTTAGTTTGATTGTTTCGTGATGCTTGGTGATAAAAGAGAAAGAGAGTTGTGAATCGGTCCTTCCATATATAGTAGTAGCATAAATCGTATAGACTAATATGTCCATGTCACGCAGAAAAAGATCCATAAATGCCCGATGAGCAGCAGAGAGATGGTTCCAATGTTTCTTGCAGATTTTTGGTACAAATAGAACATTCAGAATATTCCATGCTGAGAGCTGATCACATCCTGGATCATGATTACAGCATGTCTCTGCAAATACTGAGAGGTTGCCTTGAAAATTAAAGAAAATGTCTTGGTCTGTTGTTGTTATTTTGTTGCACAAGAACATCTATCACCCCAATTTTCACCCTGCTAGGCGGCCGGGCTTTGTATCTCTGCAGGTAACCGTTGATGGGACTTTTACAACATGGGGTTTCAATGATTTGACATGGCACCAAACGAAGAATTAGGATTTGTTTGGAGGCAGAATATCAATGCTTAGTCAACAGGGTACCAACCAATATTTGAATGCGGAAATGACAGGCTTTAATTGACGGTTTAATGGAATTTTATGTTCGGTAACACGGAGAACAAAACCCGGCGAGACGAGCCTTTAGCCCGCTTGGCTTGAGTTGTGGTTTTCTTGTGGCAGAATGGTTGATTATGGACCAGATATCACCAATATATTGCAGGTAAGATGGCCAATTGCATATAGATCTTGGTGGATATTTTGGGTTGACTCCAGCACTTTGTTCTGAGATTCATTACTTATCGAACTACGGAGGGAACTTGAGACACTACATAAATCTGCTATATAATGTGAACAAGTGTAACTTATGTTTTCGATATTAGTCTATTGATGACAGCTGATTCCACGATTTAAAGCGATGCGCATTGATTGAATTATTCCAATGCTAGCTTCCGAGGCTGTGTGGTGTTATCATGGGATTAATCGGTTTAGACGCTGAGATCGAGTAATTTTAATGATCTGTATACCTAATCTCGTATTTTAAATGTCCACTGAATACAAGATCCAGGAACACTCTAGACAAGCCAGGTGCCTAGAGTATGCAGTGTATTATGTGTCACATCAACAAAGAGAACCATAGGCGCAAGTACGATGCCGGTGTCCTCCGGTGCTTCGGTGTATCATGAGGCCAACGGCTCTCATCTACCAGTCCAAAAAGAGCGTATCTGTAACTAATCTGGGCACTCCATATTAAGTCACTAGTTACAGTCAGAGGATCTAGATATGCCGTACCTGGGACCTGCATTGTCGGTGAGAGGGGTATGAAGCAGATAGAGAAGGGGGGGAGCCGACGCTCAGTCAGGTAGCATTTTGCCATACATCACGTCGTCATTGGATTTTTTTTTTTTTATGAAATAATACTGTAACACCTTATGCTCTCTTATATAAGCACGGAAATAGCAACAAAGTGGGTAAGGTTTTCGAGTCTTTCCAGATATTTGTAGATAGACTGCCTTTCTTGGTAAGTTTGCTTACAGCAGGATTTCTATGGCACAAATAGTTTAATGGGAATCTTTTCCAGATTGATCGGCATTTATTTATTCTTTTTTGAATACAAGATGCAGCCAGTTACAGATTGGGACATGTATTGAACAGAAAAGACTACAAAGTCTGGGAGCACCAAAAGTTCGGCGTGTAAAGCGGTCAATCACACCGATATGATGGCCAGATTTGGGGAAGATTATAACATTAGAATGCAACCCACAGTTTCGATCTCAGACCCCCTTCCCAATCATCTTCGATCTTGGGGTTTTTTTTTTCTTGCTTCGGGCTCGGAAGGGTCATGGGCGTATTCGGACGAGTAAACTCACGCTGTCAAAACATTCATTTTTCTCTCTGATGGCGACATTTGCCAGGTCGGAAGTCAAGCCCCGCCCGCACCCTTTCGCCGTCCCAACTTCTCAAGTATCAAAGCAAAGTCTACCCAGAGTTTGGCCCGAAATTAACTCAAGCCTGAAAAATATTTCCTCTTCGCCGGAAATGTTTTATGTCCCCCACTCGCTCTCTTATGTACTCATGCTGCAAGTTACATGCAGCCATATCTGCACTACAACATTGGAGCCCGAGCTAACAGGGCTTTAAGTTCATAGCACCCTAGTTTTACTATATATCAACGATTTCTCGGTCCTCTGAGATGAAATCACACCTGCACTTTCACCAGATTGGGCGAAGAATGGACCTCTTTCTCCACATTTCGACGTTGTAGAAAAATAAAACACGCAGTTGTTTTTTGCGCAAAGTAGTGCTGTATGATTCCAAATAAGTTTTATCCACGCAGTTACATATCCTCCTGATGATGTTCTTTAGCTCAACCCTGGTATTGTGAGCCAATCATGCACCAACAAACCAGTAATCATAAATCAACAAGTTAGTACCCATAGTGTCGGTAACTATCTCCGAAACCTACAACTAGTTTACAAATGTTTGACTTCACAGCCATATAAATGGTAATTTCTCATTCTAATCTGGGGTCATCTGAAGCCAGCAGGCCGTGTAGAAAGCGGTGGCTTTGACCATTGTCGAGTCTTGTCCTTCTCTCTCAAACAGCTTTCACTTCACTTCCCCAAGTCCGGAACACCACATTACTGCACCGAGAATGACACCGTAGCTATACTTGTACGCTGAGATCCTGCATAGAAACAAGGCTTGCGGGACTCCATCTATCCGATTCTTAGAGCTAACTGCTACGTACTACGTGATCGCATACATATTAGCATCTAAATAGCATATAAGTTTGACGGTTAGAAGGATCACCCCTTTTTGGAGCTACTGGACTAAAAAAAACGATGAACTTGTTTGCGTCCTCGGGGCTGTCAGGTTGTATATGTCTCGGTGTATGGCGAGCGTTTAGAATTGTATGCATGCTCTCGGCGTCTCAAATGATGTATAAGCAAAAACGACTTTGGGACTTTGATTTTGTCGATTTCAGTGATCTGAAGTCGTAGTGATAGATAGTGGAAGACGCTTCCGCAGGAAACCATAGCGTAGCGTGACTGTTGGGCACGTGGAAAACATCAGCAGCAACTGCCGAAAGACATGAAAAGCTAACTTCGGGGAAAGATGAACCGAGATAGGATCTTTAATCGTTTTATACAGTCAGTTTTCGTGCTCGGCTTTTTTTTTTCTTTTTAGCATTGGAAATTACCAAAGTAGTTGATTCCAATACTTGAAATTCTTTGACAAAAGCTTGGAGTTAGTATGGTTTTCTTGGTAGCATTGGCGCTCACGGGTTCCTCTTGTCTTCGGGGAAAAGTTGGTAAAATTAGCAACACTAAGATCGGAATTTTCCATCTGAACCTGGTAGAAACAGAAACCCTAACCCTATACATAAATACTTGAATATTTGGCATGAGGGAAACCATCAAGCTAGTGTATTAATCTGACAACATTTGTGATACTTGAGACCAAGATATTGTACCTGCAGATGTGTGTGGCAATATGTGCCCCTCATACTCCCTCTCATGCATGTTTATTGCCAACCTAAAGCCTACTTTCATCTTGTATTAGTTATCCCATCAGAGTTGACATAATACACACCTGGAAAAAATTGAGTTGAGTCTTGGGAATATGGAACAAGCTGCTAATCGATTTTGTGGATACATTCCCAAGGCCATACGGCCTATAGTAAATGGGATGGCAGGCTTACCAATTACAAAACCTCCAATGACTACATATTAACCATCGTGTACCGACGAAAAACTGATCTCCATACACTGAATGAAGACCTCAAACAAGAAGAAACATGAAGCATAGACATACCAACTTTTGATCTACAGCGGCCAACTTCCCCGGTGCTCCTTTCACTCTTCCACATCTCTTCTATTCCCACCTTCCAAGCTTCCATTTGTTTATCAGTGCATCAGAAACACCAATCACCAAAAGCTATAGTCACCAAGGGCTTGGACCCAAAGGCCTGAGCGGGAGTCCCAAAGACGCGGCTATGGGCTGCTTAGAAGAATGATTTAGAAGGTTTACCATTAGTATTATTGGAATATTTGTAGTGCACTGAAGATGTTATTGATGAGTGACAAGAAATAAAATTGAAAATAAAAATCTAGCAATGTGTCACATTAAAAACGTTGGATTGATATAAATATATTGTCCACTCAGTAAATTCAAACAAAACAAAATATAGCACGATCCATTAATAAACAACTTGTTACTGAAATCATCGTTTCCGTTCAAATTTCCCCCATAATGGAGACATCACAAAAGCATAGGTACTATTTACCTAAATAGGTCATGGTGCTGGAGTCACGGCGAGCTTGGCCACTATTATGAGACAATCTCAGTGCACAAAAGGTCCTATTATTTATGTGATATGTGTTACCTCCAGCGTCTCTTGTTTGCCA
Source organism: Ambrosiella beaveri (assembly GCA_030294605.1). Classification (NCBI taxonomy): domain Eukaryota; kingdom Fungi; phylum Ascomycota; class Sordariomycetes; order Microascales; family Ceratocystidaceae; genus Ambrosiella; species Ambrosiella beaveri. The sequence goes on from JARQWA010000035.1 coordinate 234,128, forward strand.
CCTCCGGTCTCCTTTCACATTCCCTACACCATCTCTTACTACAGGGGGCACATACTCCTACACGCGTATCATGCTGCACCATAATTGATCTGAAAATGCCAAGTAAAGAGCGAAATTCTACGGGTGAACGTCTACACCATATTTTTCTTGTGTTAAAGTTTATATTCAGTGTCAGAACGCATATCAACGTTCTTTGGCTCACCGGGATATTCACTTGGTTATCATTTAACATCGCCTGTTAGTTGATGCATCTCGTAATTGAACCCAAACAAAATGCGTGGGATGTGTGGTGGTGTGCTGTACCATATACGGTATTCAACAACTTGTGGATGGGGGTGAAGCATGCAATGACTGAACAAAACTCTGGTTGGGTCTGTGATATTTAGAAGCAGGCCCACCGTCTGACTTTTCATCCATATCCGTTTATATTTGGTAATGTTAAAAGTTGACCCTAGGAATGATTTCTCCTTCCCTTCAAACATCCTGTAAAAGACAATGGGGTTACTTTGCTTGATTGAGTTAGTATGATTCTGAATTCAGACAAATGGTCCAGGATATCTGATGTCAGAACATAAATAGGAGGATTTTGGATACATCTGTAACATATGGATTTCAATGGCCTCTAGAGAGAGATGTAATATGCCGAAAATAAATGAGCATGAAGCCCAGTGTTGCTTGCTGCTTGATACAAGCCATAGCTGTAAGATATTATTTTTCTAGAACGCAACACCCCGGATACCATATGCATTTGAGGCTAGGAGACAAGTACGTGGGCACAAATTCAGCGATTTCTTCTGTGTTCTAGATGGGAACATGGTGATCACAGGATCCTAGGACCCTAGTTGGTACATTTCTTCTATCCTGCAGTTATTCAATGCCATTTGGTAAATAGGCATGTAGCTCGCAAATATTTGGGAGGTAATCATGATGTGCTTGTCCCAGCCCCCCCTTTGGACAATGCACGATATATGATCTGTTAATCAAGACAGATGTCCGATTTATAAGGCATTCAAACCACGTCTAGAAGTCAGTTGAAGCTTCTGGCCTCAAGATATGTCCTGTACGCCACCTGCAATTGCTACTGATGCTCCCTCCCCTTCTGATGGCATCGCTAGGATTTCCGAGAAGGATCATGTTGACTGCAACTTCAATTGAGTACTTCCATCTGACTTCGTGTTACCAACAACTTGATTACTACGATAGGAAGAGCATTACATGCATATTAGCCCAGATATCTGTATATAATAGTAAAATGTTTAGATTTTGTCTCGATGTTTTGATATAATCTTCAAATTTTTAAACACCGGGATTCTACCAATGCCCTATCAATCTTTACATCTAAAACCAAATGCCCATGTCTCACGGTATTTGCGGCTCACTTGAATCGTGAAGATATCCATCATGGGCTATACTTCCTGTGTCTACAATACAGTACTTTTCTGCTTCAAGATACCCAGTATCTTCTGGCCACAGAAAGCCATCTTAGCTGTCAACAGATATGCAATATATGTACAAATATATGCATCTACAGATAGCAGACAACAAAGCTAAAACTATCAGGGCTCAGGGCCTTCACTAACCCTCCCCTCATCCCATCCACCCTGAAGAACGGACGTCCCACCTCACCACATGAAGGCCGCAGTGTTTTGACATACCTCTCGCAACCCTGAGCAGTTGGTAACAACGCTACCCGGGACTTGTGCTTCTAAAATAGGTCTCTAGGAATATTAATGGGGCTGCGGCTACGGGAAACTAGGGGCACCGAAGGGGTGTCCGTTTGCAAGTTGGGACGCTGCGGCAGGCCGAAGGGTCCATGGCCTTTGCTATTTGAGAATTGTATATATTTACATTGGAGGGTGTTCCGACCAGCAGAGGCTGACCATGCTGTCGCGTGGGTGCGTGGGGGTTTCTCATATCCAGTCGGGTCACCATACTACATATCATATGGAACACTTCAGAACGACATGGTTATGGAGGCGGATATCCACATCATAATATTTGCGCCGGGCAACAAGAATGTTGGCATCCAAATCATAGACTATATACACTAAGAATACTGGAATAACAGGAGATATCAATGTCTCTACGCTATACCAACTTGTTTAATATTTAGGGCGTGTCTGTCCAGATTTTGAGTCCAATGTCACCAAGTGTATTTAATAACCCTAAATAATAACCCTACTGGATAGAAGCACTTTTCATAGTTTTTGTACTAAGATACCAAGAAACGCTAACATCATGAGTGTGTAGTTAGATATCAAAGCAACAAGACTAATTCTACTTGTTCGGAATCGACGTCCTTGAATACTGGTAGCAAAAGAAACCAATTATGAGAATCTCCCAAGCAATATATCATGTTTCATTCTACTGGCTATGGTCCTATTCTATTCTGAGAATGCCCCTTTTTTGTTAACTTCCAATAACGTGTTGATTGGCTGAACTTCAAGGCGATGCACCAGGAAAAAGAAACTAACTATTAGGTCAAGAAACGGAAATGCTGGCCGAGCTTTCCAGCACCCTAAGACACAAGCAACAATTCGTATATATTGAGGTTATGTGCCAAAGACTTTGCACCGAATGTATTTCGGTCGTAAATATAGGAGTCAGCATTGTGGCAGGGGGACCTTCAGGTCCGACAAACCTCCTGGATAATCCAGAGGGAGTGCATTTAAAATTTAACAAAATGAATACCCCCCCATGAGAGTAAGAAATTGACAAGGGCATTTATTTTGAACGTGCAGTGTAATTAAATTACAGATTTTATGTATTATTTTGAAAGGGGTTTCTCAAATAAATGACAAGAGTAAATGCAGATGATTCCTGCTTTGAATGCTTCTACCGTATCGGAGTCAAGAAGATATAACTTCGGTTCCTCCCTCCACATCTCTATCGGTTTTCCCCTCCATTCTCATCAGCACCTTAATAACCCACTTTCATATCTAAATTCCGCATACACTCTTAGTTTTACATCCAGCTTCGTCAGCTCCATAATATTTTAGACTTTTTTTTTCATTATTTGTCTTCTACGACCACACACGCGCAGCATCACGCATTCAACGCTACCAACCATAATCTGTTTACCAACTTAGACCTTCCAGCAACACGCCATTTAGACTTCGATTCTGCTCTCTCTTTAAACACTCTTCGTCACCAAACCACACATACCGCTTTCATTGTATACTTTCGATCTCCAAGTGTTCATAGACAACTCAGAAAACTTGAGTCTACTCGACTATCGACCACTGGAACCAGACCTTTCCACGCCACATCAACTGGTACGTTTTAAGTTCCGCAGTTAGCCCTACAACCACACTTTCACGTGTCATTAGCACATTCTTGGTGCAATATGAACCTATCAGCTAACACAATATAGACTACACTCATACACATTCACAATGGCTGTCTGCGGATCTCGCGAACCCTTCGTCGTCATGGGCCGTGGCGCCTATGACACCACTGGTGTTGCCAAGCCTCCCCCGCCGAAGCCCGGCAGAAGAATCTAAGATTCTCGTGATGTCACCTGTATCACGACAAAAAAAACGACGCTCCCCTCTCGATGATCACCAGACATTTCATATTCAATACCCCCGGGAAGCTGAGATGCCTGGACCACCTCTGCTTCTCAGAGGCAACTATCACGCCTACATTACAAAACTTTGGAACCTCATACTCGGAAATCAGTCCGAGAGTTTCAACAGAACAATTCCGAAAAAAATTCCTCGTACGAAAAAAAAAGTAGCCCGCTGATACCTACTCACATCTACCTGATCACTACCCGTTTTGCTTCTCGCTAACGTCTCCGGGGCTACATCACAAACTCGGATGAACCTCCCCCATTTCATATTAATTATTTTATTGTTATCGGCCTTTCCTTTTTGGACTTTTTTTTTTCAATTCTTCTGGCGGGTGCCACTCGAAGCCCTTGATCAGGCCGGCGCTCTTTTTTTTTTCTACGATTGTTTCATTATCACCGTTCCTAATTTTCCGCCTCTGAAAGACCTATATACTCTTCGGCTCACTGCCCCACTTGCGATTGCTTTTTTTGTTGCTTTCACTTCACTTTCTTTTTCATGTTCGGTTCAACTCGCAGTACTTCTGATGTTCTCAGCTTCCCAGTAGCTCGTGACATCTCTTGATCTTCTGGAAGACATATCAACTATCTGCTAATTGTTTCTCTTTTTTTTAAACCCTTTTGGGTTTGTGGTGCATTTGTTTTCTGGCAGGTGTTTTGTCACTGCCTTTGCTGTTTATTACGATTTTTGACATCACCTCGCGGTGGTGTCTGCTCAAAATGATCTGTTTGATCATTGTTTTTATCTGGGTTAAGTTGGATTATTTCATTATGTGCAAACAATCTTTTCGTTTTTTTAACAAACGATTATTTCCGGAAGTTGGGATTCGGCGTTTTCTATAGACATTAGTTTGGCGTTTCTTTGCAAGATTGAAATATTATCAAGGTTAGAATAAAGCTATATATTAAATGCACTCATCCAGCAGTACCTTACAGATGTCTTTGTCGTCTATCTAGTATGCCGTGACCGCGCTGAAATCTTACACATGCCGTTTTCCATTTCATCCTATATTCACTGCAGCGGCGTTGTGTCGACAAGTTTTGTTCTTTATAATCCACAGTGGCGATATGCTGCCAGCTCCCCTTATTTTATCACATATCACAAATGTTGGTTCTCGACCGCTAATTCAAGCTCCATCTGCTGTTTTTATACGTTTCTTTTTTTCATGTCTAGGATTCTCGGCCACAATGACTACTACTGTATCTCCCGTCCGTTCTTCGCTGTTCTTAGCCCCACTATGACGCTGGTGACTTTGTCGATTTATTCCGTTGTTGAACCGTCCATAGTCTGCACAGAACCTTGATCTCAGCGTTGAATGGAAACCAAGGCTTCATGGTAACATTTGATACCACCAGACTCACATCTTCAATGATCGCTGGGGAGGCAAATGTTACTCTAGGTCTCCATAAGGCCAACTGGACCAAGGCCCTGATTCCTGTCTGCTCCACTATAATACTTCACTTGCTGTATTTTGACCCCATTATCAAGAGCCAACTGAATCTTATTCGTCGAAAATCAGAACGTCGGTCTGTTCTTGTGTACCCAAGAACCCAAAGGGAATAAAAACCTTGCTCAATAAGTCGGCAGTCAAGGTGGACTTGGGTTGAAGTCTATATCCACGATACCTGTTGTTTTTATACCAGCGTTATGTGGAAAAAAGCCGTATGAATATGAGTCCGAAGAAAACACAAATATCTCTGTCAATACCTTCGAAAATGAGAGTTTTCAAGAAAATAAAGAAAAAAGGTCGACATTCAGGGCCCTGCATCAGCTGGCCTGTATATTGCATAGCTTTCATGCACATACGTATCTCTGTCCATTTAGCCTCACCTATCATTGACAAGCCTATGTTTCTGGTGGTCTGAACTTTTCACAGGATTGCCCCAGGTCTATTTTGGGGGAATTATTAGGTGCACGGCAAAACGATAAGTACTTGTAAAAAACAGAAAAAATGAGCCAATG
>JARQWA010000036.1:0-230996 GCA_030294605.1 Ambrosiella beaveri
GGGGGGGTAGAAGACGGCGTCGTGGTGGGGAACCCGGGAATAGAGACGTGGAGAACGAAAAAATGGTTAACGCTGGATCAACTAGTCACCAAAGTGTCGTCAGGTGCAAAAAATAAAAGAATAAAAAAGAACGTTGGCAAGAGGTCTGACAACGGAGAAAGGATGACCAGAAGATTGGAGACAATCGAATAAAGTTACCGTCAACTGTCGGGGTTGTCAAAGAACTTGTCAATGATGGCGTTGTTCTCGTGACAATGATAATAAAATATGCAGGTTTGTAACAGCCTGATTTGGGAGGGATTATAAGCCAACCATAGGGTCTTCAAGACAGCCTATAGCAGAAAAGCGACAGACGGCCAGAGACTCGGGATCGGGCATGCGGTGTCGTCGTGAGGTTTGTCTTCGGCGTCGATGTCGTTGATGGTGGCAGTTGAGATGCGTGGTGGCTCGGCAAGAGGGATGCAGAAAAAAAAAGTGGCTCGTGAATGTGATGACTGGCTCCTGTCCGGAATGAGATGTATGTTAACAGCCAGTGGATGCAGCAACTGAAGTTTTTCTTGGCATTTGGATTTTCGAGACACTAGCCTCCTGGAGAAATCACAGAGGAAGAGAGAATAGGGCGTCGGGGCCCCTGTAAAATTGGATGCTCCCGACCCTAAACTTTTTTTTCTTCCCTAGACTGCCGCTAGTTTTCTCCCTCACACGGATTTCTGGCTGATTTCTGAATTTCTGCAGAGCAGGAATATGGCGGCAGCTGAAGAAGGATAGCCGAAAAGTAACAGAAGAACAGCCGGAGCCAGGCTAAGCCTGGTTCGAAGGCGGGAAAAATTAAGATTTTGTAGTGTGGAGCATAAGAGGAGACATAAAGCCGGTCAATGCAGCAGTAAAAGGAAGACTCTTGCAGCAGGAAGCGAAAACTTCAAAGGTCCGGACTCGAGATATAGACGGAGACATGGCAATGTGATAAAAGGATATATGCAATGACGATGGTGTTGGAATGAAGTTCCCTATGAAGGGCCCAGTGAGCCGAGCGTGGAGTTTGACTGACCTGAATGACAAGACTTATAAGGCTGAACAGCACTCAAGTCGAGGTGTCAAAGACAATTGACGAAATCAAAGAAAAAAAGTTCAGGCCGAGCTGTAATGGATCTGGCCCAATGAAGCAGATGAAAAATTAGACACTGTTTTGATAAAGCATAGGATGCCAGACGGCCATGCATGTCATGACACGATTCGGTGATGACAACTTTTTTTTTCTTGCTCATTTTGATTCCGACCAAAGAAATTGGCCTCCTGGAATATATTGCTCCACCTGTCCAGAATCTGCGTAATTGTCATCTCTACCTCAAGAGCAGCAACATACGTATCTGTCTACCGCCTCTATCTAACGCACCTGCCCAATTTAGAAATCATTGATTGCATCTGCAGCATCCCCATCCCAATTGAGTATTAAATGCCAACTCCTCAGACTGAATACAACAGCAATAGAGGCCAGCCACTATTGTGCACAAAGTATATAGGCTTGATCGTTCAAACTCACATATTTCTGCATCTTAAACACCGGTAAAGCCACAGCCGTGTTAGTCGTACAGTGGAACGACGGTGCAAAACAACCGAAAATAAACAAGCTTTCTGGTTTTTGCAAAATAGATACAAAATCGAAACCTTTCGTTGCATCCCTTACATGATAATGGTTTGCATGTCTGTGTTGAACATGAAGTTCTCCATAAACAGTGGGAACATGTCTCCATGACGCCTATTCCCCTTTGAACCTAGGAACAAGACAGTTAGAATACTGTGAGCCTATCCAAGTTGCGCTTCCTTAAGCTTTGTCCCAACGTTTACAGTCTCCGTCTATAATACCCACACGGTGATTACCCTGCACGCTTATTCCCACCGTAACATCATATCGTCCTCTGCCGAAGCCAAGAACCGTCAACTCTTCAAATTTCTTCGCCAAACTTCTCATCACTGCCGACAAGCCCCTGTAGCGTTTTGCAACATTAAAAATCTTGCCCCTACAAATGGCATCTGCAGGAAGCCAAGATCTCTTCTCGCCAGAAGCAACCCTGACTCAGGTCATGCCATTGGCGGTCCCTCAACAATTTGATTGCTGGTTTGCCGTCTTGGCTATATAACTGAAGCTACAGTGTGAGAAAACAGAAAACAGAAAAACAAGTATCAATATTTATTTGTGTATATATATTTGTGTGTGTGTGTGTGTGTATGGTCCCACATTCCAGATGTTGTAACCATAATATGCAGTATTCCCCGCAAATTTAAGCATGTGTCCCCTCACATCTTGATCTCCTATCCCGATAGAGGTGCAGGGTCGTCAGTTGACAACATTGCCTCTGCATAGTTTGCTATAAGTCCCCACATATCCAAACGATTGTGTATCACAAGCTTAAAACTTATGAAAACTCTGTAATGTACTGCTCTGTATGTGGCTGGATTTCATCCAGTCCGTTTGTATCACCATCATAGACACACAGGAACTCTATTCTGGATTATATGTCTAGGGTTAGATATAGTTGGTTTTTTGTGTTACATCATGAGACAACAGTATGGAGAAGTCATATGTTCTGGACTTAATCAATCCAACAAACATTATAGTGTCTGTAACATTGGAGCAGACTGCCCTTCTTCTTTTATTATACAACCAAAAGACTTGCATCATGGAGTCTGTGAATCTGGTTAGACATGACCATTAATATACTTTGATATCCTAGGCACGAGCATTGGGTTTATTATCTTGTGTCGACTCCGAGCGAGACTCTGGGTCGGACTCTCCTGTTGTCTCTGAGCTGGACTCTGAATTAAACTCAAAGCCAGATTTCGGACTAGACTCTGTGTTGGACTCTTGGTTGGACTCTGAGTTGGCATCTACTGTTTGCTCTTGAGACTCCAGGTTAGACTCCGTGCTAGACTCTGCTGTTGATTCCTGGATGGATTCCTGTGTAGATTCCGGGCTAGGCGCAGGACTAGGAGCTGCACTCCCCAAATCCTCAACAGCATCCGGGCTATTCCAAGTCCACGACTCCAACCTCCGTATATCCTTCTCCATCAAATATGTCCACCTTCGACCCAGGACAGTCTTATCCCTCCAGATTCTGCCATGTTCCAACCATGTATCGCTAATCTTCTTGGCGTTATCTTCAGAAGCATTCTTCAGCGCCCCAATGCACTTGACGCTGCCAATATACTGGCGCGTAGCCATGTGGAACAATGCGGTGATAAAGACAATTCTCCACCCAGCGGGATGCGTCGAGCTATTCCAACGACGAAGGCACGTAAACGACATGACCTTCTCGCCATCTCTCAGTTTCCGGAAATCCTATCCCACGTTAGTTCCATCCAGTACATCTCAACATTCCTACCTAAACTTACCGACTGATGAGTGTCAATCTCCGACAACACCAACTGCCCCGAGTCCTCCTCCAAAAGCCCCGCCTTTGCCTTCACCTGCTCCAATAACCCCTCAATCGGCGCTAACCCCATCCTCTCCAAACTCCTCCCCGGCCCCGCCAACACCACCTTCCATCCCTCCACCTGGAAATACCCCCACGCCGACGCCGCCCCCTTATGCCACTGCGTCGCCAACTTGTTCACAATCTCCACCACCAACTTGAGATCTTCCTCCTTGCATCCCCACTTAATACACTTTCCGATGCGATCAAGAGCTCCTTGGTAGTCGAAGAGGAAGACGTGCGGGAAGCGGGGGCGGTCCAGGCGTTCGGGAGGGGGACCGAAGGTGAGTTGTTTTATGGGCCAGTGGCGGGCGTTCTTGGGCTTTTGGGGGCGGGGTTTCGCGGGGGCGACGGGTTGGGGGATGCGTTCTTTGTAGACGACATAGTAGTTTTTGGGAATGGAGGAGAAGGGAAGGATGGAGATGTGTTTGTTTTGCGGACCCTTGATGATCTCGACGGTGGTATCTGCAGTATTCGAAGTCGGTGAGTCAGAAGGGTCGGTAGATGCCGGAGTAGAGTCTGGAGTATTGGTGGCAGGTGCACTTTCTGCCGCTGACGACGATGGCTCCTCAGTGGTCTCTAATGAATATAGTCTCAACGATCTCCGCGGCAATACCTGGGTGGCCCAACCCATGCGGGGCACTCCCAGGTGGGGATGTCGGAGGGCCAACATCATGCTCATCCAGTAACACAAAAATCAAGTGAAACAATGTATATATCCACCCCAATAATGTCACCCTCACTCATTCATGATAGACATGACGTTCGATTCTCGCTTATGTAAACATAAGTTTATGTACAAAAACCAATCAATCGCGCAAACGCCAACTACCCGACAATTACCCGTAGCACCCCCACCTTAAACCTCATTTCATCAACAACTCACCATCAACTACACAGGTTTATTCTCCATTGCCAACCGCAAACCAACCATGTCCCCACCATGCCCTCACAAGCTTTCCGCGCCCGAGTGATCGCCACGTACAAAGGTCCACTTCCCCCGATCTAGTCTCTTATATTTCCAATCGCTAACATCCCGCAGAGCTTCTATGGCTTGGCCGACATTATCCGACTGGGTACCAGCAATTTCGGAATTCTTTACACAAAGCATTCGTGAGGAATGCTAATTTGACGGATGAAGCGGAGATTAAAAAGCGGTTAGCACATGCAGAGTTTGTGAAGAAAGGTGGGTGGTAGAGGCAATGCTCTATGGTCATTGAAGATATGGCACAGCGATGATGACAGAAATGATTAACTTGATACAGAAATCGAGGCCATGTATATGTTGAAGAAGTACCGTACATTGAGACACCGGTATGACCCATTCACGTGAATAAATGATAAAATGCGGAAAATGTTCAAGGCAAAGACAAATAGACTCTATATGCGAACTGATCATAATACAAGAAATTCCAAAAAAAAAAAAGCAACATCAACATCAGATATATTGGCTAATCCACCCCAAAACATAATGGGTATCCTTATGACATCATATCTTCCTGAAACCCTGCCCAAACCCTATATCTCCTGAATAAATAGATCCCGTCTCGTTCTACTCCCGCTTGATAGCCCACCAAGCTCCAATCTCCAAGCATTCACCCCAGGAAGCTCCGTTATCCTGCAATAGATCCTTCATCATCTTCCCCATCCACGTATCCCATTCATCCTGACTCTTCCCGCTGACTTTCCGCAGGGCATCTTCCAAGCCCTGAATCTTCTGAACCACTGTCAATAGCGCTGTCTGTCTCAAGGCCAACTGCCCTGGAGATAAACCAGGTGGCTTTGACTTCCTCTTGCTCGACTTGCTGATGGTCAGGACACCACCGATGCCCTCCTTCTCCCAGCGAACGTCAGACAACGGGACTGCGAGACGTCGTGACTTGACATCACAAAGAGCCTCACTTTCTTGAAGAAGGTTGGGGCCAATGAAAGTACAAGGCACTGCTGACAGATCCTTGGAGTCCAAGAATTTGGTGATCCAGGCATTATACTCAACAATGTACCTGTTCAAGGCAGAAGATAGGGGAGTATTAGGAGTCATAACATAAGCACCAAGTGCGATAGCAGGCTCCTTCTCACCGTCATCCTCGGGGGTTCCATTCTGAGGTCTCAGCATGCGAATGGTGTGATCTGATTCCCACATCTCCAACACGCCGCCCGGTGTAAGTAACCGAATGTACTCGTCCATGAGGCGCTGCGAGTTACCGTTACTAACTGCTAGGCTCATGTCCTTGACCATAATCAGGTCGAACTCGCCATCAGGAAAAGGTAGAGGCATCACACGAAGATCGTGCTGGACGAACCTCCACTTCATATCCTGGTCGGGCCGCCTAAGACCAGAAGTGGAACTCGGGGCAAGAGGTGAGATGTCTAACCCCGTAAAGGAAATACCGGGATGTCCCCGATTGCGGAAGTACCGATGACACATCATACTCCAAAATCCGCTGCCACATCCAACCTCCAGCACTTTCGTTGGAGGTTTGGTTGATAATGACGGACAGCATACCGGAACTCTGAATAGTTGTATCAGGAACAATGTTCTCAGGGATTCCCGGTGTAATTCTGTCAGATCCACCGGCAGAGGATATGGTAATGTGGAATCGTTGATGAATGTGCGACCATTCTTCAAGACGAATGGCTTTGATAGTAGGGCATCAGATGATGCTGAAGCTGAGTTTTGGCTGCTCATGGTGGGTGTTTTGCTGGCAACGGAAAGCGTTGAAGCATCAGGTCTAGGTCCGAATGCTGAAGATAGTTTCCCAGACAGTTTGGGTGTGTCCATATCTGATGAGCCAGTTATCTGTGTATGTCCAGAAGTGTGTTCTGGACTGAATGTTTGCCGCCTAGGTGAAACGTTGATTCCTCTGTTCGGGGTTGACAACAATGTTGGCGACAAGGACGCCTCGAGTGAAGGCCGTCCTCTCGAAGGCAGCCAAAGATTGCGCTTCTTGAGTGTGTTAGGATGATGTGGAGGACTATAGAGATGAAATGAGAATGTTGAAGATGAGGGGCTTCTCGGTGAAGCGGGGTTCGATTTTGATTTGTCAAACTTGGACTTGGAACGAGACTTTGAACGGGCGTGGTTATTATGCGACGTTGCGGTCGGCGGAGGCGAGATTGGCGGTGATATTACCAAAGGCGCAGTAGCTCCAGAGAGAGCTGCTGAAGCTGCAGGAAAGCCAGCAACGTTTCCAAGTAAAAGTGGTGGCAGCGGGGGAACGGGACCTTGCGGAGCTGGTTTGGCCGACAGCGATAGCGACGGAGCGTGGCCGGACGATGAGCCAGGTGCTAACTTCAGTTGTGCTGACGTCAGAGACACAGAGCGGCCAGTGCGCACAGGCGCTCGACTAGACCCGGGAAAGCCGCTTCTCGTAGGAGATGGCAATGCAGTGGATGATTCCGAATGCAGTCGCCGGCTCAATGCTTTGCCGCGAAGTTTATGCAATGTCAGGGTTTGGTCGTCTTTCAACAAGGGTGAAGGCAAAAGTGTTGGGCCCTGTGAAGGCTCGTTTGCTCGTGATTCGTGATTATTTGGAAAGTAGAGCGGTACGATCCCTGTGTGCTCATCGAGGCGCTCGCGAGGATGTTCTCGAGCCCTTGAATGATCGCGATCGCGGTGCCAGCTAGCAGGCAACAGGCGATCACGGGAAGCTGTAAGCTGTGAGAAGAACGATCCGGAGCTTGGCGGAGTATGGGAGGATGTTGCTCTGGCTGGGGTCAAGACTGGAAGGGGATTTTTCAAAGTGATGTTCCGAGATTCCTGCTCGAGAGCTTCGCGGTCTTTGGCACTGGTATCCGGAGCTGGCTGGGTTTGAGGTCTGCCGCGAGTTTCGGTAAAGGGTACCTCAAATCCGGATTCGGATGCAGCGTCTACAACTGCAGATGGCTCGGTGGTGGCGCTGTTACTGCGACTTCGCGATTTGCCACCAAATCTAAATCCAAAGGTACGACTAGAAGCCTTAGTAGAAGTGGCAGTAGACGGTTGCTGGAAACAAAATCTATGGTCCAACTGCGCCGTGTCAGCTTCTGATTCTCGTGGCGAATTTGAAGAGTACTGTTGCTGCTGAAGATGTGACGACTCCTGCGATTCAACTTGTGACTGGTGCACCTCGGAGCCAATGTGAGCCTGCTGCTCGGCACCTTGTGCAGCTTGTGTGCTCAAAGGATCACCGCGAGATGGAACTGCAGTTTTTGTTAGACTCGTTGAGTCCTCGAGTCTGGCTGTAGTAGCGGACCCAGTGTTACTGGAACTAGACCCTGCACTAGCGCTTCTGTGATGGCTGCTGGTCGTCAGGCGGTGACGGAGAGACGGGCGCCCGATTGATTGAGCGCGCAGACGAGACGACGACCGCGGAGGAATATCCGGGGGCGGGGGGAGTGACAGAAACGTCTGTGAGGGAGATGGAGAAGATCCCGATGTGCGGCTGGGGCGATCTGAAGCAAGGTTGCCGTGGAAAGGGGTTTGGTATGTTGGACGGAAGGATTGTGTGACTTGGGTCGGGGGTTGCTGGTCGGCAACAGCGGCAGAGGGGGCGACGTGATTCTGTAGATGTTCAATACGCTCGGAAAAAGATGAACCTACTGCAGATGCAGTAGTTGTTGTGATAATTTCTGGCAGAGTTTCAGCTGGCGACTGTGGGCCTTTTTGTCTCTGTTGGTTTTTTGAATCAGAAGGCGGCTGCAGTTGCAGTTGCTGCAAGTGGGTATGTTTCTGCGACTGCAAGAGAACTGCACCACCAGTTCTTGCCGATGTTATAGTGCCGCTACTTCCACTCAGCAACTGCTCTCGCCCAGACGAAGAAGAATAAAACAAAGTTCCAGGAAGACGGCGGCTGGGAACAAGAATATTATTCAACCCAGATTTTGTTGGAAGTGAAAGAATGTCGCCCGAACCAGCGCTAGAAGATGCAATAGAAGCATCAGAAGCGTTGGCGGCAGCGGCGAAAGGTGTAGAACTTGTTACAAAAGTGGCGGCACCTTCGTGGTTTTTGTCCGAGTAGTCTGCGTCTGTGCTTTGATGTGCATTTTCCGTGCTTGCTTCTTCTTTCGCGTTGCTCCTGCTCCTCCTGGCTGGGTCTACCACGTCTGTGCCATTAATGTTGACATGGGCGGCAGGTGCTGCAAGAGTGGTTGCAGTTCTGGGAATTTCAGTAGTATCGGTTGTGGCGGGAACCATGCAAATGCTGCTGTCATGACTTTGTCGAGAAACCATTTGGATGTCGCTGTCTGGTTTGACAAAGTCTACTGATGCGTTTGCCATTGTCTTGGTGATGATATTTTTATCCTCACCAATGAAAGCGTGCGGTGGTCCTGGTCCGGAATCTAACTCCAGCAATTTGAAATCTTCAAGATTGCCTCCTCTTCCTCTTCCTCCTTCTTCTTCTACTATTCTCCTCGATAAACCAGACCTTAACGGGCCCACGATACCGGGTAAAGCCTGTGTGGCCGATGGAGCAACTGCCAAATTGGTTCCTGTCCCTGGTCCTTGCCGCCATTTATTTTCCTGGAAGTCAACAATGGTCTCTCCTTCTCCTTCTGGGCCTGCCCCAGCCACGGCAGAACTTGCATGATCAGATGGTTGGGCGCCATCGGCATCCCGTGATTCGGAAGCTTCACGTGAATGGGCACTCATATCTGTATTTGCAGTATTGCTAAACATGAAAATTTCATCGTGATTGTTGGCCAGTGATGTGGTGCTCAGTCCTTTCCAGAATCCTGCATTGAGATCGAACATTTGGAATACAATGTCATCCCTTTCTCTCTCTTCCTCTTCAGCCTCCTCACTTGATCTGATGCTTCCTTCGATACCCAGGCCTCGACTGTCGATGCGACCACACGGGAACCCAGACTCGGAATTGCAAGTGATACCACAATCGCTGTCAGCTTCAAGCCTGTCACGTTCGAGAGAGCCGCCAGGTTCTTTGGGCTTATCTGGCTCATTTCCCTCCTGTGGACCGTCAGACCTGTTGATCGTCTGAGCAGCAATCGCCTTGGCCCGGGCTATCTGTTCCGGGGTCAACGGATAAGGGGGCAATATCACTGCCGTACACAAGAACTCTGCCATGTTGCAGTGTCACGTTCCGCATCAATTCCGGACTTTGGGTAATGGCTGGGCTGGGTCAATGATTGACTTCGGATGAGAATCTTAACCAAGCAATCAGTATAATCAATATCGGA
Source organism: Ambrosiella beaveri (assembly GCA_030294605.1). Classification (NCBI taxonomy): domain Eukaryota; kingdom Fungi; phylum Ascomycota; class Sordariomycetes; order Microascales; family Ceratocystidaceae; genus Ambrosiella; species Ambrosiella beaveri. The sequence continues at coordinate 9,648 of JARQWA010000036.1, forward strand.
TGAGCAATATCTTTCACACTCTTGGTCCTAATGGCTTTGGCTCTTTGGTGACCTTGGTTTGTTCTTATTATCAGTTCAGGCCACTTTCTGTGCCGTGGGCGAGTGTGCGAAGCTGTGGACAAGCCAGACCCAAGCACCAGTTTATATAGTGAGTGGTGTGGTTGTTATATTGTTTTTTTTTATAGTCGGAGAAATCTGACTATATTATAGCTGTGCGCGCGTATAGATAATTGGTAGTCGGATAGTTGTTATATGATTATATAGAAGATTATCGTCGTATGAGGATTTAATAACGTGAATGTATCCAAAGTTCCCATCCAACGTTGGCCGAAGCAGCTGTCGAGATTGGTTTGCTGAGCCTGTGAACCCCGCCAGCAGGGTCCGAGTTGGACAGTTGTGATGGGCAAATGACGTGGTTCACGAGTCCAAGGTTTGGATACTGAGAAGTTATTCCTCTGCCCACGCAGAATCAATGGAATAAGTACACGGTTGTGAATGTGTGGTTCAGTTGTTTTGATTATGTCGTAATGCTGTGAGATACACTCTCAAGATTGCGATCACAAGTGAATGTGAAGCTGGCTCATCCGTAATATAAGTTCTGGGCCTTGTGATTGGGGCTCTTGATGACAATGCCCCGGATCTCGATGAGATTTGCAGAGTCGATAATCACCGTACATGGAAAGCAAACGATTCGAGAAATTGTAAACAGTCTCTAAACAAAAGACTCGGATTCATCAGGCCAAACCAAGAAAAGTAAAGATGCAGAACTAAGCTGCAGGTCGGCGGCTATACTTCTTTATATGTAGCTGAGTTGCAGACCGACTGTACTGCCGTCATCGCTAAGAAACCAAGTCACCCAGACCGTACTTCCACAAAGCTTCCTGGGCACACCAATCCAAACCGATTTCCCAGGTCGTCACCCGCTGTATGATAGCCAGTAGTATCCTCATCCGTCGCAGTCTTCTTGATCCTTTGCCCTCCTCCCCACGTCAAATCCAAGTCCGCATCTCGATATAATCCTCCTCACCCTAATCGCCCAACAATCACACCAAAACAGCAGCCCAGCCTTCTGTCGTCAACTTCCCAACTACCAAACCGAGCAGGTCCAATCCGAACAAACCTAAAGACTCACGACGATCCCCGCCCTGGTCCCGTTGTTCCCACTTTCCAGTGTTCACTGTTCACTGGTCACTGTCTTTCCGTGTGTCGCCTTGCTGCATCTGTGTCCTTTCAGTCAGGTTTGGGATATACAGTCAAACAGATGGTCAAATACACGATTTGCGTTTATTATACACAATCACTCCTGTTACAGTACTTTGCAGCGTCGTTGGTCGTATTTTCAAGGCGGTTTCTGCCGTGCATAAAGCTGGGTGTGACGCTTACTTGCCGCCGCCAGGCGTAAGACTGCGTGGGTGGGTACTTGTGAGAAATCCCGGCGATGTCCATAGCTTCGAGAGGAAGAACTATTTCCCGGAGATTAAAAAAAGTCAAAAGTAGAGAGTGTTGAGGAATACACTTGTGAGTTGTCATTGGCAGGGTCTCTTCATCACCAGCCATCTTTTTGCTGTCATCCGCCCATCATTACCCCAAAGCAACCTCCGAAAACGCACGCGAGTACGCTCCACATATGGTAGTGGGCATCTTGTACCAGTTCTTCGTTTCACCATTCTTCACCGTAACTAGTCCTGAGATTGCTGCAGAATATGCGCCTTCACCGTAGAATATCATTTTTTGTATTACATCATCCCTCCGCCTTTGCCAATCAACAGGACCTCAAGAATCCTTTTGGTAACAAGACAGGAAGGGTGGCTGCATGTAAAGCCAACACTTACATGCAAATAATCGCCCGTACTTCAGCCCGGTAGGCACCAGATTGTTGTCATCACGATCTTTTTTCTCCTATGAGGAAGGTCATTTGATGTGGGAGTAATATGGGATTAAGATATCGAGTATTGAGCATATACTCTAATTGTGCTAGGTCGCATCTTATAAATACGTCAACTTCCAAAGTTTGTGTTGATCTGCAAGCCATAGTTGTAGGACAGACTTTATTGATTGTGGTTTGTGTTAGAGGCCACTAGTAACATCAATAAAAGTATCTATGAGACGTCCACTAGTGAATTTAATCCAACGCTGGCTCAACCTGATTTATGTTGCAGATGTTGATTATCGAATCATATTCATATCTATATAATGTGTAAACTCGCATCAAATTACAAAACAATAAAAGGGTTAATTCTTAGACACTAACCCTAAAGACATGAAATGGTCATGATGGGGATGCTAAATATCAAGGCAACTGCCACTTCTATGAATTTGGAGTGATCTATGTAGTACTTGTCAAGGCTTTACTGAATTTGATTTTCACGGAACATAATCACGTAGAATCTTTAGCCTCATCATCATCTTCCTTTCAAAACCAAAAACAAATGACAAAAAAAAGTTGAAAAAATACACAAAGATTGAAAACTTCCAACAGCATTTGACAGAAACGCGAATCTGATCTCCCTCAAAGAATATCTCTTTTGCAGCTTCGACATCGATTCAAGAGGATTTTCATTTCTTTTGACGCCATTGTAGCATCAATATCAGTCGATTCAACCAGCCGGATCTTCATTGCGACTTCATTGGTAAATAGCTCGTCCCTTACATACCAGGCCATTTGGGCTATATATGGTGCCATCTTGTTCCTGGACCAACCACATAGTGTACTGGTTGTGGACGGTCATCTCTGCTGACTAACAGATGTGAATCCATTACAGAACAACCACCTAACTTCAAAAATTCACCGATAAGCTTGAATTTCCCGATAACCCGACAACCCTATAATCCTGGAATCTGGAACCTGGCCCTATTAGCCGATTCCCCAGATTCTGCACCACGCGATCGAACATCGACAGTGTGCTGTCACATCAGAGTGCGTGGAATGTAAGTTGAAATTATTCGGCACAGAGCCGCTGAAAAAAAAAAAAAAAAAAAAAATTGAGACATTGTTGACATGTTTCATGGTTCAAGTGTGTCTGGGAAAAGCCTGGTCAAGTGATGGGTTGTGAGAGAATCTCCCGCACATTCATGGGTTTTACCAATCACTTTCAAACAGAGGGCATGCGTAAGTCCTTATTTGAAAGTTATATATACAATAAGAACAGCATCCATACATCAACTCTGCAAGGAAGAGTGCACTCCAGTCCAAACTTGGCCTATGCATTCCAAACTTTGAGATGACATATATGTGTCTTCAATTCTTAGCGGTGTGACTTGCAAAAATATGGTGAGACTCCATACCTTATTGTCAAGACAATTGTGTTGTATGCAAGAATTTCAAGAGATCTAGCAATCTAACATTTGGCAGATTTAGTTCAGCCTGACCATAAATTTTGTTCTGTCTTGTCTGCAGCTCCAGGTGAAACATATTCCCTTTCAAGCTTCAGCCGTGCTAGGGACCAGACCAGCAAGCTCCACACCTATTTTGCTGGCCCTGAAGCTTGCTATTCGTCACTTGCTATTGCTGACTACTGTGGCTTGCCAACTGACCATATGTCCTCCTACATTGCACCTGAGAGGATTCATACCTTCTGAGCGTTCTACATCTCGACGGTAACATTGGTCTCGGCGTTGAACTTGGAGTGTCAAACGAGTACATCTAACATCACCAATTGGCCTGGCCTATATTCCGGACTGCTAGGGCATTATTTCCATCGAATCAATTCGCCTCCCCGAAAATTCCTTGTCGGCCCTCAACCCCGCGTTGTTGTCCATTCAATCAATTCTCGTTATTGGGTCATTCAATTGTATATTGATGAATCATCGATAAATAGGACACGAGTAAATGGACATACACTGGGTCCACAACCAACTAGCCTTTTCTCTACATTCTCCTGAACCGAGCTCACTTTGCTTCTTATCGTCTAAATCAACATCACCAACGTCGCCTGCGACGTGCCCCACGCTTCCCAACTTCTCGACAGCAATTTGGGACCGAGATCTTCATCTCTCTGCCCACGGACCATCACCAGACAATCCGAATACTGGCCCCGGTGCCAATTGCATCGTTTCGATTGAGAATCCAGAGTTTGCTCTGGCCGCGACCAACATCTGACAATAACTTTCTACTCCGCCAATCTTTCAATCGACGACAACTCCACCCTTGTCTGCGGACTTCGTTGACAATTCGATCCGACATATCTTCCGACTCACTGACTCGAGTACTAACGTCTCATTATTATACATCTTGTGGCTCGCCCGAGACAACGATATCTGCGTTCAACTTAGACTCATATTTGACCTGTCTCTCAACACCAAGTTCATGAGGCATCTCACCATCTAAATCGTCATGTTTCCTGGACAACAGAGAGGCCAGAATGTTCCTCCTGGGGGTCCGACTATGTTCCCTCAGGCCACTTACTACGGAGCCCGTCATCCCCAAACCACTCCCCACCATGCTTCTCACCATGTCCAAGGTGACCCGAACGGACACGGAAATGTTAATGGAAGTGTAGCCCTCTCTAACCCAGCTCTTATGGGTCACCACAACGGCTATGCGACTGGACCAGGAGTCGGGGTTTTGCAACAGGGAAACCATTTTGCAAACCCCTCCATCCCAAATGGTTCTCATGGCGTTAGAGCTGTCCAGCAACCAGCTCAGTACTCGGAGCATTGGACAGAGCAGATGAAGTACTACAAAGATTCAGAGAGAGCTAATGCGACCATGACCGAACAACACCAACCGCACTACTACGCTCGTCTTCGTGCGACTGAGAACAAGGGGATTAGTCCTCCTCTTGCTTCCAACGGCAACAAACCTGGCGAAGAATCTGACGATATGAGACGTCCGTCAGCTATGGTCCAGTCCAACATGCGCCAAGACTGGAGCAACCTTGATCTGAGTGGCCAGGGCCTTCGCAATCTGGCTCCGGCCCTTTTCATGTACGACTTTCTACAAGAATTGTTCATCGCCTCGAACAAGATCTCGTCACTACCAGCGGCTATCGGGCAACTTCGCCAACTTCGGTTGCTCGACGCCTCGCACAATCAACTGCATGAACTACCAGTCGAGATTGGAATGTGCACATATCTCAAAAAGTTGTTGCTGTTCGAGAACAGACTGACTCGACTTCCGAACGAATTGGGTTCATTGCATCAACTCGAAATTTTGGGAATTGAGGGTAACCCAAATCTGGGAGAATACAAACAGGGTATTATGGAGAAGGGAACTGGTGCTCTGATCAAAGAGCTTCGTGAGAGCATGCCTGGTAAGTTTTCACATTATGGACGGTCAAATGACCGTCCCGAAACAGCCCCGACAGGTTTAATAGCGAGACTCATGTCCTAGCTAATATCGAACAGTGCCTCCCCCTCCACCTCCTCGGAAGATGATCACTATCCAGGAAGATGTCTCACCTAAACTCGAACAGATCAAAGTTTTTACTTGGAACGTACTCTGTGAGAAATATGCTACGCCTAGCACATATGGGTATACTCCGAGCAAGGCCTTGTCTTGGGAATACCGTAAGAGTGTGATTTTCCGAGAAATCGAGACTCATGATGCCGATTTTATCTGCCTTCAAGAGTTATCAACTGAGGCTTTCAAGGAGGATTTCAGTCCACATCTGGCGCAATTCGATTACAAGGGTGTCTGCTGGCCCAAGTCTCGTGCGAAGACAATGAGTGAGAAGGATGCTCAAGGTGTCGATGGTTGTGCTGTCTTCTGGAAGAACAGCAAATTTATCCTGCTTGATAAGCAATTGATAGAGTTTGCCTCTATCGCCATCAACAGACCGGATATGCGTGACCAGCACGATGTGTTCAACCGTGTCATGCCCAGAGACAACATCGCCGTTGTTTGCTTCCTCGAAAGTAGACTGACCGGCGCTCGCATGATTTTGGTCAATGTTCATCTTACCTGGGATACCGCTTTGGCAGATGTCAAGACTATCCAGACCGGTATTATGATGGAGCATGTCGAGAAGCTGGCGGACAAGTACGCGAAATGGCCCCCTCTTAAGGACAAGAAAATGATCAAGCCTCCCCGTGATAACTCCGACTTGTATGAACCACCCGCTATGATCGATCCTGCTCCCAGTCAAGAGTACCACAAAAACACTGACATTCCCTTGATTGTCTGTGGTGATTTCAACTCTTTGGCTGATAGTTCTGTGTACGAGCTCATGAGTACCGGGAATCTGGACGCTTCTCATGAGGATCTGAGTAGATTCCACTACGGTAACTTTACCAAGCTGGGTATCCAACATCCTTTTTCTCTCCGCGATGCCTACACTTATCTCAAGAATACACCCGATGAGATGTCCTTCACCAACTACACTCCTGGATTCGCGGATGTCATTGACTACTTGTGGTACAGCAACAACACGCTAGAAGTTGTTGAACTGCTCGGCCCCCCGGATAGGGAGTCTCTTTTGCGTATCCCCGCATTCCCTACGTGGCATTTCCCAGCCGATCACATCCAGCTTATGTCGCAGTTTGTTATCAAGGCCCGCAAAGACAAGAAGATTGGCAGTGGAAGTGATGGGTCTTAGAGAAAACCACGCACCCTGCTCGATGAGACCAGCTAACGCTACCAGCTTGCGGGTTCTAGTGATAGTCACTAGTTATTAAATCGAAACTGCTCACAGCGGTAACGACAGCCTGTGACTATTCATTGAGCTGGATCTTTTTAGCATACCGAAGACAGCTGTCTTTGGGTTGCCTGATATGACTGATTCTTTCGTTCCTTTGTCTTTTCGTTGGATCTGGAGTTTTGTCTTTTTCTGTTGTTGTGGTGTTATGTTGCATGTGATGTTACACGTTTGATTTCAGGGTCTGGGTTTTCTTTCTCCTTTGTGTTGCCTCTGCGTCTGCATTTTATCGCATTCTCCTGGGTCGGTTCAGGAACAGACTAGTAAATCTGATGGTGCGAGATGTGCCATTTTAGTCCTCATTGGCCACTGTTAACCGGAACAAACCCTCGTACCTAGGATCTGACATGAGTTCTCGATCTCGGTACTGTTTGGTGCGACATAGTATATATGGCGTGGGTAGGACAAGGAGGCCTGTTGCTTTTACGGTACGGACGGACGGGTGGAGGGTTTGCATTCTCAATGGGGCTCTATGCGTTTGTCTTTTATGTGCTTTTATGTCGTTCTGTTTCGCTCATCTCTTCTTTTTTTATCATGGCTTTGTCCTTTTCTCTCTCTGCATCGCATCCCTTTCTCCTGGCTTTTGTGTGGGTTCCCGTCCTGTTGTCAATGTCTATGTATGAATGCTGGTTGAGTTTGTGGTTAGATCGGATGTCATGAGTTAGTCTACATCGAGTTGATTATGGTGTCCGGGGTCGGTAACGTCACATGGAGATGGCCAACGGTAGGCATAGAGTATGCCAATTTATATATGACTGAGAAGGGTTGCGTGTATCTGGAGTGACGATGAGAGCGGAACTGGAGTGCATTGTACCACTACTCAATCTTCAATTTAGATTATATGGTTTTATCAGCAATGAATAAAATGCTGGTTACTGCTTTCAATTATCATGAGGCCAGGGAAACAAGAAAAAAGTGAATGTGTTCCGACGGAGCAGAACAGAGTAGAAAATGATCATAAGAAGATGCGTAATCTGGGAATCGAACCCAGGGCTAATCGAAATCATCGCTGGATGGCAACGATTAATGTTACCACTACACCAATTACGCGAACGATTTTTGGAAGTCTACTTAATTTTAGGGCTTATACTGGTTTTATCCAGTTCCATTTATAGGGTTTATGAAAACTCATACATGCAAATATTCACATCGGTGAATTTACCATGAATGTACTGAGGGTATTTATAGATTTGACTTGCAACTCAATTCATATCTGGTCATTATGATCCCTGCTTTATGCCTGGACCTGCCTATGTCTCTCCAACTGAAACCCCCAAAGTACCAAAACAATTTCTTATCAATCAGTACACACGTCGTCTATTCACATCCTCACAAGTCCCCCTTGGTCGAGTCAAGTAACCAACGCCAACACCCCGCCCCGCCACATAGACGCAAACATTGCCAAAATAATTGCTCAGTGCTATTTAGTGTCTTGATGTTTGATTATGAAGATATAATATATGGTCCAATGCCAAGTCGGTGCCGATGGCCAAGCCGAAAGGCGTGGCGAAGGGTGGAGCTGAATTTGAGAGAGAGGGGGTCAATTGGAGTGAATGATCTGATAAGTGGATGGGCATCGTGTCTGGTGGGGCGAAGGGTGGGGAAAGGAGAGGATTGTTTAAGATTGTCTAGTTATGGACGGGGTGTGAGAATGAGGACTCCGAAGACGCTGGCGCGTGGGTGTGTTATGGAGGCGCCCATGAAACACACCCCGCGGCGATGCATTGGTGGGGCAGGGGAAGGCGGCGGATGGACGGATGGATAGATGGTGATGAGGGATGTGTGCGGGTTGGTTGCGGTCTAGGCGGGACTTTTATTATATCACAAGTCTGAGGCTAGATCATTGAAGGGGAAAGCATGGGGAAAGTATGCTGTATAGGTGGTGTAGTGGTGCAATGATGCATATGTCAAGCCATTGGGCAACTGGTGCCTTGCTGACTGATGATCACCACATGATTATGAACTCAGTATATAAACCCAATCCTAGGTGTGTATGCCCCTGGGCCTTCGGCCAGGTCCAATCCTCTCTCTAACAACCACGCACAATTACAGTGACGGAATCGTCGGTGTCATCATGCAGGGGCCCTCGTTATAGAGACGACGCGGAGTGTCCAGAGTGACATCCATGGATCTCCTGCAGCAACCACTATGCAGGCGCAGGCATGGGTACAAGCTAGGCAGTTTATTTCTAGAAAGGAGAACTTTAGCCTGCATGCAAATTATATAGGAACTCAAAACTCAGACTTGAGATGGATCCATCTGAAATGTTGAGTATTAATCTTTGGTATTGGACGCTTTACGGCGGACAGACACGTTTCACGTGTGGTTGTTCGCGTAAAGTGGTTTAGGTTTCAGTAGCGGTGATCTCTGTTGAGAAGAAAACTGTGGTCAAGGTACTCCATGCATAGAATTGGGTGGCAAGGTACTTGTTGACATTGGTAATCGAAATATTGAGTTGAGAGGGGCACAGGTGTGCGTGGTTTCAGTATTTTTGTCACTTGCTTGTTCCGTTGCGGTAGAGAAGGAAGGGGCGGCGCATTGGATTTGCGAAAGTATTTGGCGGGGTGAGATTTGATCTGATAAAAGTGCAATATCTTGACCATTCATTCTCATTTATTTCCGGAGATGCGTTAGTCGGTGCAGCGCGGGTGGCGACTTAGGGTTATTCTGATGCGAGGCTAACCATAGAAGTTATCAAATACTTATCGGGATGAAGGATCATCAATTGTCAAAAAAAAAAAAATTCAAAAAAGTCACCTGTCTGCGGAAGCTCCGATTTTCTTGATTCATTAGTGGAAATAGACTCTTGTATGACAAAATCAAACCCACATGCTGAGCCTGGATACTCGGGCATCGATAGTTTAGCAAATTAATTGACTTGACATCACTAATTCCAATCAATTAATTGTCTTCACATGTCTTGAATTTGTATATCAACGTTCTGACCAGAAACATGAACAAGAATCTGCTGCCCTATCTTGAATCTGTAGTTTTCAGTATTCCCTTGTATCATACAGCTCCAGTTTCCAAATCCACACCGTTAACCCGTCAATCTCTAATTCCGAGACCGACGCCGCTCTGCCTGCTGAAGCTTAAAGCATACCACTCTTATCACCGTTCCTAGACTTCTTGTGAAACATTGATCCTATCCAGGCACAACGCACAATCAAGTAACACATTTGTCTATCTGTAAGTCGGCTTATGCAATGTCTACCTGCGAAGCGAGCATCAAGTTATCCCAACGTCTCATGACATGATTCGTTATAACAAGACCCTTTCTTCTTGCGGTGATGTTCCTGACATCTGCCATGCCATAATCTCTCACCATTAGTCCACCACCATCATGGCATCATGATCCACAAATGCCCTGTAAAAAAAACCAAAAAAAAAACCATGTAGTCCTTGGTCCGCTCTCTCCGTCATAATCTTTTTTCGCCCCGTTGGCCATATACACCACTGGTTCTCTACGTTGCCCTAGCGTCCGTTCAGACCTCCCAATCCGCACCAACACGCTCCCCACTCCCCAGGCCTCAAGCCTTCTCGTTCAAACCTGGCGTAAAGTGCCCGGCAACGCGCGCCCTACTCTCCAGGGCCCCTGGTTTTGCGTTGCGTGACGATGCCTCTCGCTGCCATGGAAAAGCAACCAAACAAGAAAAAAAAAAAGCTTTGAACCAAGTCTGAGTCGTATAGTAGAGCTTAGAGGGGTGGACTCTACCCAGTCCAAAGCCTGAAACCTACTGAAATTGAACAAAAAAATATGCCGAGAATTGATTGATAATGGTGGTATTCCTCATACCTTCCTTCCTCTTACCAAAATCCCACCAAATCGCAGCACAGAACAGCGTAGTTGCCTCTCAACGCGTTCCTAACGCGCCCAGAAAAATATTCTTTCCCTTTTCGGAGGGACTCGCGACATCGCGGACCTTCACCGCCTATAAAGCTTCTTGATCTCGCGCCCCGGTCTTGGGCCTTCTTTCCTCGTCTCGTCCTCATCATGAACCCCTCACATCATATCAAAGCCAGACTTGTTCATTTAAGCCCTTGTTTCTTATATTTGGTCTTGCTTTTCTCTGTGACCAAGTCTTAATATCGTCTTGTTCTTTATACCCTCTGCGATACCAACTTCATTGCTAATCGTCATCATCTTCTAAAGCATTATTTGCTTTCTCTATACCCAATCTTGTTTCTATAATCACATATACACATAATGGCTGTCAACGTCTCCCCCTCCAAGCAGGTACGCTATAAAAATCCATGACCCCACCGCCACTTACACTACCCCTGGCTAACCATATACCCCACGTTCACACAGGCTGCTGCTGCCATTGACGCCTTCAAGCTGGATGGCGAGGCCCCCGTCAAGAAGCTGAGCTTCGACAAGAACGCCTCTCTTTCTGCCACTATTGACGCCTACCACAAACTTGCCGAGACCAAGCCGGTTGAGGAGAAGCCCGTCGAGAAGAAGGTTGCTCCTGGTATTAAGGAGTTCGAGGCCAATGAGCCCCTCCTCCAAGAGAACCCCAACCGCTTCGTTCTGTTCCCCATCAAGTACCACGAGATCTGGCAGATGTACAAGAAGGCCGAGGCCTCTTTCTGGACTGCCGAAGAGATTGATCTATCCAAGGATCTTCACGACTGGAACAACCGCATGACCAAGGACGAGCAGTTCTTCATCTCTCACATCTTGGCTTTCTTCGCCGCCTCTGACGGTATCGTCAACGAGAACCTCGTCGAGCGTTTCTCCGCTGAGGTCCAGGTTCCTGAGGCCCGCTGCTTCTACGGTTTCCAGATCATGATGGAGAACATTCACTCCGAGACCTACTCCCTGCTGATTGACACCTACATCAAGGAGCCTGCCCAGCGCTCCTACCTCTTCAACGCTATTGACACCATCCCCTGCATTCGCCGCAAGGCCGACTGGGCCCTGAAGTGGATCGCCGACAAGGAATCTACCTTCGCCCAACGTCTGGTTGCCTTCGCCGCTGTTGAGGGTATCTTCTTCTCTGGTGCCTTTGCCTCTATCTTCTGGCTCCGCAAGCGTGGTCTGATGCCCGGTCTGACCTTCTCCAATGAACTGATCTCTCGTGATGAGGGTCTTCACACTGATTTCGCCTGCCTTCTGTACTCTCACCTGAACAACCGTCCCAGCAAGCAACTGATCCAGAACATCATCACCGATGCCGTCGCTATTGAGAAGGAGTTCCTTACTGAGGCCCTTCCCTGCGCTCTGCTCGGCATGAACGCCGATCTCATGAAGACCTACATTGAGTTCGTCGCTGACCGTCTCCTGGTCGCCCTCGGCAACGAAAAGGTCTACAAGGCCAGCAACCCCTTCGACTTCATGGAGAACATCTCGTTGGGTGGCAAGACCAACTTCTTCGAGAAGCGCGTCGGTGACTACCAAAAGGCCGGTGTCCTGCACTCTGCGTCTAAGCCTAACGAGTCTGGTACTTCCAATGTCCAGGTCGATGCCTTCGCCTTTGACGAGGACTTCTAAACGGTAGGGTGTATTTGGAAAAGGGGTGGTTGCCTGTTTTGGTATCGAGGTATCCCATCTTGTAGTTTTGTTCTTGGTCTTGGGTTAAACTGGCGTTCTTGTGCTTTGGTTGGTGATGGTCTCTGACGTCATTGATCTGGGGTTTTTATGTTTTTGATATGTGTTTATGGCTTATTTCGGTTTTCGCAATGAATATTTCGTTGGTTGGGGGCAGGTGTCTATGTACTTGTAACTTTAACTTGAGGGTTGGAGTTTGCGGGTTTAATGCACATATACTTTACAACATATTTTTGGTCCTCTTGAAGCACAATGTGATGTACGTTGACGGATCGCCGTATACCTCTTTGTATTTTCCATGGTATCTTGCCCTCCACTCTAAATCTCCTGTCCCAGTCCCCCTCTATTTCCGTCCCTTCTTCTTCTTCCCCCCCTTACTCTCCCCCTCCCCCTTCTTCCCCTCCCCCTCTCCCTCCTGCATCCCCTCATTCCCCCCCGCCACTACCTCCGGCAACCCCGCCATATCCCTCCCCAGAATCCCCAAACACTGCAGTAGTCTGCCGACCTCGGCCGCCTTGGTCGTCTTGTATTTGAGTGTTGCGCCGCTGTCGGGGTCGTAGGTTTTGAGGGTGAGGAAGCCGAGTTTGGTGGTAGTGGGGAGGCGGATGGCGGTGCGGCCGGTGGGGGGTTTTAGGGAGTATTTAGTGGTTATACGGGTCTGGCGGGGTGGGGTTAGCATTTGCAGGTAAGGATGGAGGTTGTGATGGAGATGGGGGAGGGGAAAGGGGGTACTTACGGTGTTGGGGCGGGCACGGAGGAGGGAGGAGGACTGTTGGAGCCAGTCTTGGCTGGTTTTATAGTGGGTGGATTTGCCCATTGTGGGGTACTCGGCAAGTCGACGAATTGAAGAGATGTGTTGCTGAGTCCAGGAGGTCGAGAAAAGTGTCGAGGTCGTTGGATGCGATATTGTAGGGGTAGAGCGGGCTTTTGTTATAGTGATGGAGCACGAGGTGGTACGCGATGTTGGCGATGCCGTTTGATGTCGGTGGGGTGGTACCTTGCAGGATTAGAGGTTGTGATTTAGTGATTAAAACCCTTGTGTAGTTAATAACCCTACAAATAACCAGATCACCAAATCACCATTGTTCAAAATTATGTAAGTCCTAAAATATGACCACAAATATTTATTTATTTCATTTTGGATATAACAACTGAAATACACTATTTACTAAGCAATTTGATAGGCTAAATCTAGATCTTTGAAAAATCCTGCTGGACCTGCCATATAACACCCCAGCCCGAGTGTATGGACGCCATCTCATACTCACACCCCCAAGCACCTCAACGTCTCAACCCGAACCTCTCCTTATAATCAAAATTACACCCTCTCCTTCCAACCAGCCCACTCAATTTCTTCATGGCCGAGTGGTTAGGCCAGAGCACGATATTTCCATATCTGAAATCTCTGAACGCCTGACATAAAGTCTTCGTGGTAGATTGCCCCGGCCTCCGGCCACAAATCGACTCGGTCCCACAGGGCACGCATTAAATTGCTGGTCATAGTCCTGTCCGGGTCCACCACCTAGCCCATTTGTGTCTCTAGCAAAGGGCTAGGAGCAGAGACTGTAGATACACTGGTAGAAAAGAGGGCCTTACGGGTGCCGCTTTTCGCAGGTCGCGTTCCTGGACGAGGGGAGCAACTTGGACATATACTGTGGGCGTTCGAGTCTCGGGAAAGGAACAAGGGACGGTTTTTTCCGAGGGGGTGAGGTCGTTTGGCAAAAAAAGTAGACATCTTGAAGTGAGGATGGCTGGCGATCTTGCAGGAAAACGTCCCTAGACTGAGCTTTTTTGCGCGGGTTTTGAGCAGGTTTTGGGAGGCGGGGGGTGAATAGGATGTGGTAGAGAAAGGTATGTCGTGTAACACAGATGATCTACATGTTTGCTAGTCTTGAATATAAGTTAAAATCTCATCTTTTTGAGCCCGTCGATGTCAAGTTCATTGTCGTGGAGGTGATATGGTTAGCATCGTGACTTTGGTTACACAGCGATGTCAGTCAGGGAAGAGCTCAGCATTAGTGGGGTCATGACAGGGATATTCTATGCTTGCTGTAAATGAAGCTCACCAAGGCCAACAGCATGTTGATTAGGTAATATCCGGAAGTATGTTTGGAGATGTATATAGACATAAATTGTAGACAAATAGCAGACTGATAATTCAGATTTCTAGGCACATGACTAGTTTTATACTTGACAGCTCGCAGCAGTAGCCCATCATCTGTCCCGCATTTTGCCTCATCCCGCAAAAGTGGGTCCCATCACAAGCTCCCCGCTCCGTGCACAAATCACTACAAAAAAGGCAACTACCGACACAGCTCACAGTCAGAGGTGACATTGGCAATCATTCTCTACTGCGTCATCATCTGCTCATCTCATCAATCGATTATTTGATGCAGTATTGTTGTATCAGCCGCCTATATTTAATTGTCATCCGCCCACAATCTCACATCTTTCTGTCTCATCATCTACCCCGCTCATATAAAACGTTTAGCACTACAACAACTTCCAAGATGCCCTTTGAAATCAAATCCACCATCATCACCTTCGGCGGCCGCCTGCTGAAGCTCACCCACGACTCCCTCACCACCGGCACCCCCATGGCCGTCAACCTCTTCCTTCCCCCCTCCGCCACCTCCCTGGAGCCCGCCCCCGCCCTCATCTACCTCTCCGGCCTCACCTGCACCCCCGACAACTGCACCGAAAAAGGCTTCCTCCAAGCGCACGCCTCGCACATTGGCATTGCCCTAATCTGGCCCGACACGTCGCCGCGCAGCCTCGACCTGCCCGGCGAACACGACTCGTGGGATTTCGGGTCGGCAGCGAGCTTCTATGTGGATGCGACCGAGGGCCCGTGGAAGGATCATTATAAGATGGAGAGTTATTTGATGAAGGAGTTGCTGGCGGAGATTACGGGACAGTTTAAGGAGGTGGATGAGGGGCGGGTGAGTATTTCGGGGCATTCGATGGGGGGCCATGGGGCGTTGACGTTGTTTTTGAAGTATCCGGGGGCGTTCAAGAGTGTTTCTGCCTTTTCGCCGATTGCAAACCCGAGCCAATGCCCGTGGGGGAAGAAGGCGTTTACTGGGTATTTTGGAAAAGACAAGGAAGTATGGAAGAAGCATGATGCTACGGAGTTGGTGAAGGGGTGGAAGGGACCACTGAATGCTTTGATTGATGTGGTGAGTACAGAGAGGTATCAAGTGCTGATGAGTTGAATGCTAACAATGCATAGGGCACCGGAGACAATTTCTACAAGCAGAAGCAGCTGTTGCCAGAGAACTTTGAGAAGGCTGCCAAAGAGGTCGGTGTCAAGGGAGTCCAAATTCGGTTGCAGCCGGTAAGTCCAGGAGATGACGTCGTGATAAGGGTTGGCAGACACTAACATGCAACATAGGACTATGACCACTCTTACTTTTTTGTTTCGACGTTTGGCGAGGATCACATCAGACACCACGCCAAGTTTCTGTTTCCATAGATGACTTGAGACCTAATCAGTAGCTTCATAATCAACAGCTTAACCCATTAAACACCAGATTATCTTATTAAATGTACACATCTCAAGTCTCATACCTCATACTCATCTTCAACTAGCCCTCCTATCCAAATCTGACATCAACCCATCCTTCTCCATCATCATCCTCCTCTCCACTTCTTGCTCCCTCTTAATCCTCTGCCACGCCAACTTCTCGAACGTCCCCAACGCCGCCCACCAATGCCTCCCGGCCTCATGCTCCTTGATCCTCTCCAGCAGATCTGCCGTCTTTACCCTGACCTCCTTGTCCTTGTGGAAAAGGCCGAGGGCCAGGTAGAAGAGGCCGGCATGGGACTCTGGGGCAACGCTAAGGAGGAGGCAGATTTCGTCGTAGGTGAAGACGGTGCGGGCGAAGGCGAGGTAGAGGTCTTTGGATTGGGAAGGAGTGAGGCGTTGGGTGCGGAGGCGATCGTGCATGTGGTGCAGGTCGATGTTTTTGAGGGGGCGGACTGTGTATAGTTGGGCGAGGTCCTGGAGATTCAAGTTAGTGTCATGTTGATGCTTTTTGCATCCTCTTCCTGTTCTTCTTGTCTTTTACTCGACTTACCTGAATAAAACTGTAATAACTCCGCGTATTCCTCCATCCCTCAATCCGCGTCACATTCCCCGCCAACTCCTTACATTTGCTAACCTCATCCGGCCAAACATACCCATGCCCGCCCACCCCCGGCAGCACCGGCTGTTCCCCGCCTTCATCGCCTCCAATATACAGGGCACTAGCACCATACACTGTCTCCTCAAAGGCAGCGGAAATCCGCGTAAACTTGTTGACCCAATCTCGCCACTTGGCCCTGACAACCCGCTCCCCAGCACGCGTATTCACGGCCTTGAGCATGTCGTTCATAAAAGTGACGTCGCCGGTGTAGTCGTTGACAGCGGACGCAGTCGTTTGGTAGTGGCTGACCAGCTGGGCATAGTTGGGGTACTGCTGCTGGAAGTACACGCTGCCCTCCATGACGGCGGCGGGCTCAATCTTGCTCGAGATCTTGATCTTGCCCGAAGGCAGGTCGCAGAGAACATCCCACCATTCCGGGTGCATTTCAAATGTCGGGTTTGTTACGCCGGCGATGAACCCGGGGACGTTGAGCAGGTCGTCAATCTTGGTGAGATCGGTGTACGGGAAGGCGTGCCGGGTGAAGCCGCGGAGGACACCGCCAGAGGCAAGGGCGCAGGCAGCCAGGACAGCCTCAGCGACTTCACCTGACGGCATATTGTGACCCAGGAAGATGACGCGCTTTTGCGTCAAGAGGGCGTTGGCCAGGACAATGATGGGGTGAGTATTGGGGCCGGAGGTGGTTAGGTGGGGGTGCGAAGCGTACTGAGTGGGGGCTTTGGCGTGACCGGCACTGAAGTTTTGGATAAGCTTGATAATGGAAAAGTCGCCGACGCTCTCGGGCATGATGGCGACGGGAACCTTGATCGGGATTGGGATCCCTTTGTACATGACTTTGCTTTCAAACTCATGGGTGTCCCTCGGCACCGTATACGTGGTCCCCTCCAGTGAAGCCTTGGTTCCTGCTCGTGAGACGCCACCGCCACCACCAGTAGTGCGCGGAGGCGTTGATATAGCGGTGTCAGATTGCTCTTGGGCAACCTGTTGTTTGCGGTCCTCGGCCATGTGGAGCTGGATCATCTGCTCAAACTTTTCAACAAAGAGATCTTTATTATCAGAAGCCTGGAGCAGGTGGCGCTCGAGGACAGTGAGACGCGGCATGAGTGAGAGGTCCATGGCATTGACGGCATCATAAAGCATGGAGAGGGTTTCGGGAACCGGGGATTTGAAGTATTCTTCGAGAGCGAGAAGGAGGAGGGGCTATATACCGGTGTTAGTAAAGACTTGACCAAAGTAGTCAGGTAGCTTAGTTACATACTTTGTAGATGTGGAGAAACGGATGTCTGGTGCAGATCGACATGGCCTTGACTACGGCGCCTCTTCGGACCGTTTTGTCTTGCTTTGTGTTGACCAAGTTCAGAACGTAGATAAGCGGCGGTCCCTCACCGCCCTCGGGTTCTACATCCGACTCTTCTAAATCCTCGTCACCATCGTCATACTGATCCAAATCATCTTCTCCGTCAATGCCATTCTCATCATCTTCATCATCCTCCGTCGGCTCTTCTTCAGTTATCCCAGCCTCTCGATTCCTCCTCCATTTCCGTCTTCGTCTGCGTCTCCGCTGCTCTTTGGCTTTCTTCTCGGCCTCTTCTTCCTCCTGGCTGATGTCCTTGTGCAGAAAGAAGATTGTCCAGTCCTGGTTGCGCATATGCGCCTGATCCGGCAGCATCAGCTCGGCCAACATGTGTTCATCTCCCGTGATGGCCACTGGATACTGATGCTCCATCACTGGGCCCCGATCAATGTCAAACGAAGCCACCAGGATATACTCGACGTGATTCTCGGTTGATCCCCACGGATACTGGCTCTTAAGCTTCCGCGGTGGAGGCGCCTCCACAAAGCTCCTCCTTATCATGCCATCCCCAACTTCATGATTGCCAACGCCGTTCCCCAAATCAACGCCCAGCGCATTCCCCATCTGTCCTCCCCCACCATGCTGCCCGGCAAAATACCCGCCGGAACCACCCCCCGTACTATTCGCGCTCGCCGGCGGAATATTCGGCGATCTGGCCGCGCCGCGCATCATCAGCTGGGACAGCGACAACTGGGACTCGGAGCGAGCGGGCGGGAACGAAGAGAGTGATGTGCGCTTGGATTGTGTGTGGCTGGCGGTGGCGGAGAGATTGACGTCGGTGCCAGAGCGGGTGAGTTCCGGAAGAGGGAGCGTGGGGGGCACGGCCATTTTTATAGGCCCTGGCGTGCGTGCGTGTGTGTGTATGTGGTGTAGGATGTGTGGGAGAGGGTGTGTACTTCTTGTCTGTCGCTGTGAGGCGTGTAGGATGGCCTGGTTTGGGCTGGGCTTAACTGGGTTTGTTTATTGGAGTTGCGCTCTACGTTATGATTGGATGTAGGGAGAGAGCGAGAGCGAGATAAAGAGAGGGACGGGTGTAGTTTGCACTTATTCTGGGTGCTGTTTCTGAGCCGTGGGAGGCCAATTTTGGCCAACGTTGGCTAGCTGATTGGTTAACGTGTCTCTATGTGTATATGTTTCTAGTTTATGTGGGATTTTTGTTGCTGCGAGTTGTGTGTGCTTGGGGACACGATCGATGCGGGCTGCTGGACAGGGTCAGTGAGCAACAGCAGTAGTAAGCAGCAGTAAGCAAGTCAGGGACTGAGTAATGGACGGACGAACTGACTGACTGAGTGGAAATTATGCGTTGCGGGTTCCACGCTGTTGCGTGCAGACGGAGAGGCTGGCTGAAGACAGAATAGGGTGGGTTATAGGAGGAGGGGCCGTGTTTCGAGTGGGCGAGGGGCCTAGTTGTGGGTATGCGGGGCCGGCAGGGGAGGGCGGGGCCCAGGAACAGCTGGAGCAATTCGGAACGGAGATGGATTATATATACATGTATATGTGTAGAGTCGATTTGACAGTTGCTGTCAGCCGTGTATTTGGATCTCGATAAGATTATCCGAGTGATATAGCCTTGTCAATGCTGATATAAGAGTACATATATCTGATATCCAAGATCTTGAGGGGCGAGGTGTCAGTGTATGTCTATCAACTGACACAAATGCAGGACACCAAGATTCTAAGGATCTCGAGAGCCCTGGTAGAGTGACACCGTAAGTTGCCAAGATGTCCACTTCAAGAGGCAGAAAAGGCTCAGGAACCAATGCGATGTGCGCACAAAAAGAAACTTCGACCTCACGTCTGCAAGCCGGGGTCCTGGAATCAAGGCGACCGGCCAATTGATGTATAGATCCTCGTCTATAAGTTTGTAGATATGGATACTTGTAAGAGTTTACCGAAGGGTTCGTGTGACGATTGGATCAAAAGTCGGTTGTTTAGACGGACAAAGGTTGTGTTTCTGTGAAGTGGGAGATAAAATTGTGAACCGGTAGTTGACAACTTGGAGGGCCTTCTAAATCGCAGGGTTAAGGCACAGAAGAAGATATAAGGGTTAGTAATATGTAGATTAATGCGCAGACAATGCTTCATAGATAAAGAAGTATCTGTGATTTAAAATCAACAATCGAAGCTCCAACAGCACAATTCAATGTATCAAAACTGCGGTAAGCTTTCTTCGTATCAAGTGGACTGGATCAATGCGATAGGGGGAGGGAACACGATGTGACAGTTTGGCTTGGCGGATTATTGGTTAGAGACAGGGAAAAGGGAATCCCGCAGAGACTGAGGGTCAAGCGTGAGTTGACTTGACAGCTGCTCTGAAGCAACTTTCATGGATGACAGCATGTTTGAGTTGGCTCAATCAGTGTTAACAGTATTTAGTGAGAACCACATGACATGTTAGGCAATTCAAGTATTCTGTGTTTTGTTGAGTATCTTGCTCGTTGAATGTGGGACAAGAACATTAACTTAAGAATGCTGTCAACTCATGGCAATATCTCCCTCCACTATTATATTGCAATTGAACATGAATGTTTCTCTTGTCCAAAGATTAAAATGGGCAAATATTATGTACATATGTTTTGTAGTAATAACGAGACCAGCAATATTCACCCTGTTCAATTTCTGTCATTTCTGTAGGTTTAACCTTAACCTACAATCAGTTGCAACATAACCATTTCCAGTTACCTTCCAGTCTCCCGGGCGCTTAGCTTTTGTTTACTTTAAGCTATTTTAGGACTCAGTCAACGACAACCCATCGACCAGCTGAATATCTTCATCACCCGCCTCCAAACCAGCCTTTGTCTTCACTCCCTACACTCAACACTATCTCTCTCGTCGCTCCACTCACACCCATCATCACCTTGTGCTACGACCTCATCAGCCTTGTCGTTCTCGCCAACGTGGAACCCGACCTGTGATCCGTGTCCCAACTTCTAGCCGCGCCCCTCTTCGCTTCACAACTCTGCAGCTG
Source organism: Ambrosiella beaveri (assembly GCA_030294605.1). NCBI lineage: Eukaryota > Fungi > Ascomycota > Sordariomycetes > Microascales > Ceratocystidaceae > Ambrosiella > Ambrosiella beaveri. The sequence continues at coordinate 30,304 of JARQWA010000036.1, forward strand.
TAGAGACTCCAGAGTTGCATTGTAACCGATTGTATTGTCTCGAACCCCACAAAACAGAATCAATTCAACCCGTAAGCCCAGCAGATCAACACTCCCACCCACAGACAATGTGCATCTAGTTTAACATGTCCATTTCTGTCCCGTAGCAGTACACCCCCTCGCCCTCCACTACCGCTGTTCTAGAACATTGGAACACAACCTCACGAGTCCTGTCTTGTCCAGACACCCCTCCATCTGCATACAAGCTGTCCCCTCCCCTCAGAAGCCCACTATATATCCATAAATCCCACCCACACAATGACCAGTCCCTTCAAACCCACACCTCTCGGTTTTAGTTCACCTGCCCGCAGCTCCCCTTTCCGCCGCCCGGAGTCATCATCAACACCATCCACCACAGCCACCACCTCGGGCATAACTACACCTCAAAACCAAACTCCTTCCTCCTCCCCTATTAAACAATCCACCATTTCCCCTCGTGTCCTCAACTCGCCCTTTCACACCGCTAAAACCACCACCGAAACTACTACGAGCACTCCGCGCCCCAAATCCTCCCACAACCTCACCGCATCGCCGGGTGGTCTCCACTCGCCTTTTGGGACCCCACAGTCAACCGGAGCTCCTGGATCGCCGCCACAGCAGATGAGGCCAGGGCAATTAGGATCTTTCGGAGGTGTTTTGAATTCTCCTGCGGGTTCGACAACGAGTCAGACCACGGCGACAATGACAAGAAGGGCGGCTAATGCGGTGTCGAATGCGAATGCATTGTCACAGCTGCAGCCGGCGCAGGTGCGGACTTTGAGAGAAGGGTTTCAGATTCTCGATCGAGATAGTGACGGGTTTGTTAATCGTGAAGATGTCGTTGATATGCTGAATCAGCTGGGTACGTCCAATGACATCAGGTCCTCTGGTGATTATCACATGCAAATTTACTGACACTTTGTGTGCTATTTATAGGACTTCCTGCTACTCCATCTGACGTCGCCGCTTTCTTCCCCTCTTCTTCTCCCCAGACAATGTCCATGGCCATCTTCATCAATACTCTCGCTTCTGCCCTTGCTGCCATGTCCTCTAGCACTGAACTCCTCTCTGCTTTTAGCGCCTTTGACGACGATGATTCGGGCCAGGTTGACCTTGTCGAGCTCAAAGATGCCCTCCTTAACACTGTCCCAGAACCTGGAGAGCGCCCGTTAATCGAGAGTGAGATTGACCAAGTTATCAATGGGTACACTGCGAGACGGGCGTTTAGTAAGAAAAGTATGGCGTCAGCGGGACTTGGTGGGATGGGAAAGAGGGGGGAGGTGTTCAAGTATCAGGACTTCATCAATAATGTTATGAGTAGCGGACCAGCGGCGCCAGTGCCGGATGAGGAAGAGTGAGGGGGAGATTTGTTTTGTGTGGCGTGGGAAGAGATCTTGTATTATGTTTTCTAGGTCCTGTTATGTACGACAGTGATTTACGGGAAGGGATGTCCTTTTGTTTTTATGTAGAGGAAGTTTATGCTGCTTATGCTGTTTACGCTATTAGATTATTGGGATGGGTTGGCGTTTCTAAGTAATGGGTAATGAATGATTACTTTCAAGTCTACATTTTTCCGTTTAGTCATGATCTCTTCACGATATTAATTCTTCATCTTCTTAGCATGTTATGGCAACTTACACATGTCACTCACGTGCCCAACCCTTACTTCAAACACTCAACCTTCCAACCTTCACCTTGTTATGTCAATTTGTCCTACTTGTCCTGTTGACCGCAGTGACATCACCAACTCCATTTCATCCATGCTCACCAGCATCATCTTCACATCCTCCCTGGCCTATCATCTGCACATGATAGGAGACAGATCTCCCAACCAGACATTGCCGTGTTTCATCAACCATGCAACAGACAATCATCAGAATGCCTGCACGTACATATATGTGTTCTTCATCCCATGTTGAGGTTTTCTGTTTTCTGTTTTTGTCTTTTTCATGGGGACAGGACGTAGGTACATACATGCAAGTGGTGTGAGGTTGAGGTCGTGGCTTGTATGTGGCGTTAGGGTTGTGATGTTGTTGGTAGACAATGATGCTCTTCAGGGAGGATGTGGTTCGTGGTGGGTGGAGAGAGACCACGTTGGCGAGGAAAGGATGATGAATGATACATATGCAGGGACACCTCACTGGTTGCAGAATGGGTGCATGATAGGCGTTCGCCTCCTTTTTGATGGGATGGTCGGTGAAGAATTGGGGTTTTTTTGTGAGTTGATAGAGAATGATGCCTCGTCATTTTGAACATCTGGAGACGACAGTATGTATGTGAGGGTGATCTTCGAAGATTTGAGAACCACAAGGGTTAGCAATGATTATATTTAGGGTTGATGGTTTCATCCCTTCTTCTTGCCAACTGTGGTAATTCTCGACGACGATCCTTCTAGCTTACGAAGTTGACTCGGAAGGAAGAGGGTCCCCCAGGACATCCTTTGGATATCCTTTGACTAGATCCTTTACTAGGATACTGCTCAAGAGTTCATCGAAGGTTCGAGAAACTTTTGTATAGTAGAGATGCAAAGCCCCGTTTGGCAATTGCTAATAAGGGGTATATTCTTTTAAAGGGGCCAGAGAGCGGTCCATGTGTAAGTGCAAGCCAGCAGCTTGAAAGTGAATGAAAAAAGTGACATTTAGTCATTTACTGCTGCAAGTGGGTGAATGAGTTTGGGCTTGTATGTAATAGAAGCATGGCTGAATATGCAGGGTTTCTGACATGTGACTTCATTGAGAATTGGGAAGGGGACATATCACTTCGTAAAATCGTATCTGTGTATCGCTACCCATGAAGCCATCACAACTATAGAGATATTTACTCATTGCTCACATGGATATTCATCGAGGCAATCAAACCCAGGCTTGAGATATATTACAGTGGGATTCTCATCCGGGTTTCGTGAAAACGAGAGAATTACTCGTCATTTTTGCAGACGCTGATATTTCTTGACAGATTTAATTACTGGTGCTTGGCAAGCAAGACTTTCTGGGCCATTGTTGACAAAAAGGATTGTTTTTATTTCTCGTCGGACAGAATGGGATTTGCTGGAGGGGAGGATTTGCTTGTTTCCGGAAAGTCTTATTGGTGGAGGGATTTTTTAATGGTGGGTTGGCGATGTGATGCTCTGACTCTGGGAATGTTATTGTGGTTCATCCCCAATATCGGGGATTGTTGGAACGTGAGCGGAAGGGACTCTAAGCCCATTGTTGTAAAGATACTTGACCCATATTCTTTCTTTATTTTTATGGGCGATATTAATTCAGACCGGGTGGCCTCCGAACCACACATCCTCAATATCAAACCAAGACAAGCCCCGAGGTCCTGCTGAAACCTACCCATGCCCGAGAACCCTTTGGCTCCCATTGCATACAACCTAACCGACCAAAAAGACATTCCACCACACCTGGTCTCGCCATCTCCTCTTAAGCTTCCAACCGTTCAAAACTCACATAACCGAGATATCAACTTATGATACATAGGTGCCTTTTCTGCTTTTTTTCCTCTCTCATAAGTAAAGTGTTAACCAATATTTACCAGAACCCCCAGTAAAAACCTTACACGAATATCTCGTGACAGGCCCTTGATACCCCCCTACCACGTGTAAAGGCCTCTCTGTATCCAAATCTCTACGCGTTCCTGCCGGACATTCCCCCGTCTGTTGTCTCTTTGCGTGTTGTCTGGTCTTTCTTTTTCTTCTTTTGTCCTTTGATTTTTCTTATACAAATCATCCCAACCTCATTGTGAAGTGCTGCCTCCTATTGCCGATCTTACGGGCCATCGTGAATATCAACCTCTTTCTTTGTGTTGCCAGAAGGTTGGTGGTATTTTGATTTTTTCCTTCTCTGTCAGTTGGCTGACTGCGGACAGGTACCCCTGCTTTGGCTTAAATCATAAGCATAATGCCGTCTTGTATATGTGTAATTGGCCGTCATAGGTTTCGGTATATTTTGGCCTGTACGTCGTTTGTATTTCGGTATACGGTATATTCGGTTCGTTTGAATATTGATTCATTTCAGTTGAGAGTTGAATGTCATATTTTGTCATTTTGTTTTTGTGTGTCTTGGCTTTTGTGTATTTGTCTCGGTTTGCCTTAACAGAAACGAAGAAAAAAGCTGACCGTTTTCATCATTATATACATACATACACATTGAGTCGTTATCGAAGAAATCACCGACATATCATTCATGTAAATATTGTCTCCTGCAACCACTATCTTACCACTCAACTTGCAGAAACTGCCTTTTCCAGACAAAAGTTCCATCTTTTCTCCCATCACTTTATCCCATATACGCCATAATCGAGATCCGGTCTCCTGTAAAAGTTGAATCCTTTATCCCAGTGGCTCCGCCGAACTTCCCTGTCCATCCTTTTTGAGATTCACAAGTGCCAGCCAACGACATCTCTCACTGAAGCGCCCTAAAGACTTGTTCAACCGCTTGTCTTTGTTAGTCTGATTGCTGTAGTTGATGCTTGTCACTTGCTCTTCACACCAGACAGACACACATATACACATTTCACAATTCGGCCCTGTCTCTTTTGTAAAGTTACAACGGCCATTCCTCAAAATTATCTGGGCGTTTATTCATGCTTGAGACGGCAGAGAAAAGAGGATAGTCCCGTCTAGCGTTGCTAGAACCTTCGGCTGAGGAAAATCCCCATAAATTGAAAACTGGAGTAGTGGACAATTATGACAGGCTTTGTATGGTCCGTGGCAACAAAGAGCGAGATATCATAAAAACTGGGGTTATCTGCTGATACAGAAGTTGAAGAGGTCTGTTGATATCAGAGCAGAATCTTAACTGCCGTCTATTGAATATTGTGATTTAGAACCCAAGTTACAGAACGAACGGTGACAATCTGCAGAAACTACGCACTCCGCCTTCTACCACAGTATCCATTGCTTATTTCAAGTCAGACTATATCTGCATTTACCCCAATTATTACTGGCTCTTTGCTGTTTATTTAGCTTCAAAGTAAATAGTTGCCTAGGCATTGAACTTTCTGATCTGTCGACGGGGAAGGAGAAGGAAACGAGAGCTACTTATGTGCATATCCACCCATCTGTATATCAAATAGGTCTGCATCTCATTTGGACAAATTTGTTATTAACTATCTGCAACAGTGCTTACTGCAACCAATCAGCCAAGAAACGAAAAATAAAAAATAAAAAATACTAGCGTTGAGTCTGGTATATCACACTTGTTTCCAACGCTCATCATTAGCGTTTACCAATTCCCTCGTCATTCCTCTCTTCTTGCTCTTGACCTACTCCACTTGTTTCTTCAGAGTCCACAATACCTACTCCGCGCCCACTCAGTCCATATAATCGGCTCCCCCCCCAAAAAAAAAGTCGATACAGCGCCCAAGTTAACACCATTGATCATACTGGATACTACATATCTCAGTACCTACCTACTTTGTGCTTGATTCCCCACCCATTTACACACAACCGCCTGCCTTTTTCTTTTATCTGCTATAACCACCGGGCCTTCCCTCGCAAAAAAGAGAAAAAAAGGCTTCAACATTTGCACCACTGAACTACAAACTTGGTGTAGATATAGGGCAACTTGCCAAACCGACACCTTCCATTGTTTTGTTCACATCGAGTACCACCGTCTCAAAAGATTCTTTTTCGACTCTATTGTGGTGACTGTCACTATCTATTTGATTACTCTTTAGTACAACTGCCACCTTCGTTGGATGCACTCGCCTTGTGCTATTTTCCCAGTATTTTCGCCCTAAGCTCTTCTTTTTGCTTCCGCGCCCTTCTATTTTCCACTCTTTTGAATCTTCCTGCTCCGCCATCCCTCCCCTCTATTTCCCCTTCCCTTCTCCTTTCCCCGTTTTGAAGAAGACTCCGGAAGGCATGCGGCTCTTTAATAAAAAGGTTTCTGCTTTTTCTTCTTCCTTGTCTTCATCAGCGTCGTCCTCTCGACCAACACCACAACCAACACCACAGCCACCCGGTCATTCTTCTTCATCTGCTGCCCAGCCACAGCCACAGCCGCAGCCGCCACCGCACCACTCTTCTAGTTCCCGGCAACCTTCGCCATCACACGCCCACCCGCGTTCGCATTCCCACTCCCGCTCACAGTCACATTCGCGGTCACACTCACATACTTCCGCTCCGCTCTCTCCGCAGTCACCACTTGACAATCAACAGCAGCCACAGCAGCCGCCCCCGCCCCCGCCGCCGTCCCACGACCCCGGCAACGCTAACCTGAAAAAGGACCCTGCGTCGTCGTACTATACTGCTACTCAGACCGCTTCAACTTTAACTCCGTCATCTTCTGCCACGGCACTACCACCTGCTTACTTGGCCGGTTTCGATCATTTGAGGTCATCTCAGTCAACTAGACAGCACTCACGGCAAACTTCGCAGCCCCAGACATATTACTCGCAGCCCCCACATTCGTCATCACGGACTCCGTCACCGCCAAAGCACAATCTGCCCTTGCGATCTCAGAGTCACAACTACCACCGTTCTTCCACATACGTTCCGCCTGCCTCATCTGGTGCTCCATCTTTCCACCACAAGACCGGCGCATCCCCTACAGAGACTCCTGCTTCGTCGTCTTGTCTATCTTCCCCCCCACCGTATTCGAGGTCACCCCCGTCTACGTCACACGGAACTAAACCACCTTCAGCTTCTCGAGTCCGTAAAGTTTCCTCTCGTGGGGAACCTGTGATTTCAACTACTTCATCGGCCCCTACTTCCCCTCCGTTGGCTCCGGTGAACCCCCCATCTGAACAATACGCTTCGGCTACACCACCAAAACGGTCATCTCGGTCTTTTATCCGTCGTGACCTTGGACTTGGATCCCGTCGTCACAAAACGGAATCTGACGCAGACACTCATCCTTTGAATTTGCCCCCCGAACAGCGTGATCGCCTTTCAAGCAAACGTCTCTCGCAACAGCAGAAAAGATCGTATCACAATATGTCGGACAAGATGGATGTTGACGACTCGGCCTCTGTGCCTTCTACTCCCGCCCCTGCGCCTCCTCCGCACCGGTCTACTCCTACTAGCCCCAAGAGCACCCCGAAATCGATGGTTGACGAGGCTGAGGCCCATAAAAACACCGGTAACCGCTACTTCAAGGAAAAGAACTACACTGGTGCCATTGAGGAGTATTCCAGAGGTACGACACAAATAATCCTACTCGTGTAACAAACATTGCTAATTATATCTATACAGCTATTTCTTTGATTCCCACCTCTGCTACCTACCTGAGCAACAGAGCTGCGGCTTATATGTCGAACTACCAACTTGAGGCTGCCCTTGAGGACTGCTCTCTTGCTTCCAAACTTGACCCCTTAAATTCTAAGATCCTGCTGCGCCTGGCTCGTATCTACACTGGCCTTGGTCGTGCCCAAGAAGCCCTTGACACTTTTGCTCGGATCAACCCCGCTCCCAGTGCCAATGAAATGCGTCAAGCCAACGACATGGTCAAGCATATCAAGACCGCCCAAGAAGTTCTTGACAACCCCACCGGAAGCCCTTCCATGATAATCTACGCTATCGACCAAGCCGAGAAGCTTCTACTTCCTGGATCTCCCAAGCCACGCAAGTGGCAATTGATGCGTGGCTCTGCCTACTTCAGAATGGCCGATGTCAACTCTCTGGGTGAGGCACAGAACATCGCTATGAACCTTCTCCGCTACAACAACAACGACCCCGAAGCCCTTGTTCTGCGCGGTCGTGCTCTGTACTGCCAAGGCGAGAATGACAAGGCTTCACAACACTTCCGTAAGGCTCTCAGTTGTGATCCTGATCTCAAGGATGCCAAGACCTACCTCCGCATTGTGTCCAAGCTGGACCGCATGAAGGGAGAGGGTAACACAGAGTACCGTGCTGGTAACTGGGAGGAGGCTATCAAGAAGTATACCGAGGCTTTGGATATCGATCCTACCAACCGTGGTACCAACTCTAAGCTTTACCTGAACCGCGCTCTCTGCAACATGAAGCGCTCTCAATTCAAGGAAGCTATTGCTGATTGTGACCGTGCTCTCAGTCTTGACCCCCACTATGTCAAAGCTCGCAAGACCAAGGCCACTGCCCTCGGGCAGGATGGTAACTGGGAAGAGTCTGTCCTCGAGTGGAAGGCAATTCATGAGCTCGACCCCGAAGACCGCACCATTATCAAGGAGATTCGGAAGGCGGAGCTCGAGCTTAAGAAGAGCCAGCGCAAGGACTACTACAAGATTCTCGGAGTTGACAAGAATGCTGATGACAGCCAGATCAAGAAGGCTTACCGCAAATTGGCCATCATCCACCACCCCGACAAGAACCCTAACGACCCTGAAGCCGAAGAACGCTTCAAAGACATTAGTGAAGCGTACGAAAACCTTAGTGACCCTCAGAAGCGCGCCGCCTTTGACAATGGAGATGACATTGACACGAGCGACATGTTTGGTGGCGGTGGTATGGGTGGTATGGGTGGCCACGGCATCGACCCTGAAATCCTGTTCAATATGATGGGTGGTCAGGGTGGTGGCTTCCGTGGTGGTTTCGGTGGCTTCCCTGGCGGTGGATTTGGCGGCCAGCGTGCCTCCGGCTTCGGTGGCCAGGGCTTCCACTTCTCGTGACAAAATGACATGAATGGTCAGGGTCATGATAGGTTTGCGAATCAGCATAGACGCCACCGCCGTGATACGTCGGACTCTTCGACAAGTTCCTCTAACAGTAATGATGGTCTGGGAAAACCAAGGACATCTGATTCGCGTCGAGCCAAGACCGCTTCATACAATTATGAGAAGGTTATGGCTGAAGACGCTTTACAGCGCAGCATGGTGATTGACGTCATGAGGTCTTGGGGTAGTGTTGCCATGGTATCTCTGGTCTTCATCCCTATGAATGTACTGGTAATGTTAGCTGGTGTCGCAGTGAGTCTTTATTCGGCGTACTCATTGGTCTTGTGGTTTGCTGTCATTTTTCGGAGTTATGGTTTTGGTTTTCTTGATTTTGCGGCGTTTGGTAACAGCCGCCGGGGAAGTGCAGCTGGAAATGGTCAAAATGAAAATGATAGTATAGATGGTTCAGCTGCTGATTTCGGGCTTGATGATGATATCTATGATGCGGAGTCTTTACATATCGATACTGAGTCGGAGAAGGATAGTGATTTGGGTTATATCATAGACACCGGGGACGAAGATGAGGATGTGGATTCATCAGACTCTGGCTCGGAGGACTCCTCTGGTGGCACGGATGACAACATGGAACCCGCAACAGTTCCCTTGTCAGCCAATTTGGCCTTTCGACCGCAACTGTCAGAGCGGGACTCTGGTGCGGAGTAATAGTGTCCACTTTTTGATGACTTGCATCTACATTCACATTAAATTGGGTTCTTTTCATCTACTTAATCATCTGTCAATGAATGACCAACTTGGTTTTTTTGTTCTTTATATCTTGTTCTCAATTGAGTGATCATCTATGTGAATGTTGCTGTCTCCTAATCAAACATTTGCTAATCGTGATTTGTATCTATCTATCCCCCCCCCCCCCCAAAAAAAAAAATCAAAACGCCAACGCCTTTCGTAAATGCAAACCCTTAAATCCAATACACAGTTTCACTTATTCAACTCTCCTCCATATTCGGCGTCGGTCCCCCGACCCCCCGACCACCCGTCATCTCCACCACCATATCCACATCCGCCCGACACTCGGGCATACTCTGCGCAATCTGCTCCGCCAAGATATCTCTAAATTGTCCAAATGCGTGCATTTTCCCCCTCATGAGTTGGTTGGCGCGGTGGACGAGTTCGAGGAACTCGCGGGTGTAGATGTCGGGGTTGCGGCCTTCTTCGACGTAGCTGATGAGTTCAGGGGGGACGGAGGGGAGGTTGGCAGTGGTGGGGAGGGCGCGGAGGAGGGAGGAGAGGTCGTTGCTGAGGAGGGGGGTGTTAATTTAGTGAGGGGGAGGGTGAGTTGGGGGGTTGGTTGTAGGGGACGTACAAAGATTCGGAGAGGACTTGTTGGGAGGGGCGGCCGCCTGAGGTGTCGTAGTTCGAGGTGATCATCATAATTTTGAATATGTCGTTTATAATGTTGCTGATTTGGGCTATGAAATGGGTGTTAGTCCGGTGGTGTATAGTGATTCAAGTACGATGTTTCTGGACTTACTTTCGAGCTCATCATGAGCTGGAGATTTTCCAGCAGTTTCCTCTTTTCCCTTTGTGGCCATTTTGTTGATTTCCCCCTGGATTCGTGTAAAATTGGCCGAGTTCCGGTGGGGTTGTCGTGGTAGTGATTTATATGGACAAGGCTGAAGTTGGGGATGTCGATCGCTCGGCTGGTGTTCAGCCCTGCGTATTTGGACATCTCGCCTTAGTCAGCAGTTCGCTAAAGTGTGGGTATCCACTGGGATGCGACCATGATGATTTTTGTCTTTATGGTCGTGCCTAGTTTTGCAGGTTTTACAGTCTATTCATGATGAGATGAATAATTTTTTTCACATCTTAGGCTGCGGTCACCAGACTAATACATCTACGGCCTTACCAAGTCGTCAGTTGAGTCTCCCTTTGATTTTGCTCCAATTTACTGTATTGCGCGTAGATTTTTCAGTCAGTCTTTTTTCCAATGCCGTCCCTTCCTCAGGTAACCATGAAGCATATACTATCCCTGCAATAATTTCTCAGGTAGAATTTCGCAGCGAATTAATGAATTTTAAATCTTTTTTTCCTTGATTGAATACTTACAGCGATTCAGACATGCCGCATTGAATCTAACTTCTAACCATCGCCACCGATTTAAAGCGACATCTGTTTTTGGGTTTCTCATCTTTGTGTCTTCATCAGATTGGCATTAAATTAAAAGTATATTTGTTTGAATTTTTTGTTTTGTTCTGCTTAGCACCGCTCATCTCTACTTTTGTAGACTGCCTCGTCGCATCACCGCGCACGTCGTAAATTCCATCTGTATATACACCGAACCCAACCCCATCGATACGCACCTGTAATAATCTCGACATACCATATCTGATCCGTCTCCCCGATATGCTACCGCTCACCGGCCAGCCACTCCCTCACTAAACCCCCCACTAGGCAAAATGTTCCCCAGCGCAACCCCTCAGCCCGCTTCACTTCATGACGACGTTTCCGTTTCTTCACTTTCAAGCCTTGACGATGCCCCCACCTCAACTACTACTTCCAATACCCAACCTGTCGAATGGCTGGCCACATCCCGTGCCAAGCGGTCGACCGCTGGTAACCGCTTGAAGCAGATGCTTGCCTCAGAAGCCGAACGCGTTGACCCGGAAGACGACTTGGAGCTTCTGTTCGCCGAGGATGAAAACGACGGCGGCTTCGAATTCGACGAGAACGATGAAGATCTAAACCTGGACTCTGAGTCCTCGAGTGAGGATGAGGGCAACGGAGATGACCTGGAGGGTGAGCGCGAGTTAGAAAGGGCAGACAAAGCAGCGCGGAAGCGGCGGGCACAGGCTGCGCTTCCGGCGAAATTCCGGAAGAAGGTGCGGATTCAACCACCAGAGGAAGATCCGTTTTCCGAGGCGCCAAGAGTGGTAATTACGGGGACCGGCGTGACGCCTCGAGATGTGGTGAATCAGGCGAATGAGGCGGCGAGAGCGGCGGCACGGTCAAAAAAGAAAGAAAGGACGTCGTGGTTGCCGACAGAGGGGCATCAGCCAGTGCGTGCTTCAGAGAGACGAACGACGAAGAAGAGTAAGGAGATGCTGCATCAAAGGATGAGAGAAGGTGAGGAAAGAAGAAAGAAGCATGTGGCGGCTATGGAAAGACAGGCTAAAAAGAGGGAGGCGGCCAAAAGAAAGCCAATGACTCAAGAAGAAAGGATCGCAGAGGCATTGGAAGTGGAGAAGAGAAACTCGAGGAGTTTGAACAGATGGGAAGAGGCAGAGAAGGCAAGGGAGGAGGAGCGGAAGAAGAAGTTGGCGGCGTTGAATGAGCGGACTTTGAAGGGCCCGATCATCACGTATTGGAGTGGGGTGAGAGAATGGAACGACAACATGAATGGAGCACACATGGCTTTGGAAGAAAAGCCAAAAAGGAAAAGGGTTAGCAAGGCGGAGAAGGAGAAGGGGAAGGAGAAGGAGGAAGAGAGTGTTCTGGAGGCTGTTGCGGCAACGGCTGGTGTCGAAGCTTTTCCGGCTAATGGAGCGCCTCCGACACCGACACCAGCGACTGTACCTCCAGAACCTACCCAACCTCCATCAAATCCAGCCTCTATACAGGAACCTTCAAAATCTCCGTTATCTTCGGAATTTAAGCCGAATCCTCCGGATGCTGAAGGTGATATCTCCATGACAAATGCTCTCGCTCAACCTCGACCACAATCTGAAGCTCAACCTTCTGTCTCAATATCACAGCTTCCAACAACCCCTTCACAACCAACTCCCTCAATACCAATAACGACACCAACACCAACAACCCCATTAGAAACTCCACAGCTTCAACAACCCTCTTCACAGCCACCGCAACCATCACAACAAGCTTCTCTCACTTCAACTCTCCAACCTTCCCCATTTGCCACACCTCCGCCACCAACTGTCCTCAAGAAACCCGCCGGTTTCCAACTCCCTCCTGGCTTTGCTCCTCCTCTTGACTGCAATTTGATGCCTCCACCTCCCCGACAATTATCAAAGCCGGCCACTACCAGTGTCCTCACCGCACCGATCCTTGCACCGCCGCTAGGTGCACCAAATCTTTTAGAGGAGAGCCTGACGTTGTCAATGGGACTTAGTGCGCCCAAGATGTCGGCGTCGGGTGGCTTCTTGACGATGCCGGGAACGAGTCAGGATCAGAATGGACTGGCGATGCCAGCAGGCTTCAAGACGAATGAAGATGGGGGTCCGTATACTATGGCCAGTTTTGCCAAGCCATTGGACGTTGTTGCGCCTGTTGCTACTCCGTCGATGAGTACTCAGGCTGTCGATGTGCCGATGACTGATGCATTAACCGAGAAGGCAGAGGCCGAAGGAAACTCTATCGTTTCGAGGCCTTCGGTTGTCGAGAGTGTTCAGGTTCCAGATGATTCTGTTAAGGGGACGCCGAGACCGGAAGAAAAGCCGGATCATGGCGCTCCCCCTTCGGGGCCGAACATGCGCACGGCGTACATCCTCCAGAACTTTGACGAGAATGTTATTCGGGATAAGAGTATACAAACGCAGCTGCTGTTTGGGCAGAAGATGAACCGGATAGCCAGTAAGTTTATCAGTGCTACATGGTACCCCACTTCTTCTATTTACTGTTACTAACTCTTTCTTTGTAGAACCGCAAGCGCAACCTCTCTGCGTCATCACCAACCAGCCTGCTAAGTACCGAGACCCTGTGACTGGACTGCCGTATGCCAATGTGTGGGCATACAAGCAACTGAAGAAGTTGACCAGAGGCGAATACAACTTCAGTAAATTGTTGGGTGCTTATGTTGGTGACACGACGGTAGCGGCTAAGGGTGTCCCTGATAGATTTTTGAACGGAGGACCGAAGCGGGAGGTCAAGGGAGAGAAGGAAAAGGAAAAACAGGTCGAGGAGGTCTCAAACTCGGCAATGGTTCCCGCTCCGGCTTCAAAACCTGGGTCAACTGTTCCAACGGCCGCTGTGGCTGGTCAGTCTCCAGCGCCTCAGGCACAGACTCAACCCTCCGCTCAGTCTCTAGTGACACTGGCATCAGTCTCTACACCGGCCCCACAGCCTATTTCAACTCCTCAATTGGTATCAACAACTGTCACGACGTCACTCGCCTCTCTGACAATTCCCGCCCAGCAATCACAGCACCAACCACAACAAGCCGCCCGCGTTCTGGTAATTCCAAAAAACAACTCTACACCTATCTTTCGGCCCCCTCTTGTCCCTCCGCACCTCATGAAACCACCAGCTCCCGCCGCTCTTCCAATCACAAACATGGCCCCTTGGGGTATTCCACGGCCTGCCCCGAAGTCACGAGCAAGGCCCAAGATACAGGCTTCCGCTGGAAGGGCGTCCACTACGCCATCTCCAGTGTTTAGACCAGCAGGGCAGACGGGTAATGGGCCAGGACAGGTGCAGCAGCAAAAGAGCGCGAGGACGTTTCATGTTACGGCGCCGGGGCAAACGCTACCGGCCAGGAACTTGCAGAGGCCTGCGACGACTCCTGTTGGTACTGGTGTTGGCGTCCGAATGAATGGGGGACCCGGTGTTGGTGCTGCTAGTGCTCCGCAGAGTCCAGGTGCCACAAAAGGGATGCTTTCAACTAGACCGGCTCCACTGGCAGTGGGACAGTCAGCGACAACACCAATGCAACAAACACAGCCTATGGGCCAGTTACAAAAGCCACAACCCCAGCCCCAGTTGGCCCGGCCTGCTCAGCAACCTGTTCAACAATCGCCTCTACAGAAGCCGGCCGGTGTCACTGTTCCGAGCGTCTTGGCGGCTCCGGCGAATCAGAAACAACAAGTGCAACCCACGCTGGCGCAGCCGAAAACTCAAGGTCAAGTCCCTGGTCATCAGCCTGTTCAACGGGTTGTGACGCCGGGTGCTCCGATAATGAGGCCAATCGGGACACCGCAGGCTCCAACACAGGCTCCCGCTTCTGTCCAAGGTGCTCAGGTGGCGAAACCGGCACCTCAGCCTCTGATGAAGCTAGTACCTCAGGCGATCCCTCAGGCAGCTCCTCAAACTAAGCCTGCCGTGTTGACTGCTCCTGTAGCAGCAGCTTCATCAGCGCCAGCTGTCCAAAAGCCGGTAGCACCAGCACAGGCTGCTCCGTCCGCGGCCAATAGACACACCAACGATACCAACGGAAACGGAAACAGCAACGCAAACCCCAGCACAAATGAAAATGGAAATAGAATGGTAAAAGCATCCCATCGAACGGATCCGGAGTAGCCGGAAGCAAGTAGGTAGACAATATTTTTCCTTGTTTTGTTTTATTCATTGTAAATAGATACCCGACCTCGAACCAAAAATGTACATAACATGGTCAATAAATGTCTCTGCTCAAGTAAAGAAAGTACGTTTGTATGGTTACACAGCGTCTAGTTGCACAGTAGGAACACGTGATGAGATCTAATATATATTGTTCAATATTCATATTTAATTTCATTGAAATTATCTTGACTCGATTGATTTGATTGTTATTGCGAATAATAATAGATAATAATAAACTGCTAATAAAATGTAATAAATAACCCAGAAGGTTAAAAAATAAAAAAAATAAATCAAACCTAAAATCCAATCATAATTCGCAAGCTCCGGTTCCCGAAAGTCTACTTTACTTCACTTACTCCCGCACCCCAACTATCCAATCCCCCTTCTCCCAATACTCCATCTTCACATCCACATCCCCATCCTCCCCCTCAAACCCGCTACTTTCATCTTCGTCTCTATCATTCTCTCCCTCCTGCTTGAAAATTGGCGAATGCAAAGCCCCCGCCAACTTATACCCCACCCCCCTTGCCCCCTCCACATCTAACCTCCCTGGCCGATTCCTCTTCGCCACCGCCGCCGGCGGCGGCGACAAAAACGTTGTAAAAGCTACCGGTGTGTCCGGGGCCACCGGCGACGCAAAGTTATCGGAATCATCTTCCTCATCCTCCTCGGCATCATCCGAGGCGTCCATAGATGTCCGTGGACTCGCCGTAATCACGGGGGCTGCGGCGAGAGGGGATGGGGAGGGGAGTTGCGGTTGGAGTTGGTGGTAGGGGGGGAGGGAGGTGGGGAGGGTAAAGGAACGGGTGGAGCGGGAGGAGACGGGGCGAGAAGATAGCGGTGTGGAGGAGAGAGGGAGGTTATCGGGGGCAGGTGTCACAAAGACTTCGGGTTGCGAGGACATGGAAAGCGATGAACCGGAGCGGGACATGTCGGATATGAGGAAGCGGCGTAGGGACTCGGGTGAGATCTCGCGGGACCGGTTGGTCGTCCGGCTGGATGATCTCGCGTACGGGTCGGCAGGGGAGTCCATATCGGGGAGACGCGCGGTGGCCGCCTGGGGCATCGGGGCGTGCAGGGGGGCGGCATAGTTATAAGAAACGCTACGGGGCTGCGAAGGGCGAATTGCTCGGTCACGGTCTGCATCTTCGAGCTCTCTGTCAACGGAACGGTCCCGTTCGCGGAAGCCGCGGAAGAACCGGCGCCAAGAAGGTGCCGGTGACAACGAGCGTGAGGACGCCCTGTGGCGGAGGATCCGCTCGAGGGTCTTGGGCTCCTTGCTTCCGCTCGTGGGTGTCTCTTTATCTTTGGAGAGGACGATCATACTGGGGGCTGTCCCTGGGAGAGGGCCAGGGGAAGGTGTTGGAGAGGGAGCGGCACGCGGGGATACAAAGCGGTCGGAGGGACGGAGGGTAGTCCAATCGGTGGTGCGCAAGGAAGACATTGAGGCGGAGCGGGAGCGGTCGGTGGGCGGGGAGAGGTGGGGGATGGTGAGTGTGTTGAGGGGTTGGCCCGGGAGGTAGGGGCAGTTGGTGGTGGTGGGGTGGGTGGGCGAAGTGGTTTCGACGGTGGAGTCGAGTTCGTACTGTGGCGGGGGAAGGGCATTAGTCAGGGTTTTTGATTGGGAAGGAGTGGAGTAGGTGCTTATACAAAGGAACTTACGTAGTAGTAATAGGTTGATCCCATTTTCAGACCTCCAGATCTGGAGGGACGGCGTGAGGCTTGTTGTGGCGTAACAGCGTTGACTTTGGTATGATTGTTGATGTCGTTGTTGTTGATACAAGTGGAAGAAAAAGAAACGTTGCTCGTCACCTTGTCGGCAGATTCTTCATAAGGGTCGTGATCACGGACAATCTCGTGAAACCAGTAGCAACCTTTCCAAGCCCCGGGGTGCCGCGATGGATCTCTTGTGAGTGCGTAGCCTATAGTGAAGTTGTCCCAGGAGCCGTAGAGGTGGACGGTGAGGGTATCGGGGGATGTCTGGCTGTGATATAGTGGATGAGTTGGGTGGGCGTTGTTAATAAGTTTGCGTCAAGTTGGAAGTTTGTTTTGCAGAGTATAGAGTTGTGCTTTAGGGAGCTCAGGTAAATGGACGGTGCGTGGATGTGAGGCTGGTAAACAGTAATATGGGTATGTGCAGATTTGGGAATGTCGTAGTTGCTTTCGAAACTGTGGGTTGTCTCGGGAGAGAACCGTGGATACACAAGATCGCGGAGGCTGGGGAAGGAGGGGAAGAGAGAGAATGATGGGAGAAGATGGAAATGTGGTATAATGTACAAGAGCAATAATGAGCAGCTGCCGGAGTTGTAAAAGATAAAAAGAAAAAATGATTGTGAAGAATGTAAAAATGTGTTGCCTTTCAGTGTGTTAGTTTGGTGATTGTATGTTTGTATATGCAGATGTTCATGGCGTTGTTTTTTATGTTCGTCAAGAATCAATATCCTCACACAATCGACCCGCGATTCCAAGATTTCATAAATATAAATTCCAGAACAAATATAAAAATCAATAACTACCAAGACGGACTTCAAAAACTTTTGAAAAAAAAAAGAAAGACGTCCTGGAACGCAATACAGATTCATATATATATATATGTAATGATGTAAGCTCATCTCTTGTCATTCCCAAACAGGGAAATTTCCCAAAACCTATCGAGGGAACAATAGAAAATAAGAAAGAAAAAAAAAAGGCAATAAGTGTTTGTGGTGAGGCGGAGTGCACGATAAAATCAAGAGTATTTTTTCTCTTCTTTATATATATATATATACTTCTTTTGTTTCCCAGGGTAGGTTGCATCGTTTGGACTGGGTCGGGTTGGGGAAATCGTGTATATCTTATTTTTGGGAAGGCGATGAAAAGCAACGAAAGAGCTAGGCCAAGCAAGCAAGGGACTCATTTCATTCAGATTTGGGAAGGCGTATGTGTGGTTCATTGTCGGCGCTTGATGGGGCAGGAAGAGGACCGGGGGGGGGGGGGGGGGGGGGGGGGGGGGGGGGGGGGGGCAGTAGAGAGTGAGTGAGGCAAGCGCTCGTTTGCCTTTGCCTTTCTTCCTTGTTGATGCAGGTACAGGAAACAGAAACAGAAGGGATTGACTAGCGGATTTGGGAAAGTAAGGGACAATTAAGGGAAAGTAACGAGACAAGGTGATACGTGGGGTGGGAAAGGGCGCACAATCAAGGCAAGTACGCAAGTTTGTAAGGTGATGGTGCGGTAATGTGTGAGGTGAGGCAATTGCAAGTGTTTGTTGGTATATGATACCTGCTTGGGTTATCGAGATTAACTGTGTTTGTGATGAAGATAGCGATGGACTATTCGAGTATACGAGTATATGTCTACACGTACAATTATTTTATTTTATTTTTTTTTTTTCTAAAAAAAAAAAAAAGACTAAGGAGAGCAACGGACACATTCTGCCCTTTGGTTCGCGCCGCTTGGACAATAGACAACCACGGTGACGACCCTTTTGGTACACATAGCGCAACCTTCATTTCGCTGCTGTGTTGGTTGATGGCAAAGTCTAGAATAACGAGAGGGAAGAAGAAATAAGAAAGATATTGGTAATGTGGGTAAGGGGAATCTGAATTTGAGGCTGTGTGTTGAGTGGGATGGAGATGTGATGTTAACGGAAAGGAACAAGACTTACAACATAAAGGTTACTAATGTAGTCTGCGTTGGATCGCTCATTTTCTTTGTTTTTCTCTGGAACTGTTGGTGATCCGTACAAGATGTTTGTGATGGATAGGCACGGATGGCCTTTCTTTTTGAGGAGGGTTGGTTTGTTGGTTGAAGAGTGTTTGTGCGCTTCAGCTAAGTGAGGGATTTGGCGAGGGAACAATAACCACCATAAACAAGAATTCCAACTTTTCTTTTTCTTCTCTGTTAGGTTCTGTTAAATGATAGAAAACGTTAAAGACTTCAAAAGAAACCAAAGCAAAATTTTCACGGCCCATCACCATCTCACCAAATCATCATATATACACTAAATAAATATGCAAATAAATATATCCCGACCCATCCACTCCCCCTCCTCCTGCTTTCTCCTCTACTGCTGCCGATCGCCTACAAGCGAACACCCACGCTCATAACATCTGTTTACATATTTCCCCGATGCACCAGTACCAATCACTTGCAATATCTATGTCCTTGGTATACATATATGTATTTATTTACTTTTTTTTTTTTTGCCTTGCTGCTGTAGAGCAGAGCAAGAACCCCTGGCCGCTGTTCGTGTCGTCTCACAGGAAGAAAGAACAACAGACTATTTCATATACTGACAATCCCTGAAACCCCAAAACTTGCATATATCGATATTGATGATCATTGGTTGGGGGTCTTTCTTTCGTTCCTGTTTGATCGCTAGTTGTCGTGTCGATCGTTGCCAATTTCCTGTAAACCTAAACCGCAGGGTCCCGTTTCAGAACTCCAGGGCTCTTATTGGCCATTTTGGGTTGTCTACGTGTTTTAAACGTTCCAAAGCTCTATAAATATATAGCAAGTATATATATGTGACTTTGTTTTATATAGTCGTTTAAAGAAGAGGCGTGTCGTCGTTTCAATGTGACGGATGTCCTTGTTTCGTTGGGGACAATCAAGATTTTCTTTAGTTTCGTAAGGTACGATACGGCAGTGGCTATGTTGGCAATGATTGGTGACTTTTTGATCGGTTGTCGATATATCTATTGTTTCACATCATGACGGCTGTCATATCATACTATATGTGTATATATATAATAAAGAATATATATATTTGCTTATCTAGCCTTTGGTCTAGTTGTTACATATTCATGCTTGAATCCTGCTTATTAGTGGGACCACACCTATATAGCCTTGTTTCGAAATCCCCAAGGAAACGATATCTGCGTAGCCGCGGAGAGAGGGCCACTATGCATCTCGATTGGCCAGCTTATATATATATATATATATACAACATTCCTTCAAAAAGACACTCGCAGCGAATAACCACGCCCACGTCACCAATCACGTCCTCGACTGGAAACGCGGAATGCCATGTACTTACAGTATGTATGTATGTAGCATTTATGCATGGAAGAGATTTATTTTAATCTTCGGGATATTATTTTGTGCACAGGCATAGGTCGAACAGGTCAAACCCTTTTTTTTGCTATGGCTCTCGATCCTGTTCTTGTTTTGATAAGTCTTGTCCACAGAACTTTGGTACAGGACCCCGGGCTTCATCTTCTTTCCTTCCTCGTCTCCTGCACCCGAAGCCGCTTATCCCTGTGCACAAACCACATGAACCACAAAATCATATTATATTCCGTTGTTCCGTTGTATATATCCTCAACCCTATATTCTCATTCTATTTTATAGACAAGAAAACCCCCGTCACAATATCCTTCATCTACCACCCACCATCCATCTCTCCCTCCCATCTGTGTCAGCATCGCATCCACGGAAACCAACAAATACATTGTGCATATTGAGATTGGTTTAATTTTAGAAGGTGATTATATAAATATATACATATTTTTGTGAGAAAAAAGGGCCCATTAAATCTGGTGTCGTGTGCAATGTTGTGATAGGGGTTCTAAATATGTCGTTAGCAGTGGATCGTGGATGAATTGGAAGACATCTGTAGTCGAACACAAGGGTTAAAGGGTTAATGTCCGTTACCACAAACGGCAAGTAGACTACATGTTAGCGCGAGGCTAAGAGTTATTATATCTGACACCATCAAAATTCACGATTTCACACCAAGAAAACACTGATATCCAAACGTCTCTTTGATTTTGAGCGTGTGCACTTGAGTATGTATGCATGCGCACACTTAAGTCTATCTAGTCTATCTGACTTAGCGGTGTTTGACCCAGTTAGAGCGAGAAGGATCCCACTTGTACTGGATGCCCTCATCGTAGGCACCAGAAGGAGTAGGAAGCGGAGAAGCAGAAGCAGAAGCAGAAGCAATACCCGTAGCTGCCACACCCCGCTTGACAACAGGCTCTATCCCATAAGGCACAGCAGTCCCCGTGGCCCCAATCGACTTAACTCCGGTCGGCTTGACCTTCTTGTGCTTCGTTTGCTTCTCGAAAACCTTGGGGTCGACGTGGCCGTCGCCGCCCAGAAGAGGGTTGTGCAAGTTTGCCTCGGCAATCTTGGCCTCGATAGTCTTGCGGTCGACCAGGTTCATGTGGGCGGTGAGACCGGCGTCCATGGCCTGGTGGCCGATGCCACCGTGGGGCAGAGGGTGACCGTCACGTTTGACGTAGGAGCCGTTATGGGAGCCGGGGATGCCAGTGGGGGCCGTGGAGGGACCAACGGTGGGGCGGGTCGCAGTGGCCAGGGTGGCGTGGACCTTGCGGGTGTAGTGTTGGATGCTGTCAGTATCGTTAACAGTGACGGTCTGGTTAGTGAAAAGGACAGGGGCCTGGGCAATGACGAGGTGGGAGGAAACGGTCGAGTTCCAACCACCAGCGAGGGTACCGATGGGGACACCGGTAGCGATGGGGCCAATAGCCGTGGAAAGAGTGAAGTTGCAAGGAGCCATTTTTTGAAATTTTTTGAGATTTTTTGAGACGAATGAAAGAATTTCAAAACATCATTGATGCCAAAGATTGTCGAGGAACTTGATGAAGACAGATAGATCGGAAAGCAGCATTAATGAGAGCGAGAGACTGGCCTCTTTATAGACGGAAGGCTATGCAGGATATCAATTCTGGATCACGCTAGCCGACTCTACTCGGTGGCAAACTGCCCGTGAATATTACCTTCAGCTACGGATGCAACACCTATTCCAGAAACGGCACCACGACACAGCCCATAAGATCCATTCGATTCTAGTTTTCCTTTTGTTGCTTTTCTTCTTTATCGCCTGTCTCTACGCCCGCCACTCTTGTAGCTCTCTTCCGGTCTCCGGATGCCCCTCTCCAGGTCGACGTCGTCATCTCTTCTGGCATACCGCATCTCTCTTTCCCGCCGGGGCTGTCTCCTATCTTCTCCATACTCTCGATAGCCCCTGTCATCCCGGTAACCCCTCTCCTCTCTGTCAAAGACTTCCGGATCCGACGGGTCAATATCTGGCACTGGTACTCCGGATCTTCTGAGGTTCTTCTGCCCAACTTCTCTCAAATGGGCCTCCAGCAATGCTGCATTCCGGGTATTCGCTCTGAACAACGCATCCGCCACATCTCCCAGAAACGGCACCAGCCCTACCGCAAAGTCCATGGCAATGTTAATCATCATGCGGGCCTTGAGACTGGCAGGAAGTCCGCCATCAATCTGATTGCAGGCGCGCAGGACCATGAGAGCAAGGAGCGCATCAATGACATCACCAATAGCGGGAACAATTCCAATAACAGAGGACCATCCAAAGCGGATGCCGCAGCAGTTGAAGAGCGACATGTCGAGGCGGTAGGCTCGGCGCTTCACTTTGGTAAGAATCTTGGCATCATGGTCACTAAGGCCCGGGGGGATCGCCTTCTTTCGCTTGGTGGGCTTTCCTGGCCGTCCATTGAGACGGGTGGCGGGGACGGACTCAAAGTATGGATCCTGGAAATTTGGAAAAGTGGTTAGATTTCGTACGTAGTCGATTGTGATTTAACAGGGATGTGTTCAAGGCAGAAGCACACAAGGCAATTGCCGTGCCGTGTCCAACACAGATAAAACGTGCCGGGTAGACGCTGCAAGTGATTTGGTGGCGAATTAGGTTGTGTGGTGGTGGTTGTACTTACATCGGTGCCAAATTTGTTGGCGATGCTTTCGCCCAGGATCGTCTTACCGACGTATTTGGCAATAAGGCCCGACATGTTGAGCTGACTGACTTTTTGTTCGTTCTCACTTAGGAATGAATATGTGTGTGTGCGTAGCAAATACAATTGTGATGCTTAGAAGTTTAGATGGGTTCTTAGTCAAGAAAGGGCTGAGAAAAGTCGACGCAAGAGGTTAGACTCCTTTATACGCAATTTTGGTAGAAAGAATGAGCTTGACTGGTCAAAATAAAAAATTACCAATAAAGATAGATCTTAACAAGAGAATGTCAAAAGTCGTAAGCTCAAAGAATCGAGACAATTGGTTTCAGCTCTTTGATGCAAAACAAAAATCCAATGCAACTGAAAACCAGGCAAGTTGGTCTGGACGTCTGGACGTTCTTTGAGAACGCGCTTATTTGAAATGTAAGACGGCGCTTAATTGTAAGTAGAGTGGGTCTTGCCAGTAAGGCTTTCTGACTGACGGACTAGGAATGGGAAAAAAGGAGGAAAGGGCGCTTAATGACAATGGAAATAGCAACGTAGAGATTGTGAAGATTGAATGATTGAAGACGACGAAGAACAAAAAAAAAGAGAAAAAGAAGATAACAGATTGGTGAATATTTGAAAGTTGAGTCAAACGATTGGAGATGACGATGGAGACTGCCAGATTGAGCAAGTGACTCGTGATGTTTGGAGGGGGCGGCGGATGTGACTTTGAAACAAAGGGTTAGCTTGACTGAAGAAGAAAAACCTCGATTGAAGATGCTTGTGAAAGAAATGACAACAATAGCAGAATCAACTCATTCAAACATCGCGACATTACCACCGCCTTTTTTATCTATTCCATTCTTTTCTCAGATCTTGCCCTCCATGGACATCCATTGACTTACATTGACATCACTCAGCCACACGTCCCTCTCTCAAAGTGATGTAATCCCTCGTCAAGCTGCCTCCACTCTGCACATTTACTGACTTCCACCACCACCACATGTCGTATTGCTTTCTTTTTACAACCTCATATCGACATGTGATTATCCCAACATCGTCCAAGTATCTCAAAATCTCGATGCCTACATTGCAAGAAAAAAAATCTTAATGGACGGCTCAACAAATATGCGGGCTCCCTCTCTTCTCCGGGAGGAGGATCCCGTCGTTGGCCGACCCATTTGCCGAGCGTTATGCATGCGCCACGATGCTTGTAGCTGGGGATCTGGAGGCCGCGCAGTGGATAACCCTAAAGTGTGTTTAGACACTAACCCCGGGTTCTGCCAATGGATCCAGTAACCCAGTGGGTACAATAACCCTTGAAATAACCAATCAATCTAACCCAGATTTAACCATAACCCTATAATCTGTTTTCTCATTCTCTTTGTTATTAAATATCAATGAGTTCGTACATATAACACATTATCACATGCGACTCCTCCACTACTACCCAATATCTCCCCACCACTTGTGGACTCTCACACAATATCTGCTACCGCATCTCTTGAATGGTACGGCATCCAGTGTCGTACATCCCTCGTCACATCTGCTGCATGTACTCTCTACACCTTATGACCACCATATACCCAACTTTGCCATTCCCCCCTCTTTCGACTTGGACATTGAGGCCCTCAGGCGGCGAATGTTGATATATGTACGTATATACTGTAAGTCTCCCTTTTCCTTTTCAGTCTTCTTTTGTGATCCGGGCCACTTTGAAGCCACATGGAATGTATTGCCCCATTGTCTTAGAACTCTGTGCATAAATGTATGTTTTTGTATGCAACCTACTGTGTCTTCTAAATACTCATTTAGCTGACATTGCTGTCTTTGCTGCACATCATCACTCACGTAAGATATGGAAATGTTGCACTGAAATTGGAGTTGTAATAAGATTTATACAGAAACAACGCTCCTCTTAGCGCCTATACCATAAAATGCCCATTACATCATCAATTTCCTCACATCTGGGCTGCTATCATATACAGATATTGCAATGGCCCAACTGACCCAAGCAAAATCAACTTAGGCGACATCCTCCCTCCATGCGTCAGACAAGATCGTCAAGTTGGGCACCAGAATGCAAGAAGCAAAAGCTGTAGAATTTTCAAATCCCAGAAAATTTGGGCAACTACCTAACCACCATCAGAGAAATTGACTATAGTAATTGTATTCTTTTTTTTGTCGCTTTGCGTCTTTCCATTTTTCTACAAGAAAAAAAAAAACTCAAATTCAAATTCGTGAACATTCTTCTCCTCTCAACCCTCATCTCCCTTCCCTTCCCCTAAGAACAGTATTATTGAAACCTAAAACCATCATCCTCACTTCCAATCTTTCCTGCAGATCACAAAACCTATAGGTGACTCTTATTATCATTATATTTTTTGTTTCCCCACTATTGCATCTACACAGAACCAACAAAGTAAGTCCACGCACTCCCCCCTCCCACCCTCACCAAGTACTAACCAAGCAAAGCAAGCCAAGCCAGATTGTTCAACCGCATACACTCAGCGAGCGACCGATTGACCGACCAACCGTCTGTCCCCACTTTTTTTTTGTTGCTGTGCTGAGATTTTACTCTGTCCCAGTCAATGTTAGGCCCTCCAGTCACCTGTCGCCACTCCGTGACAGTCGGTCGGCCTCTGCATCGTCTCTCGTGGCCCAGCCAAGTCTCAACCCAAGCGAAATCCACTTCATTGACTGATTGTCTCATCCATAACCCAAGACCCGACGCAGTATACTGCCGCACTATCAGCCTGCACCCACCCACCGCTCTGCCCGGCAAATCTCAATTGTGAAATCGCCCCAAAAATCCAAATCTCTCGATTTGACTCTGTTTCTTCCCCCCCCCCCCGTTTTGTAAACTTCGCCCGAACTGAGATAGCA
Organism: Ambrosiella beaveri; assembly: GCA_030294605.1. Classification (NCBI taxonomy): domain Eukaryota; kingdom Fungi; phylum Ascomycota; class Sordariomycetes; order Microascales; family Ceratocystidaceae; genus Ambrosiella; species Ambrosiella beaveri. Next base: position 55,785 of record JARQWA010000036.1, read on the forward strand.
CGTTATCTGGTCGGATCCATCTCTTTTGTCTGGCATTTCACGCAATAGTTCCTCGAAACCCTCACTGGCTCGTTGGCTAGCTAGCCTGATCCTACCGCCTGCCAGCTATCGTCCACAGCTACCCACAACCCACCACGGATTTGGCATTTGATTGTTTGCTGTATCCAAGTCGACAACCTCAATTTTGTGTATTTTCGAGATACAGTACACTGTCAGTTCCCAATTGACTCTTTGTCACTACCTCTACGACCATCTCGCCACTGGCATTGAAGAAATCTCCTGCTGTCCCATCGGTTCTGTCGATTGCTCTGGAACAGTGTCAAAGCTATAGCCATTTCCCGCGCGTCCCTAAGTCTTGCAGACCGTCCGCTTACTCACTGCATCCACTTATCGTCATCTTTTTTTTTCTGCGACTTGTAGCAAGAGTTCTTCTGTCACCATCATCTACGTAGAAATTCCGACTAACTCTGCGGTTTCACGCCTATACCAAAGTCGTTGCAATTGCTGCATCGCCATCCCCGCAGTAGACTCAGTACTGCAACTACAAATCTCCGCACAGTTCCGACCCCACGTTTGGTATCCGCACAACATCATTTCCGTTGCACACCACACCGCACAACTCAACCTCATCTTATGAAATCAGATTAGCCATGTCGCAACCAAAATCTTTGTCCGATTGTACGTATCAGACCATCGATCAATCTCTAGGAAGATCTGGCCGTAGCCGTGTCGATTCCCTCATATTCCCCTCTTCATGCTGCATGTGTTTATCTTTGCAGATATGACGTTGTGCTGCAAAAAAAATTAAAAAATACCACCACTACCACTATAATTCGTTGTTACTTCCGTACATTCACACCAAAACTAACCATGATACCATTTACATTGTAGGGCTTGATGATCTATGCGCCCGTTTTATCATCAATCTTCCCTCTTCCGATCTCGAGTCCATGGAACGGATATGTTTTCAACTCGAGGAAGCACAATGGTTCTACGAGGATTTCATTAGAGCAACTGATTCGCAGCTGCCTAGTCTGCCACTGCGACAGTTCTGTGATGCAATGTTTAAACATTGTCCTATCCTCGCCTGCTTACCCCCTTCGGCCTCCGAAACAGCATTCAACCAATTTATTGAATACAAGGCCAGAATTCCTGTGCGAGGAGCTATCTTACTTAATCCAGACATGGACCATGCACTTCTCGTGAAGGGTTGGAAAAAGACTGCCAGTTGGAGTTTTCCACGAGGAAAGATCAACAAGGACGAGGATGATTTGGACTGTGCAATCCGCGAGGTTTTTGAAGAGACGGGCTTCAATGTGCGTGAGGCTGGTTTGGTACCACCACAGGAACAGATCAAGTACTTTGACGTGATAATGAAGTCACAGGAAATAAGGCTCTATGTTTTTAAGAACGTACCAATGGACACGCACTTTGAGCCTCAGACTCGCAAGGAGATCTCCAACATTAAATGGTTTCCCATGTCTGAGCTCCCGACGTTCAAAAAGAAGAATTACAATGATCAGCCGACTCACGTTTTGAGCAATAACAAATTTTACATGGTCGCTCCGTTTATGGGCCATCTTAAGAAATGGATCCAGAAGCAAAGACGATTTGAGTCTAAACGTCAAGCTGGGCTCTCTGACACTTACTTGTCGCCTACGGATGGTATTCCTGAGGAGTCAGCTGTGGACCAGTACCCTGGAGCTCCTGCTGGCACCAACCTGACTAGCTATTTGCAGAATGGAGTACCAACACCACCGCAGAATCCTAATGCCGAAGCCAGTATTATGGCAATGCTGATGAACGGCAGTAGTTCTGGAGCTAACGCTGCACCGGAAAGTAGAGGCTACGACCAGGCGCAGACTCAACAGCAGCAGCTGCTGCAGCAGTCACAATCCCATGTTGATTCTTATCCGCCTGAGGAGCAGCCTCCAATTCATACGACTCCTCCTGCTGTCATCCATCATCCACAGCCGATTCCTCCGCAAGTCCAGAAAGCTAATCTCGACCAAGGACTTCTTAGTTATGCGACCCCTCCACCCAAGAACCAGAAGAATCCTCCGCAGCCTCAATACTCTTTGCAGGCCATGCTTGCTCAGAGTAAGTTACAGCAACAGATGGCCCAGCAGTCTCAACAGGAGGCCGTGCAGCGGCAACTGGCACAACAGCAACAAGAAGAGGAGGAGTTCATACGGAGACACCAGCAGCAACAGCAGCAACAGCAACAGCAGCAGATGGGACCCGCTGCTATGGCTTCGATGCCACAGGCTGTTCCTCTGGGCTTTGATCTGAACATAGAACAAGGAGGACAGTATCCCCAAAATCCCTATCCCGAGCAGTCGCAGTCCCAACCTCAGGCTGGAAATGGTTACGGGAACCCACAGCCAGAAATTCGTCCTGGTTCCGATCAGTACGGACAAAATATTCCACAGCCCCCTATGCAAAACAACCTAATGCAAAACAATTCTGTTCCTGGTGGCAACTTGACGTCTCAAGCTCGGGGATTGTTGGGTCTTCTCAATGGCAACCCACAGCCCGCAGCTCCAGTGGCACCTGTCATTCAATACAAAGATACGCCAGGACAACGCTATGCTCGTCCTCAACAAACTGCTGCTTCTGCTTCTCTCTCTGGTAACCCTCAGGGTGTCCCAAATGGTGCTCAAGGTCCGGGTATGCCCATTGTCGATCCCCTTGCTATGCACAACGGACAGACTTTGCTTGGCATGGCCCACAAGCACCAGCAGCAGGGTATGCAATCTGAGAAGCAGAAGAATATGTTGCTTGGAATGTTCAAATCTGGTCCTTCCCCGGCCCCGATGGGATTGGATCAACAGTCTCAGTCTGGCCAGCCTATGTCTCAACCTGGTAGCTACAGGCAGTCACCTATGGATAGCCAGCACGGATATAGTGGACCTCGTGGTGGACCAGATATCAGTAGTTTGCAGCATGCCATGGGTAACATTGCGCTTCAGGATGGTGCCGTTCGTCAAGGGAGCACTGGCTCCAATTACGTGCGTAGCCATGTCACTTCCACAATGGATTCACCAGCGCCACTACTTAGTCGTGATAGCATCTCTCCAAGCATTGGTGGTTACTCCCGCCATTCTCAGACCCCGTATAACTTCGACCGGTCCCATGTTGATAGCACGGCACCGAGTCGGTCAGCGGTGACTAGTCCCCCCGCGGGGCACTCGATTCCCATCCCCGGAGCTCAGAAGATCACTACCGAACACAAGCGGAAGTTGTTGGATCTCTTTGGGGAATCACAGGCCTCGGTTGGCAGCGAAGGCTCGGCCGTCCAGAGCCAGATGTCGCCCATGCAGGGTTACTACCAAGGCATGCAGCCGGTCAACCAGTCATCGCCTCAGCAGCAGTACTCGGGCTACAGCCACCCACAGACCCAGTACTACAGCTCTTCGTATCAACAGAATGCTCCTCATCCGCTAAGTCAGTCTAGGATTCCTGGAAGTGAAGGGCCTCAGGACATCCCGGTTACTATGCACTCTCAGCATTCTCAGCAACAATACGCTCCTCAGTCTATTCCGAGTCAACAGCAGCCGCAGCACAAGCCGTACCATACGGGTCCGCAGCAAACTGCCTATGGCGTCGCTGTTGTTGATTCTTTCAGACGAGGCCCCTCGGCTACATCTGCTGTGAGCGACGGTATGGTTCAGCCCGGTGGCCCCGGTGTTGGGAAAAATGGGGCGCCGATTTCTTATGCGGATCGGAATTTCCTGTTGGGTTATCTTAAGTCTACTCCCACGGCTCAGCCGTCTGCGCGTTAATGGGCGCTATTTTGTGGATTTTGGGCTAAATCTATAGATGTAGCGGGCTAAATATTATCAGCAAGGTGATTGAAATATATCATGAATTAATGATGTTTATTTCACGTGATTTGGTATTTTTAATTTAGGGTCAATATCTTGGCATGTGATGGCAAATGACGCATGACTAGTGGCTGCAAACGTGACTTTGTCGCATGCTGTGTATCTGCAGGGATGTGTTGTATTCTGTGGGCATATGGAGGGATTTCCAGGGGATGACTAGCGGTTAAGTGCGCTGTAGGGAGGGTGCTGATAGGGGGCTTTTGGGTGGAGGTATCGGATGAATGGTTGGGGCAAGCCTTGTTTTTTTTTTTTTTGGCGCAGTTATGGGGTTGAAAGGGTTGGTGAATGACTGCCTAAGGGCGAAGCAAGTTCAACAAGAGAAGTTGCGACTTTTGGAATTGCGAGGTAGATACGAATTTTTGTCTTGTTTCTTATTGTTGAATTTTTCCTATCGTGATCTTGGTATCCTACCTTTTATTCTCTTCTTGAGTCAGTGGCCTGAGTTGTTTCTTTTCTCTGGGAGAGATCGTGTTGTTATTTTTTGTTATCGATTGGGATTCTGCATCGTTGTTAGTGACAATAAGCGATGACGTCGTGTTGGATTGCTTAATCTGATACGCGCAATCTATCGCATTTTGCGCCTCGACCTAGGACGACTCATATCAACTATTTGCTTTTATTTCTAAACTATAATTTTCATCCCCTCCGTCTTGTCTACTAGCATCAATCATGCGTCTACCATCTGCAGCCCTATCACTCACTCTGCTCCCCTTCGCCGCCGCCTCATTCCCCGACCTCCTCCTCCCACCTCTCGACACGCCCTCCCGCACCCCCCAATCAGCCTCGCACACCTTCACCCTCCAGCAAATTTATCACCACGGCACCTACAAACACCCGAAACTCCACCGGAAACTCGACGTCCTCTCGACAACATCAGACCCCACGGTCCTCATGCTCCCTGCCGACAAAAATGGAGACTTCCCCGCCGAAGTCATCCCGCCGCTGACGGTGAAGTCGGGGCCGACGAGGATCCAGAGGCTGTTGGATCGCAGGGTGGACGTTGTGAATAGCTTGGTGGCGAATACACGACGGTTTGGCCAGCTGACGGCTATGTCGCCGGATGCATGGACGGTCGACGAGGTCGCGGGGCCCGATGTGACAGATAAGCAGACGATTTTGTCATTGGCGTACATGTGTTCGGATGCCTATGTTGAGCATGAGGGGGATGCCGACTGGGAAGATGTGGGGAAGCCTTTTAATCGGAGTGCAGACTTTGGGTGGGAAGGCGACGGGTTGAGAGGGCATATCTTTGCGGATGAAACGAATAAGACGATTGTCATTGGGCTGAAGGGGACATCGCCAGCGCTATGGGATGGAGAGGGGACAACATCCAATGACAAGATCAACGATAATTTGTTCTTTAGTTGCTGTTGCGGACAACAGGGGCAATGGTCGTGGCATCAGGTCTGTGATTGCGCCACGGGAACTTACTCCTGCAACAACACCTGTGTTCGCCAGGAACTACAAGACGAACATAGGTACTACACGGCTGTCAAAGAACTTTACTCCAACGTCACCCAGCTGTACCCCGAGGCGGACATCTGGGTTACCGGGCACTCGCTGGGCGGTGCCGTTGCTTCGTTCTTGGGCCTGACCTACGGCTTGCCGACTGTTACTTTCGAGGCGGTCCCCGATGCTTTGCCTGCGGCTAGACTGGGTCTTCCAGTGCCTCCGCAAGCTTCCCCTGGTCTCCTGCAAACCCGTGAACTGACTGGTACCTACCACTTCGGCCACACTGCTGACCCTGTTTATATCGGTACTTGCAACGGGGCCACCGCCACGTGTACTTATGCCGGCTACGCCATGGAGTCAGTGTGCCATACGGGCTTCGAGTGTGTGTGGGATGTCGTTGCCGACAAGGGATGGCGCGTGGGAATTGGCACGCACAAGATCCGCGCTGTTATCCGGGATGTTATCTTGAAGTATGATGAGGTCCCCACCTGCAAGACAACTCCCGAATGCCGTGACTGCGGCAACTGGAAAATGTATGAGAGCAATGGCACCGAGACAACCACGAGCAGTTCGAGCACGGAACATATGACGTTGACCAGGACGCGCTCCGAGACTTGTAAGACACCTGGGTGGCTCGGGTGCCTGGACTCAACAATGACAATGACAACAGGCACGGCAACGAGTGTTCCTGTAACCACGACCGGAGATACTACCACCACCAGCACCAGCACCTGCAAAACGCCTGGCTGGTTCGGCTGCAAGGACCCCGTAACGTCAACGACCGAGTCGGTGCCATCAGCCACCAGTGCCCCGGCCACCACTGTCATCACGACCACGCAGACAGCCACAACGACAACGTGTTTGTCGCCGGGCTGGTGGGGATGCAATGATCCTGTGAGCACGACGACGTGGACGATGACAGCAACAATTACGTCGACGAGCACCAGTACTTGCAAGACGCCGGGGTGGTTTGGCTGCAAGGATGTGGCGGTGACGACGACGGAGAAGGCGGCTGTTACGGGGCAGGAGAGGCTTTCGGAAGAGATGTGATCAAAGGGGAGAGAGAGGAGACGAGAATGACGATGGCGTTTTTGTTGTTGGTGATGGTAGACAGGGACGTCACCAGACAGAGATGTTTTGTGATTTGGCTTTTTTGTTTTTGTATTCAGTTTTGGATCGGTATTGTTACAGTTACATATAGGCATCAGCGATAGTAGCATATATTTCACATCTTCACACCGTAGCATTTCTCATTGTCATCGTGATGTTGTAGTTCATTTCATTAAGATTACGTCTCCTGAAAATTATGAAGACAATCGCATTATATACTCCTAGGGTTTGGGGCGCGTTGTATGCCATAACTCACGACGCCCGGATACTTCGCTGGTCTCCCATCTTACTCTATCAATCCGGTCAATCTCCTCGCTCCACCCCCACTCGATTCTTTGGGGCCATCTTGTGTATTTGTCGCTTGTGACAGTTCGACAACGACATAAGGACATGAGATCACTTGGGTTCTCCAATTTCATGGGTCCGGAGTTTTGGGCTGCACTTTGGGTGGTACCTTCAAATTTTTAATTCCCTGAACAGTGTTGTCTTCGGGGCAAATAGCCATGTAAATCCCGGAAAAGATTACAAACTTCAGTCTGAACTTGGCCTCGGAAGAAGGCTCTAGTGACAGCAACGGTGTTGCTGCTGTGATGTCATAGGCTATATGATTGTCGATGAATGGCCCCAGATGCTTGGTGTTGGACCACCCGTCTGCGTCTGCAGCTGGAGTCCACTCGTCAGTGGTGAACCCTTCATGCAACTTTGACGTCTGAAAAATCTCATGCAGCTCAAGAGCCCTGGTCATGATGTCGTCCAAAATTGTGTCTATGGTGTCGAACCACGTTTGATCGGCGCCAATTTCTTGGGTTTGGCTTGCATCATTTCGTTGTTCAAGGTCAATGAGGACACGGAGGGCTTTATAGAACTCCTCCTTCAGGCCGGCCGCCGGCCAGCTGCTGTATCCATGGTTGAATGATGGAGATGTAATCTAGAATATTTGAGGTTAGGTGTAATGGATCTATCTTTCTTTCCTTTTGTAAAGTTAGTTTCGACACGTCGGGGTACGTGGGACAAGTAAACAAGTATAGGCCGCGCCAAATTGAGGGAAATCCGATCTTTTTTAGACCAAGGTTGTAACCGATATACAAGGTGTGGGTGCACTGTAGTATGTAAACCGGAAATTTGTGTTTTGAAGTAAAGAGAACAAAGAGGAAAAGTCTTCAAAAATACATTGTGAGAATTAAAATATCGTCATGTATATGTGTAACAATGTCTTGCGTAGGTCGTTGCCAATTCGAGTCTAGTCAAGTCTCCACTTTTGACGTTTCAGCGAAGGAAAGGACTACCGCCACTTGCGATGTGGGAGATTTTCTAGTATTTGCAGATACGACGACCCGTGGTATATATTTTGTATTTAGATTGATTGGTTATTAAGTTGAATATACCGTTAATTTGGTCAATCCAAATATGAACGAAACACAGAAAGTAAAGTGAATAAGGCCAACTACATATACCATCTTGGCATTCGACAGCCTTGGCAGCAGTTTGAGATGGCCCTTCAAAGGTCAACTTACGCCTAGCCACTAGTCACAATGAAGCTATTGATCATTCTAAAATGATAATAATATGTTCAAGTCTTCATGTATATACATCTTCTTTGAGCATACTGATATTCGTCGTCAAAAGTGGAGAACTTCAAACTTAAAAATTTAAACTTCCTTTTATCAGAGGTCAACCATGGATGACTTGACGACATGTTACACAAAATGAGAACACCTTCCTTATAAAGACTGATGGTATCTCGACACAAAAAGTCCTCATATTGTCTATCTACACCAAGGCCGCATTAGTCTCGTCACCCAGTTTTGCAAGAGGACGTCCGTCATTTATTGGCAATTCGACTGTGGCAACATCCCCGGTAAAAATCTCAACAGTGTCAGCGATGTTTCCGTCAGGACCTGCCAATTCAGCATGTCCATCGATCTCGTCGGGAATCTGACGTACGGCAGTAGATGCCCCATTGCTAATTGGCTGGCTCGATGTAATTTCTAGTGTAAAGCGCATAAAACCATACTCGGTAGCGTTATGTCTCTGCTCCTGACCTAGGTACTATATATATGTTAAGACTCAATCTCAGAATTTCAAGACAATAGAATAGGTATACTCCAGCAAGCCCTATCCCTTTTGGTATCATTCTTGCTTGGGTCAATAATCTCTATGACTCAACAGTATTAACTTTTTGGGGTGTTCATGGTGTTTTCGTCTTGGTAAGCCGCTATAGTAACAAGAGGTGTGCATTCAGGTAAAGTTTCATGTATTATAATCAGTAATCTCAAGATGCGAAATATGTGTGCGGCCCATATACTCATGTACTATCAGGCTGGTGCTGGCAATGCGACGAGTTGTGGTTGAATTAAACATTTTCTGATGACTGGGCATATTATATATACTAATAGTAAACAAATCAGTGGTGAATGTTGATCTTGGGCATCATTGTATTAAGAATGGTACCATGCATACCTCGACCTCGCTTCGCCCCCATCTCCCCTACACCCACTACAGTCAAATGAAAAATAAGCGAGAGAAGAATAAGCAAAAAAAAAAAAAAACAATGCAACACATTTGAGAAAATGGACTACCACCACCAAACATCAATACTCTGTCAGATGATCATGGCCTTGTTTCACCAGCGCCTCTCTTTTCTTGAGCCCGATAACAGCCTCCAAAATACTCCCGACTGGTGGTTTCTTTGGACACGCCGGGATAGGCCCGGGTGAGAGCTCAACTATAATATGTGGCGGTAAGTTCATTGAGATTCCCCATTTAAAATGGTCCGGGAGCCTGGAATCTACATCCGTAGAGAATGGTAGCTCTGGGTGATGGTAAGATTGGTCTTCCTGGAAGCGAAGCTGATATATCCCGGGAAACACTGTCAATCTCATCTTGAATTTGACACCTGCATCTAGCATGGCTTTGATATCGTAATATAGGAGAGTTGCGAGAGTTTCGATGTCGAATTATCTGTGGTGATGTACAAAAGGCGTCAGGTGCTTGAAATCCAACTTACTAGAAGCATCAGGCTCCGGCGCCCACTCATCATTAGTGAAACCATGGTGAATTCAGTTTGTCTGGAACAGTTCATGTAGCTTGAGGAACCTTGTGACTATATCATCCAAACTGCGGTTTATAATCCTGAAATGCGCTTCATTGGCATCGTTTCTTTCTTCATGTTCAAGGAAGATACCGATGATCTTGTATAGTTCTTGCTTCAAACTGGCTGCGACTGTTTTCTTGCCTTCCTCGACAGTGCCAGCGCGGTAGTAGCCTTGATATCAATCGCTCTCGAAGTTCCTCAGATCAGAGTGACTCGTTTCGTCAGGTTAGTTTTATCCATGAGTAAGACTGGTGGTGGTAGACCTACGTTCTGGGTACATGGTATACAATTCTTTGCATCCTCTCCAGATAGTTTGAAGCAATATGTCTAGGTCTCTGGTTACAGGTCTGATTTCTACATCAAAAGATGCTGTTGGATGATATCAAAGAGAACACATGTCAAGGCGTATTTGTCAATCTGTGAATACTGTACTATTTCTCGATAGTTTCTAATTCGAGACAAGCGGTCATGAAGGTACTCCGCCGCCTCTTGGTTGTAATCGCGATCATATATTTCAGCAAAAACCTCAGCTAGTGTTCCCTGTGAATAACGATCATAGTCTAGGCCATGGCCATGAAGAATAATAAGACTAATGTTTCGGAGATCGGCGTCCAACATCCGTGCAGTCTACAATCCGTTAGTTCGTAAGTCACACTCTAAATAAGAGCTATGTAGAAAAGTACGATGGTGGAAGACATACCTCTTCAAGCCCGCCCACTATACAAGGGGGCTGTTTGTATCTCCAAATTCTGCTATGCACATCTCTATTCGGTTTCTTAATGTGATTGATATATTGAGCAACTTGTGTAGAGATTTCCAATATATCCACTATCCAGCCATCATTTGCCTCAGGATTCCTGGGAACTCGGGTACGGATGGCGCTTAGAGGTACAGTTTGAGGTGCATTTGTAAGTAATATATCTGGGACAGCACGGTAATTTCGCGGTGTTGTACTAGCAGTAACAGTAGTGGATTCTGAGTCCTCAGTTTTGCAAAGGTCCTGTAAATCTTGCGCATCAGTTTCGTTCTGCGATTGGGTGTCGGGAATGAGCGATGCTCATGGACGGGAGTAGAATAGGTAGATATGTCAATAACTGAATCCATATCCTGATTTTTTTTCGGTGCTTGTTATGAAAATTTGAATGTTTTGGTGTAGACTTATAGATATTAAAGTCTGGAAAAGATGTTTAGGTTCAAATATGTTACAATAACATATAAAAATATATTGGTAGATAGGGATATTAAATGTAACTCCATAAGAACTGATTCTATATATTTAGGTCTTCTCATTGGATTTATAGAAAATTTCGAAGTTTATAAATGTAGAAATCCTAAAAATTGAAGGTACAGCTTGGTCTAGCTACCATCATGAAAATCATGGAAAAGGGGTATCATACACCAAACTTCAAATGTTTCTGACTATTTCAAACAAAAAAATAGTTATAAATTCTAAAGAACATTCATTAGATTCTTTCCACTAAGGGCTATTACATGATATAAATTACATCATGGTATTTAGCATTGATAATAACGTTCTTTTGGTGTCTTCATGATCTTTCTTTTACCATCTTTAAGGGAGCTCTCACGACTAAGACTCCATTTCACTAAATTTCGGAAGTAAATATTTACCTTTAACCGAAGGAGGTTAAGTGGGGCGGGCACGAGTATTTTACGAGTATCTTGTGTGCGTAGTAATTACCGTACTTACCTGGTCCTAGCTATCTATCTAACCAATCTGGTAATTACCTGACTGTTCTGGGTGAAGTGGGGCTACAACTGCAATCTCAACACATACAACAGATTGGGCATTTACAGTCTAATCAAGTCGAGTGGTAATGACTATCAAATCATGGATGCCCAACCTGTCCCAGAAAGCCGAGTTCACATTCTCACTATAATTGTCGCTATCAATACTTGCTCGTCACTTTTAACCTCCCTTACTGAATCTCAACTTCTTTCCAATCGACATTATGTACTGCTTACAACCCCATGACTGTTATATCGATATGGAGGATATCCCGCAAGTCTACGTTAGCATCGATTTCGGCACTACATACTCTGGGATTGGCTACTGCACTAACCACAAACCCGCTTCCGCTAAAATTATATCGTCATGGCCGGACGAAACCACTTCCATAGATAACAAAAACAAAGTCCCCACTGTACTTTGGTTCCGAGACAGAGATAGAGAGCCTCTCTGGGGGTATCAGGTCGGTATTGATGCTGATCCTTAAGATGTTTCCCAATATTTCAAGCTGTAAGTACACGTCCATGCCATTGGACACAAATCTGCAGTTGACTCTGCCTCACAATGACTTTGAACCGTCGGCGTATTCTCGATCACGCACTTTATCCCGGTTCCCCCAAGATGATGAGTCCAGCTCCCGGAGTCATCGGCAACGCCAAACCGATGTTGGCCGGTAGACACCATGTGGAGTTTACTACTATCTTCATTCGTAAGCTCTGGGACTATTTAATAAAGTCCTGGACCGAGAAGGAACAAGATTCCTTGGATGCGGGGAAAGTATGGATTGCTGTATCAACGCCATCATCATGGATTGCGCTATCCAACTACATCCTGTGCAAAATAATCTCCAGGGCCGTATCGGGACAGGTTCCTCTTTCAAACATCTCGACGCTGTATGAATCGGGAAGCGCTGGACTCCACGTCAAATACGAGTCCATCACGAGATAGATGCAGGACTATTGCATGGTGATAGATTTGAGTGGCAGAATTCTAGATATGGGTCCGGTTAATCTAAAGGGTTGCTCTTTTGAGGACCAGATAAGCGATGAGGAAAAGCACATTGGGATCCTACTGAGATCCATCGACATCAACATAGAACTGTAGCATTATACGTCCAAGAAATGGAGAATTCCCGACTATCTACATATATCTGTTGATGTGTATCTTGAAGAGGTATTTTATTGGTCAAGGTATTCCTGCAGTATACGTTCTTTGTACTTACAATGTCGTGTTTAGATCAAGATAAAAATTTCCTCGGACAACCCCGAAGAAAACTCTGGCTTATAGGAGATCATGTTTGAGTCTGAGAAAGGAGTACATAGGGAGAAAATCCCCCGCGTTACATACTCGAACCCATCAACAAAGGCTGCGATGCAGTTGTCGTCGAAGCTGACAAGTCACATCACATTCTAGGGCTCTCGCCAATGCACATCTGTCCTGTTGGTGGCTTTGCCAATAACCAGTATCTGATGTGTAGGCTGGAGAATAAGTTGTCGGAAACCAGAAACACATTCTTTGGGATTGCCAATCCATGGATGGCCACCTTGTACGACACTATTCATACCTATCTATTGTTTCCGAGTCCCTACACTAATACTCCTGGAATGCCTCTTATTCTTGGTATCAGGATCCCCAGTCTGGCATCTTCCTTTAATGCCGACACGGGCTATAGCATTAGAAACCCTAGCCATGGTGGTCTAATCGAGTGGGTTGTCTATCGGGGAGATCCAGCAGGCTTCATGTATGACCGGGACATTGAATATGACCGTCGAGAAGCGCCAACTTATCTATGTCGCTATCTATACCCCTAAGATTCCAGTCAGAGAAATCAATCCAGATGACCCCACCGAAACTCTTGCGCAACGTAAATTTAAGATGCCCGGCAAGCCCGGAGATTTTTGGGAGAAAAGCAGAATCAAGGGTTCCAAGGAGTACCGCGTGCGATATAGATTGAAATTCATCACCTCACTGCAGTTCACTTTTGTTTTGTTCTCGACGCTAAAAGGCAACACTGGTAAATAAGGATTGACCACCACACTAGACTTTCCCAAGCTGACAATTTGGACAATAGTGAATGATTATTTTCATCCTGTGATAATTGCGTCTCAGAGTGTGGAGAAGTGACCTTGAGATTCGTTAGGATATTTTGTCGGGCCGGACATCTGGGTTCTTTTTAAGAAGACACAGTCAATTACTGTTAGACACACAAAATCTATCATGAACATTCCGTGACCACCTCGGTATCAGCAGTGCTCTTGCCGGTACCTTCTCCTTCTAACACACCCCCCACCAAACTAACCAAGTTCTCCACCTCCGTAACTTCTCCCCGCCGTATAACTCTCCCTTCGCCCTGCCACTCGCCATCTCTGACCTCGCCTTGCTCGCCCAGCTCCAACCCTCTGACGCGCTCCAGATGCTTGCGGGTGCCCTGTTCGACATACTCGACTCTGCTCTTCCGCCACGTTCGTCGCGATGGTGTCTCAGGGGCCGCATCCAACGGAGTAAGATCACCCGATAGTGACTGTAGTGACTTGCTCAGGGAGCGAAGAGCGGGCAATTGAGATAGGGCAAAGCTTGCCGTCGTAGTGAGAGGCGTCTCGGTTGAGGAAGAGTTGAGCGCGGTGGTATTTGAAAGGAAAGCTAGGGGTGTCTGTGACGGGCCGTCGGGATCCTGCTTTATGCGTGATACTAATGAGCGTAACGTTTGGAGGAGGATGTCGGTTTGGGCCTTTTCACTCTCAAGGCGCGCCGTCAGCTGGTGGGATGCCTTGACTTTCTTTCTCAACGTAGCCACGGCCTCCGGAGTCGCCTTGTCTATGTTGCGTCCGGAAAAGTCCAATGCTTCGTAGTGTCGTAGTCGGATCCATAGTCGGTCATCAGGACGTAAGCACAAGATATTTCGCATGACGTAGAGTTCAAAAATGTCAAAGTTTCTGTCAATGGACGAGCAGAGGAGCGTCTCGAGCTGGTGGGTCCCGTTATCAATCTCAAATTTGGCCATATCTTCCATTAATTGTTGGGGCGGGGCATCCACAGCCGCGTCCTTCTTCTTGGACTTTTTTGGTGGACGAAAACCAAGAGCAGCTGGCGGTGATCTCAAGAGACCTTGCTCGATAGACATGAGTGCAGACTCGGCCAAAATATTGATCGCATTGATGATATCGTCAAGCAATGACTAATGACATCAGTTAGCCAGGGTAAACCGGTTGGACAAAGATTCTAGAAGGGGTACCTACGACGGGGGGGTACCCAAAGTGCTCAGTGAGAATCTCGATATCAGCATCGGCCATTTTATATATATAGGCGCCAAGCGCGGGGTATCTTGCTCCCGAAGGTCAAGCACAAAAATAAAAGGGAAAATAAAAACCTAAAGGGTTACGTTAGACACAAATCCCAATATAATCGCTAATCTAAGGGAAGTCAGTTGACATCGGACAAACAGCGCGTCGCGATCAGGGAATGCAGGTAAATCCTTGTGTAACATTATATGTGAAATAAAGACCCGAACCCTAATGTTCATGTCCCCGGTTACATAAGGTACCGATTTTCCCGAGATGAACACGCACCTGATTGCCCTTTTTGGAATTCGTACGTCACAAGCGTCCGAGGCTCTGCGAAGTGCCCTAAAGCCCCGCGAATCCATAGAATTTTGTCCGAATTTTGAAATGGTCAACACACTAATTGAATATAATTATTCTTGTGGCCAGTTTCTGATTTACATCGATTCAGACATCGTTGCAGTCGTTGATGAATTTGTCCTGTGAATGATAAAATCATTGTGCACTTGACTTGCAGCTGTTCCTGCGATTCCGGCGTTTTTTGCACCACTGGCAATTTAGACATAATCGTCATCAGTCAATTGATCTACAGAGTCACTTGATTCACACAAAGCTATACGATCCTTCACTATGGATCGCGCCAAATCCTTTCTCAAAGAACAAAAGGTTACAGAACGAGGTCAATCTCTGAAAAGCTCAATTGTAAGTATTATCCCATCATCATCACCATCATCATCACCATCATCATCAAATTGGGCCTTGTCCTAACACACAACATAGTCTTCCAAACTTGGCCGAAACAAAGAAGGCACTTCTGTCGCCATATCCCACCACGTCACCCCAATCAGCTCACTCCGCGATCCATCCACCTTTTCACCACCGCCCAAGCGCACCGAAGCAGCTCTCCGGCCGCCGCCGCCGCCTCCCTCAGCCCCCAAAAAGTCTGTTTCTTTTCATCCAGGCACTGATCACTACCAGGGCGCTACCAAACTGAAAGAGCCTCTTCCACTACCAAAATGGACACCGGAGGGCCAAGGGCAGCAAGGGCAACTTCTTGAAAATGGGCCGCCACCGCCGAGTTTGCCGCCCAGATTGCCACCAAGGCGGAACACTGGTGGTAGCACACCACCGGTAAGTCCACCGCCCACTGCCACCGAGAGATTGGCGGCCCGGGGCATCAATATCCCCGCATTTAGTATCGGATCTTCACAGTCAACATCTCCCTTATCCCAAGGCACTACGCTTGCGCAAAAGCAGGCAGCCCTTAAGACCGCTGCGAATCTCAGAAATGACCCCTCAAAAGTTACATTTTCCGGTCTCCGCTCCGCCGCTACAACCGCCGATAAATTTCGCCAGAGACACGGCGACCAGGTTGTAGCTGGGGCCCAGAAGGCCCAGGAAACCAACGACAAATACGACCTGGTGGGCCGTGTGGGAAACCTGAATACCAAGTATGGCCTCAGTGAAAAGGTGCACCGGGTAACCGGAGCCGGTGCGGGAATCATCAGTCCCAAAGAGAATACGACGACGGAGAAAAAAGTGTTGCCTCCTCCAGCTTTTGGAAGTAATAGGCCAAAGGTTGTGTCTCCACCACCGCCGATGCCAGCTAGACCAGGGACTGTTGGAGCAGCTGTGGGTGCTCCTGAGATCAAGAAGAAAGCGCCGCCGCCACCACCTCCAAAGAAGAAGAATTTGACCACAGGAAGCGAGGGGGCAAACAATGATACCCCGCCACCAATTCCTTACGACACAAGGCCGGTGTTTTAAGTTGGAATGAATGCTTTTCATAGGGGATGATAAACTTACAGTTGGATTATTCACATAGACATATATGCAAGCACGTGATCACAATTATAACTCGGCATCAATTTTGGTCATATTTAGGCGACAAATAGATTTTGGACTTGGGGGTATTTTTTTTATTTCTCTGCTCAGATCATTGGCTTAACCAAAAATCCTTTACACTTTCTTGCCCTTAAGACCGTGCTTCCAAAAAACAAAGTAAGGTGTGGTGCCGTCGTCACGGTAGTTGAGAAGGGCAATCATGCCATCGGGATTCATAGACTCGCCGGTGTAGAACTCAAAGTCCTTGAAGTTGGGGAGGATGACCTCCTTGACGTATTTCTGGGCACCGGTGGTGAAGGCGGTGACCTCCTCAGCGGGAGCATTGTTCTCCTCGAGAGCAGCCTTGACAGCCTTCATGTAGCCCTTGAGGTAGGCAAGGAAGGACTTCTTGTCGAAGGAAGTAGACTGGAGGCGGAAGGAGTGAACAATGTTATTGACCTTGACGACCTCGTCCTCAACCTGATCCTCGGCCTCCTCGGCGGAAGCGTTGGCACCGATATCTAGGAATCATGTTAGTTAGTGATGTGCTGTGGGAGGGCATATCTAATGGCGGGCTAAACGTACCGACGGTAATACCACCCTCGGTGATCATGGCGCAGTCGGCCTCGAAGACGATGCCATCGATCTCCTTCAGGTCGAAGGAGTCAGAAATCATCTCATCACCGGTCAGGATATCCTAATAATATTAGTACCATGATGTTACATGAGGTTATATACTGTCTGATGCGATGATATAACAGCGAATATTTTGGTCAGGAGAGCTTGTAGTCGGGTTGTCTGGATTGGGGTTCGCTTGCATCATGTGACTTTATGTCGAATTGGGGTTGGGCAGTGAAGTTCCGTTGAGAGTTTCCTGGTAAATACAGATTTGTTGACTTCGGTGACTAATGGGTAAACGGAGATTCTCATCATCTTTCTGTATAATAGATGACTGCATTACAAGATACAGGCATTCTTATGTATACTACAACTCGGTATTCGTATCGTGGTGACAGATCAAAACCTGTTCTCAATCTCTCATCCACCATCATCGCAATCGATCATGATATACAAACGTACCTCGTAGATAAGCATTTTGACGTTTTAATCTGAGGAAATGTTAGCATTTCACATATCACCATCACCATCACCATCACCATAAAAATCACCCATAACATACCGAAATCTAAAGATCACGACGATGAAAAAAAAAGAAAGAAGAAAAAAGAATCCTTCCACACATAAAATAAAACCAGGAAGAAAAATTCCTCCATCCCTCCTACCACCATAGCAGCGGGGGGCCAATAGGTAAACCAATGAGGGGTGCTTTCCGTTTCTGGGCCTAGAAAGGACCTGTGTGGTCGGTTTGCAAGCTTGTCATTGGTTGGCTCTGGTGGGGCGACTTGGTTGAATAGGCGGACTGGATGGTCTAGATTAGATGGTATGGGGAAGCCGTAACCTCATTGTTGTTGGAGCAGGAGAAATTTTGACAGCTAATTACTTGGTTATCTACGATTCTGGGGATGATTTCTATCTTTCATGTTTGATCTAGCCTCAGAATGACACCACCATGGCAAATTTTGGGTCGTGGATTGTTGGCTGGCGACACGCAGTGAGGGGCTGCAGCTAGAAACTTTTTTAACGATTGTCGCTTAATTTATGTCAGCACTTAACCAGTGCTCTGTTGGTGGGGTTTGGCATCGATAAGCTGATAAGATATGGGGGCTGTCTGGGGTTAAATTGATCATCAAATATCTTAGGTTGTGTTAACCCTAATGTAGTAACCTCGAGAGGAGCTTCATATGATAAACATATAGTCGCAGCTGCGTGAACCTTATTTACTTTCACACTGCGCCAGCCACCACAAAAACGGAACACACCGTATCAAAATTACTTTTGTTTTTAAAGCTCTAGTATATGGACAATTGTGATTCCATGTCCGAACTTTTCCTTTATCCCAATGCGCTGGCACCTGGAATCTGCATCTACCACCTGTAAGCCACGCCCCCGTGTGTTACATCCGCTCATCGGATGAGCAGCAGCCATTCCGTCCCTCATTATTTCTCGGGTTCGCGGACAACATGTTCTGGAGTTCGGGGAAAGCATTGCCTTGAACATTGACAGTGCCAAGTTCTTGGCTATCATTGAGGACAATGATTGGGCCGGCCGCGACATGGCAATTAGGGTCAATGATACAAAATTTAAGGGGTCTGACGCCGTGACCAGCCGCAATATCCGACTATCCGCTATCCGCCGCTTGGGCGGCTTTGAGGCAGAAAGAGTTGTATGGAAAGACGTTGCAGTGGGGTGACATTCTAAACTGGGAGAAATGCTGGGCTATATGTGGTCATGTCATATGATTAGTTGAGTGTGGCATGTATCTATTGATTGAGAACATTCATCTAGCATTGATGTCATGAATTTGGAAATTACGAGAGCGTGTATCGCCACAAATATCTCGTGGTAAATGTTTGACTGCATCAAGAATCGTGTTGAAGAACCACGCAAGGGATACATCACATAAGTTCTAACGAAGCTCGTTCGAGTATTCTCACAGATGTTCCATAACTCTCGAGGTTGGTTCCGCTGGCAGTTCTCGTTGGTTGGACTCTGCGACTGACTCGGTGTGCCACTGCATATTAAACTGTATATCCAAGGGATTATGTGGGTTTGACCAACACATCCACGCTATACATGTATGGATCGAGTGGATTGAGGCCTGAAGCTCAAAGTTGGCTGTCACCAAGATTTAGGCAATTTTCAGCAGAAAATTGGTATGTATATTGGACGTGATTTTTTGAAAAGATAATTATACATACGCTTGATGCGTCCCTGATTGGATCGTGACCACAATCGGTATCCGGAATATATCTTCGGATACCGATTTACCCATATTTCGGCCAGCGTCAATTCCGCAAAGACATGCCGACACCGTTCGCCATCCTCGGCTACAAAGACACGACCATGTCTGCTTGTTAGATGAACATAAACAGGCCTAGCAAGAAGTCGGGCGAGGCGAGCGACGATGGTCTGAGTGATCGAGGTACTGGTTGGCTTGGAATGCAGAGGAAAAGGCAGGGTAGTGACTGTGGTTATGACCTCACTGGTGAGCAGGGCATTGTACATGTCTAGTGAGGGGAGGGGAGAGGAGAGGAGAAGAGGGGAACATCTTCGAGACCGGTCTTGAGGTCTTGAATCTGCTTGACGTCTTCGTGATGTTGGGTAATTGTGGTGATATACAAATATTGTCAAGCTCTTGACATCATACGTCACGTTGCTGCTTTACTTTTACAGACAAACTTTAACCATCAACCCGTAATGTGCAGATCCGTTCTAGACCAGAGGCTCACACCCCATCAACAATTTCCGCCTTTATTTCCGTCTCTGCATATGGATTTACTGCAGAGATTTTTCCTCTTGTCTCTTAAACGTCGAACAACACATGAAGCGGCGGATCGCGGATGGAGTCAAGAGAAGAGAGAAAGAAGAAATTAAACTCGGTCCTAAGTGGACCTAGATCCATTCTAGGAGATTTCGAGTCTGGCCGTTAGAAGCTTTATCAGTGACTTCATCGGATAAACTTTTTTTTCAAAGTGGATTTCGGACATATCCTGTTCAGTTGCTTCGTCAGTATTTTCATCTCCGGTAAGTCACTGACTTTTGTAAACATCATTTTATATACATAATCATCTTGGACAGTATTTATCCTGAATTTCTTATCGACAGTTGTCACTAGCACTTGCATGTCCCCTTTTTTATTGCCCCTGAAGAGTCCACTTTGATTCCAATTTTTCCAATTTTCAATTTTTTACTCTGAACCCGCAGCTTCCGCTACATTTATCGATTTGTCTTGTTAAATTCTACAATTTCTGGCCGGTATTTGCGTAGCGTGGGTTTCCTCAGTGACAAACATTATTTTTTTTGCGCTATACATGATCATTTATCGCAGTGGTGAGCCCTCTAGAGTGTCACGCCGGAAATGTTTACGGAGATTTTCTGTGCATATTGGTATAATTTACCTTATAGAGAAACTTCTCTGGTACCTGTATTTCCTCTTGTAGATCTTGTCCATCGATTCGGCGATATGACTTTAGCTTCCGCGACAGATGTTACATTGTATGCGCTATAAGCTGAATGTCTCCACTATTTACCAAAAGTCAAAATGTCAGATGTCGGAAGGCGCTTGGGTTCGATGTCCGGTGTAAAATGTGAGGAAAATTCGGACTATCACGAGTCTCAAAGATGATAAGAGATGACGATATCATTATTGATTGGCCCAGATATCACTGCCAATCTAGTAAATACCTGACCTAAAGACATTTTTGTAAAATGTAGTAACTACTATTTTCGTCTGATAGCCTTTTCATACATGGCTGTTGTGACGTCAACCCAACTAACCATATCGTATAATGACTCTTCATCAATCTATCAAGCACGCCACAATCATCAAGGTCGCTATCAACCGCTCTTGTCTGCTCAAGTAAAGTATGTTTGAGAATCAGAATCACATCCCAGGAGCAATCCCGACTGGAATTATTTGGAATTTGCAGTTATTTGCGACCCAGAACACCAAGAAATCTCAAAGTGCATGTACGCAGCCGTCTCTAAATCGATCTGTATATCGTTGCCAAAAACTCGACTTTCCCCATCGCTAAGAAGACCCTGTCATTTGCTTGTTAACTCGTTTTTCAAGGTTCACAGGAACGTTGCCCCAGAATCCGCCCATATCTGCATGCTTCATGCTGGTTTATGTCTCAAGCTCCGAGCATCCCGAGAATCGAATCCATAATCAAGCCAACATCTGCCCACAAGAAAAGAAAAATTGCTTGACACAATCTAGATATTCACATATCCATCTCCCAAGATAGTGATTAAAATCGCTCCATTGTGGCGCCGGAAACTGAACTGGAGATTCGCGACGTGTCTCTTCTAGCTCGGCCGTCCAACTAGACATCATTGGCTGGTTTTTGCGCCACGACTTATACGACTTGGTTCTGGTCATCTCAAGCCTTAGTTTGTAAGCCCTAAACCGCAAACATTGAGTTTGGCCTTCTTGCCACCGCATTGTCGATTGCCTCTTGCTTGCCGACCTCATCGTCAAAACTCAAAATATCAAGAGTGTCCCGCTCTATTCAAATTCGGATCGTCTCGCACCATCCACTTGTTCGGTGTTCCGTCTTTGCCATCTGCTTCTGATTTATATTTGCCGTGCTGCAGATACACTTCTGACCCTGATCTTGCTTCACTTTCCCAGTTGCTATCTCAATAACGTCATATCTTGTGATTACTAAGGTGACAAATAGCAACTTTTGCCACGACTAAAAGCCCACAGCTGCCATATATATCTTTGAGAAGTCGGCCCCAAATCAACCCAATACTGGTACTGCCAAATCTGCTCGTATAGGTCCTGATATCTTTAATCAAAATTTTGTGACTGCGGTTATACAAAGTCCTGTTTCTTAAACGGTATCCAGCGTTAATACGTCAACCTGCATTTTTTTCAGACTGAATTCCGCTGCACAGTGACAAAGTTCCGCCTTTGTGACCAGCCGAGATCTTGTTAATTCTTTAGATTTTGTCCAACGCCGACAAAGGGAGGACACATTTCCTGACTGTTTACGAACAAGCCGATCATTATTGAGCATTACCAGTTATTTTCACTTGGAAATTGCGGCATATAATCTGTTGAACATTCTCCATAGCGCAAGTCAAAATATTTGTACGTCAGTTACTCTGATTAGTGAAAGACTCCGGGGCGACTCGATCACCACTTTCCTCTGTTCCGCCAGACTTGTTGCGCATCGTCATTGTGGTCCACATTAGCAAGTTGATGCTTGTCAACGTGACGTGACGTCGCTTAAGCTTTGCAGATATATCCTGGTTTTTGGTGTCCCACTAGTCAAGTCACTATTTGGCTTGCTCCCTGGGTCAGCAACATCAACAACCACCCCTTGGAGCTTTCTGTTGGTGGTAAATTTCTCGAATTTATTTCCCTGTCAGTGGGTTCCGTCGCCTGAGTGTCGGGGCCCTGTCACTGTATGTAAACATCCGATTTTTTTTGTCTGTTAAATTCTGCCATCAACCTCCCCATCCGCTTCGGCTCCTGTGGGATTCCATCCTCTTTCTTAATCGCATGCTCCCGTTTTTGTATCGCGACAACCTAATCTAACCTTCGTCTCTCCTTTCCTTCTAGCAGAGTCTCATCGTCTGACTCTGATCACGATTATTTCACGACAATATATCTTGTCTATGTGCACTTGAATATTGACTGTCGTCCTTGATTGCCAACGTTATAATCAACAAACTCCGCTGCACGTTTAGGACCTTGTTCGGTTTTCTGCGCTTCTCCCTGTCTCATACGCTGCCAGACGCCGCTTTCTTAATTACATTATATTTTCACCTCGAGGCACCGTACGCACAAACATACACAAGTTTGCGGTTGGTGCCACCAAGTCGTTGAAACTCGACCAGATTTGGAGACTTCGACTCATTTTAACCTGGATTTTAACTTTGCGCGACTCTGCTCTTCGTCTTGTTGGTCATCCGTTTGGTCCGCTTGACTTGAGCGTTCAGACGGAACGACAATACCACTCAGGGACATCTTCCGATACAACCACCGATCGACCCTGCTTTTCTACTTTAATTCGACTCGACCTCACTTCTTAGATCCTCTTGACACCCAGAATGTCACTACACAACACGTTGCCCACCACGGGTATACATAACTCGACATTCTCTAACGAGTTGCCTCCGCTGCCCACCTACGAGATGAAGCCCCTGCCGGATCTGTTCTCGGGGCTCATGTCCGACTTGACGTTGATCACAATTCTGCCCGTTGTCGTTTACTGGGTAGCCTCCATGTTCTTCCACTTTATTGACACTTACGACTTTTGGCCGCAATATCGTATCCACACTCCTGAAGAAATTACATTGCGTAACAAGGTTTCGCGCTATGAGGTAGCTCGCGATACTATTTTCCAACAAATTATCCAGATGGCTACTAGCCTGGCGCTATCTTTTGCTGAGGAGCCTCCAATGTACGGCCGCGAAAACTACGATATTGCTGTTTGGGCTCAGCGCCTGCGGTTGGCTCAGCGCGGCTTCCCCGTTGTGCTCGGCTTGCTCGGCCTGAATGCTGCTGATATTTCGGCCAACATGGCACAGTCTCACCCGTTTTTGGCTGGTGCTCTGGCTGGTGGTCACTACCCTTTCTTGACAACCGAGCTTGACACCGGCATGGTTATGCCCCAGTTTGCCGCGTGGGAATTGGCTGTCGCTAAGATCATCTACCACGTCGTGATTCCTGGCTTCCAGTTTTCCCTGGCTACTATCTGGGTTGATACCTGGCAGTACTTCTTGCACAGACTGATGCACACCAACAAGTGGATGTACACGACATTCCACTCGCGTCACCACCGGCTGTATGTCCCATATGCCTACGGTGCGCTGTACAACCACCCTGTCGAGGGTTTCCTGCTTGATACCTTGGGCGCTGGCATCGCGTACCTTATTGCCGGCATGACACAACGCCAAGGTATGGTCTTCTTTGCCTGCTCTACTCTCAAGACTGTCGACGACCACTGTGGCTACCGCCTTCCTTGGGATCCCCTTCAACACCTTTCCAGCAATAACGCTGAGTACCATGACATCCATCACCAGCACTGGGGCATCAAGACCAACTTCTCTCAGCCTTTCTTTACTTTCTGGGATAAGCTCTTGAGCACCCGCTACACCGGGACCCGCCACCTTGAGCAGCGGGCTCGCACTCAGCAGGCTTACCACAAGAAGCTTGAGGAGATGAAGGAAGCCAAGCTGGCGCATGACAAGGCCGCCGTGGCTTCGGAAGCCCAGGCGGAAAAGAGAAAAGAGGAGGCGGAGGCCGCTTCAGCAGTATCATCCGGGGTTTCGGCGACAGTGGCGGCGCATTAATTGTTGTGGTTCTCCGTCTCGAACTGCCTTGCGTCTCTGGCCGAAGCTTGTTTGCGTGATGTTCTGATTTGTGCGAGTCTTTATTTTTATTTACTTTCTTTTCTCTTTTTGTTTCTTTGATATCCATTCATCTTCTTGTGTCTTAGTGTTACTTGCTTCTTTGAGAGCGTTTGTGTATATGCTCTTGGTGTTTTTTCCCGGAAGCATATTTTTGTTTTCTTTTTGCTCATTTACTATCCTGTCCTTCTACTTTTGTGTATATTTTCTTCTGATTTTGGAGTTTGTTTTACGTTGCTTTCCCGTTTATCTTTGCTCAACCCTCCTAATGCATAGTCTCATGATGTTCATGAGTACCGAGAATGAATCTCTTATTAGAGGTTCGTTTTCTTTTTTGAGGTCCAGCGATTATGGGTATCTTTCTACTGATGGTGCGATTTGGCACTGTACTTTATCATTAGCCATGTCGTTGTTTCCTATCATTAATCTAAGTTTGTCTTTATGTTGGAAATATTTTTTTTTTAAGAAAATTTAAATATTTTACCGAGGTCATCGTGGTTTATTTGATGGCCGGAGATAATCTGTAATGTATGATAATGAATAATTATATTTAAATTCCAAGTTAATGTGCTTCCAGTTCTGAGTTCTATATTTTGAACTACATGTTACTCTATTTGATATTAGTATCGATGCATCATCGCCTGTTAGGCGATGAGCAAAAAATTAGCCCCACTGGGGATCGAACCCAGGACCTATCCCGAATTCCCACATAAGAACATTGTGAAGGGACCGTCATACCACTAGACCATAGGACTTGTTATTGTTGATATAACATACAGTGGAGTGCCCTATATTTTAGAGATCTCAATCTAAGGTTGCATAAGTCACAAGTTGGCTAACTAAAACTTATGATAGTTAACCCTGAACTTTCGTTCACGAACACAACATTGCCCATTTCCTTTCTTAGTAACCACGCAAGGCCCCAACAAAGTAAATCATGTCTTTTCGACCGAGAGACCTTACGTTGATTGTTGCCACCACCCGGTCAGGTGGCATCGGACGCAACGGGAGTCTCCCCTGGACGGGCCTCCGCAAAGAAATGTCCTGGTTTGCCCGCGTCACCAAGCGGGTTATCCCCCCGGTAGGTCATATTGGACTAGTCATGGCATTTTCATGTCTATGATTCTTCTTTTTGTTTTTCTTTTTGCCGCCCACTGACGCTTATCAATGTTTATGCAGGAATCCTGCAAAGTCAACGCAGTCATCATGGGGCAGAAAACGTGGGAGTCGATCCCGACGAGATTCCAACCGTTGGCTTCCCGGGTCAACATTGTCATTACGCGGTCGGCGTTGCCGCCGGTGATTCCCGATGTACTTGATGTTGGGAAGCCGGTGTATGCGCCATCGCTGGATACGGCGCTTGAGTATTTGCGTGTTCTTGATGGGAGGGTTGGCAAGGGTGGTGGTAGCGGAGGTATTGGGAAGGTGTTTGTGATTGGTGGGGGCATGTTGTATGCGGAGGCGGTGAGGGTGGGGGCGGCTAGGTGTGTGGTGACGGTGGTGAAGAATGAATTTGAGTGTGATACGGAGTTTCCGGTGGTTGTGGGGAAGGGTGGGTGGGAGAGGAAGGGGCAGAGGGAGCTGAGTGAGGTGGTGGGGGAGGTGGTGGGGGAGGGAGATGTGGAGGAGAATGGGGTCAAGTATGAGTTTCAGTTGTGGGAGAAGCAAAGTGATGAGGCTGAGAAAGTGTAGGAGCATGAAGCAAAAGTACAAAAAAAGCAATCTTTTGATAGTAGTAGTATAAAGACGTTACACTCAAGGTTACATATTCTATAAGTACAGGTTGATTTTACATGTGACGTCATAACGGCCATCAGTCACTTCATCAAGTCTCTCCTCCTCTTCCCAATCACTCCGATCAAGCCTACTTCTCCGTCACTTTCTCGGCTTCCGTCTTCTCCGTCATCAGGCTAGAAATCTTGTCGACAACAGCATACTCCTCCATCGGCGTCTTCTTAAACAAATCCATCCCCACCAATACCTCATCGTCACTCCTCTTCTCCAACTCCCTCAACGTATACCTCATCCATCCCACAATCGCCGCCAAATGCCTCACATCGACATCCTCCCTCGCTTTGTACAGATTCCTCCACACCGCCGACGCCAACACGGCATCCCCCCTGATAATCCCCTCATCGTACGCCATGATGATGCCGCGCCACTGCACAAAGATGTCCTTGAGGTACCGCTGGCGCATAGTAGCGGACGTCAGGTCGTGGTTGACGTCCATGACGCGCTCGCAGTCGAAGAAGAAGTGGTCAGAGAGCTGGTGTTGCCAGGAGCGGGCTTCTTCTTTTTCGAGGCAGCGGAGGCGGGCAAAGAGGAGGTACATGTGGAGCATTGTTACTTGGGACCAGGTGGAGAAGGTGGGCAGGAGGCCAAAGGCTGTGTGTCTCGCGGTTAGCAACACAAGTTAGAACTACAAATCTCGGTTTTGGGCACTTCCCGTGCCGGACGGTTAACTCGGAGATAGAAACACGGCACAAAAAGATACTACCAGAAGAAAAAAAAAAACTTACCCTTGTGCCAAGGACCCTCTGACACGCCAATCTCCTCCCCTTCCTCCGTCATCTCCACCATATCCTTCCTCCTCTTCTCCTGCTCCACCCGATAATCCGCCGCTGACTTACACTGCGCATACGCCGTCTCCGTCGCCCCCAACTTAATATATTGCTGCGCCAACTTGGTGCTGGCTAGCCCGCCGTATGCCCCGCTCGGCATCTTGATCCCCTGCGGTAACATGCGCTTCGGCATGGGCGGGAGCTCACGCTTTAGTGGGGGTTTGGGAGGAGGTGGGCTGGAGGCGAGGAGGGGGGTGGAGGTGGTGAAGGGGCGGGAAGAGGGGGTCCGCGAGAGGCAGAGGCAGAAGTGGAGGGGGCGAGGGGCGGGAGGCATTGTGGTGTGGTGTTGTGTGGCGGATTGTGTAGTTTGTCGGTGTTTGGTCCGGAGTTTGAACTTTCTTTTGTTGCAGTGACAGATTGCTCGGGCGCTCGGAGTATCGCAGCCAGTGCGGGCGTGTGTGGTTCCGGGTGGAGACTGAGGTGGTGGAAGGGGCAGTTTTACGGCTTCGATGGACAAAAATTCAAAGGTTTATTTTCAATTAAGTATTCCGCTTTTGGTGAGGCTGCAGATTTTTTTGGTGGTCATCGAGGGGACGGTGCGGAAGAACAGTATGTGGTGGGAGTTGGCACATTGGTACACAGCCAATTAACGTCGGTTGAATTACGATGGGTTAAATTGAAAAAAAAAAAATATGGAGACATTGAAGGTATCGTAGTTATTGGATATTAGAATCGGCATCTAATACACACTGTAGTCTTACGCAAAATCAGTCTACCCTAGTAAACACCAATGAGGCATTCATCCCCCCAAAGCCAAAACTATTAGAAATCGCCACCCGCACATCCCCCTTCTCGGCCGTTGGCCCCACAAATCTCAAGTCCACCCCCACATCCGGCTCCGTCAGGTTCAACGTCGGCGGAACAACCCCTTCCTCCACCGCTTTGATCGCAAAGACTGCTTCCAGGGCCCCCGCGGCTCCCAAAAGATGCCCCGTGGCACTTTTTGTTCCGCTCACCCACGTCTTCTTGATGCCGTCGGCGCCCAGTAACGTAGCAATCGCCCGTGCCTCGGCGGCATCGCCGACTCGGGTCCCTGTAGCGTGTGCATTTATGTATGAAACATCCTGTGGCTTGATACCTGCTTGATCCAGTGCTCTCTTCATCGACAAGAAGGCGCCTCGGCCATCTTCTCTCGGTGCCGTCATGTGATAGGCATCCATACTCCTCCCATATCCCTTGATCTCTGCGTATATCCTCGCCCCTCTCCTTTTCGCATGCCCCAACTCCTCTAAGATCAACACCGCCGCTCCCTCCGCTAACACAAAACCATCCCTCCTCTTATCAAACGGCCTACAACTCTTCTCCGGCACCCCATTAAACCCCGTAGACAACGACCGTGCCCTGCCGAACCCCGCAAATGCCAACGGATGTATACATGACTCGGCACCCCCGGCAACCATGACGTCAGCATCACCGTGGAGGATTGCGCGGTGGGCGGAGCCGATGGAGTCGGCGCCAGTGGTGCAGGCTGTGGAATGGCAGTCGCCGGGGCCGCGGAAGCCGAAGCGGATGGCGATGTGCCCTGCTGCCATGTTTGGCAGTGCCAACGGGACGAATAGTGGTGAAACTTTTCGTTGTCCCTACAATCTGTTAGTATTCACTGAATTTTTTCTTTCTTTCCTCATTTTCATATTGATTTTTCCATAACTCACTCCGTCAACAAAGGCCACCGCCGAATCATTAATCTCCTCAAACCCGCCAATCCCATTACCAATCGCCACCCCTGTCCTCTCCGCCCCCTCCCCCTCCCTTTCCGGCCGCCACCCCGCATCCCGCAACGCCTCATCCGCCGCCACCACTGCATACTGCGTAAACCTCGCCATCCGCCGGCGGTCCGCTGCGGATATCACCGTCTGGTCGGCCCACGATGAGGGCACGACGCCGGCGACAGTGGATGTTAGTTGGGAAAAGAGGGGCCCGCGGGTGGCGACGGAAGTGAGGCTGGAGGTGGAGGTGATGAGGGAGGACCAGGTGGCGGGGGCGGTGAGGGCGAGGGGGGAGACGGCGCCGAGACCGGTGATGACAACGTGGCGGGCAGACATTGGGAGTTATTTTGTTAATAAGCAGACGGGTTTGGACTCGGATTTTTATGAATGAGTCCGATGTTGTTTGGGTGAAGTGTTGATGAGTATCTGTTGTTCTTTTGCCAATCAGCTAACATGGTTCAGAACTTGGGACTGTTGGTGATGTAACGATGAACCCTTATTTTTGACGGTTTCTAAACCCTATGTATGATCATTTGTTTCATTCTTTCCTATAGAAGAAAGAGAAGAATTGGCACCTGCTTTTGAGAGCTTAATACAGGGATCAGCCCGACATTGAACTTCATAGCCACGGCATTTTGGGAAGATTGGCAGGTGCGAATCGCAAAGGGATCTGGTGTGAAACATTGATTGCGACTCGCCGAACTCCTGGACAGCTGGCGCAAAGTGAGATGAGTTTTGATGAAGATGAGAGAGAAGTGAGTAAGTATTTAGTTATTAAGTTCTTCGATTTGACAAGGTAAAGTCACGATAATGACTATATAGGATTTTTCATTTTCTGTTTCTTTTTGCAGTTGCCATCTTTGTCCAACTGTTGCCTCCCTCCCATTGGCCGCCGGGTTCTTTTGTTAACCCTTTTTAGAAGTTGATGGAGTTTATTGACGACGACATTGTATTTGACGCCATTGTTAACTATATGAAAACCAATGCTTGACAAATATTTATAATCACTCCTTCATTTGCCATTCCTCACAAAGTCCCTACACAAATACACAAACCCTCTCCTCCCACAACCACTAACCCCACACTCCACAATGGCCCCACCACCCCTCCCCCCATCCCCGTCCCCATCGCCCCCCTCCTCTCCCTTCCATGCCCCCCTCACCGACACCTCCGAACACGAAGGCCTTCTCGCCCACGCCAATGCCAACTCCGACCCCATCGAACTCCACCCCCTCCGCAAATCCGCCTCGTCCACCTCCATCCTCTCCGCCCTCGCCCTCGACCCCGACTCCGACTCGCCCTACCCCGAAGTGCGCGCCGCCGTCAAAAACACCGACGAGGATCTCCCCTGCAACACAGTGCGTGCCTGGACCATCGGGCTCCTCGTCGTCGTCGTCGGCGCGTCAATGAACACGCTCTTCTCGTTGCGGGCGCCCTCGATCAAGGTGACGTCGCTGCTAGCGCAGGTCGTGGCGTACCCGGTGGGCCATGTGTGGGCGCGGTGGATGCCGCGGCGACAGTTCCGAACGTGCGGACACACGTGGAGTTTGAATCCGGGGGCCTTCAACGTCAAGGAGCACGCGGTGATTGTGGTGATGGCGAGTGTCTCGTTCAGCGTGGCGTATGCGACGGACATCATATTGGCGCAGCGGATTTTCTACGGGCAGGACTTTGGGATTCCGTGGCAGCTGATGCTAACGATTTCGTCGCAGAGCGTCGGGTACGGGATTGCAGGGATGCTGCGCAAGTTCCTGGTGTACCCGGCGGCCATGATCTGGCCGGGCAATCTGTCGTCGGTGACACTGATGAACGCCATGTACGAGACCAAGTTTGAGCGGGACTCGTCATTTATTGGCGGGTCGATGCCGAGATACCGGTGGTTCTTTATCGTCGTGGTGGCTTCTTTTATCTACTACTTTGTGCCGACGTATCTGTTCAAGTTCCTGAGTACCTTTAGCTTCATGACGTGGATCTGGCCACAGAACGTTGTCGTCAATCAGTTATTTGGCGAGCAGAACGGACTGTCGTTGTTTCCCATAACGTTTGATCTGTCGCAGATTACGGGATTCGTGGGGAATCCGCTTGTGTATCCTTGGTAAGTTGGTGTTACCCATAGCGAGAAGAACAAAGGACCACCCATAACTGACTCCTTCATCCCCAGGGCTGCCATCTTCAACACCATCATCGGTGTGTGGGTCTTTTACATTTTCATCACCGGCTTCCTGCACTTCACCAACACGTGGTACGCTCACTATCTGCCTATCAGCGACTCGGGCACTTACGATAACACGGGCCACAAGTATAACACCACCCGGGTCTTGACGCCCGAAATGCGGCTCGACGAGGCCGACTACAAGAGCTATTCACCGCTCTTCATCAGCTCCACGTTTGCCATGGCCTATGGCATGTCCTTTGCTGCTATTTCGAGTGTTATTGTGCACACTTGGATCCACAATCGGCACCAGATTATTGCGCAGTGGACCAACAGTAACAAGGAGAGGCCCGACATCCACATGCGGCTTATGCGCAAGTATCCCGAGGCTCCGGGCTGGTGGTACGCTAGTTTGTTTGCCTTGGTAAGTTGTTCATTTTCTTGTTTTTGGTGAGTCCCACTAACAACAACGGCAGATGATGACCATGGGCATGTATTGTCTTCTGGCTTATCCCACCAACTTTGAATGGTGGGCTTTTCTGTTGGCCGTCAGCATCTCCTTTGCATTTGCTCTTCCCATTGGCATCATCCAGGCTGTTACCAATAATCAGATCGGGCTCAATGTCTTGACCGAGTTTGTCTACGGCTACATTCAGCCCGGCCGGCCGCTTGGTCTAATGCTGTAAGTTACTATGTTGTCCTTTGCCATAGTCTTTCTATTCCCGTGTTCATGACTAATCATGCCCCGCTACGACAGTTTCAAAACCTACGGCTACATCTGCATGGCCCAGGCCCTCAACTTCACGTCCGACCTCAAATTCGGCCACTACATGAAAATCCCCCCCCGCACCATGTTCCTCTCCCAAGTCGCCGCCACCACCCTTGCTTGCATTATCCAAATCACCACCCTCAACCTCTCCCTCGCCACCATCCCCTCCGTCTGCGACCCCGCCCAGCAAGACCACTTCACCTGCCCCGGCGGCCGCGTCTTCTTCTCTGCCTCTGTCATCTGGGGCCTCATTGGGCCTGCCCGCATGTTCTCTCCGGGCCAAGTGTACGCAGGGCTCTTTTGGTTCTTCCCCCTCGGCGCCGTGACACCGGTCATCCTGGCCTGGGCTGAGAAAAAGTGGCCGCGCTCTTTCGCCAAGAACCTTATTGCTCCCATCATCTTTGCCGGCGGGGCCGCGATCCCACCGGCGACTCCGTTGAATTACCTGTCGTGGGGCACCATGGGGTACATTTTCCAGTACTATATTCGCAAGACGCACTTCCGGTGGTGGGAGCGGCTGAATTTCCTGACGGCGTCCGGGTTGGACCTGGGCTTGGCGTCTGGGACGCTCGTGGCGTTTTTCGCTTTTACGATTCGCGGGATTGAAGCGCCGGATTGGTGGGGGAATAATATTGGGAAGGACTCTTTGGATAGCGTTGGGGGGGCGACATTGAAGACAGTTAGCGGAGGAGAGACGTTTGGGCCCAAGAGTTGGTAGCGGACAAGAGATAATCTGATAAGATAACAATAATGATAGACCATGTATATACAAATATATACAATATTTATTAGACGAAATCTCATCACCAATGACAGCTTCTTTAACAGAAACAAAACAAACAAAACGCTATTGCAAGGACTTCCAGGAGTATATAAAGGCTTCTCTATGGCTACATACAAATACACGCATCATGATATCACAAATCCCGTCAACCCTTTCTTGCTACCTCTCATTACAATCTAATTCATCTCCTTCCTCCCTCCTACAGGACAAGTCTGGTAGGCTCCTCCTCCAGGATAACCTTGACTCTCTCCAAAAACACCGACGCTCTCACCGCCTCGGCCTCGGGGACAACCAGCGAAAACACATTCTGCTCGACGTTTGACGACCCGGCATATGCCACCTTCTTGTTCACGGCCTTCTTGCCCGCCAGGATATCGTAAATGTCCAGCTTCTTAACAGGGGCCGACGCAAACTGCGTCGTACCCACAGCCTCAACCTGCGGCACGTAGGAGCCCTGGGAAACCTTGTAGGCAGAAGACTTGACGCCAATCACAGCGTCAAAGAGCTCGTCCTGGGTAGGCGCCCGCTTAGCGGCGGGAAGCTCGTCGTTGGCGACCTTGGTGGCACGGTTGATAAAGGTGCTGAGCGGCAAGTTGACGCCAAGGGTATCACGGATCTTCTTCTGGGTCTCCAGGACCTTGTAAAGGGAAACGGCCAGGGTAACTTCGAGAGAGACGGGCTCAGCGGGCTTCTCGGCCTTGGCATCCTTCTTGGGCTCCTCGGTCTTCTTGGGCTCCTCCTTGGGGGCCTTCTTGATATTGGAAAGGTCGAGCTTGGAAAGAGTATCGAAGCGGGCCTTGACGCGGCCAGGGACATCGGCGGAGATGGCACCAACAAAAGCAAGAACGTCACCCTTGGTGATACGGCCACCGGGGCCGGTGGCGGGGATGGTCTCGATAGTGGCCTTATCGATGTGGTGGGCATGGATCAGGCTGAGGACCGAGGGCAGGAGAGTCTGGTCCTTCTTGGCCTTGGTGCCGGCGGCAACAGGACCAGAGGGCTTCTTGGGGGCGGGAGCAGCAGGAGCAGCAGAAGCGGCGGGGGCGGAAACGGAGGCACCAGCAGAAGTGTCGGCGGGGATCTCGAGGGCGGAAACATCGTCATCAGCCTCGGCCATGACGGCAATCCGGGTACCGACAGAGATACCCTTGGCACCGTCACCAGTAAAGATCTTCATGACGACACCCTCGTCCTGGGCCTCGACGTCCATGGTCGCCTTGTCGGTCTCGATCTCGAGGAGGACGTCACCGGCCTGGAAGGTGTCGCCTTCCTTGACACGCCACTGGGCAATGTTACCCTCGGTCATCGTGGGTGAAAGAGCGGGCATCGTGAAGTTCTGCGCCGCGAGGGTGCGGGCGGTGGAGTGGAAGCCTGTGGTAGGATGGAACACGTGGTCAGTGGGGAGTTCCGAAAAGAAGACGGGGGAGTGAAGGTCCGGATAAAATTGCCATGTTGGAGCTCGCTTCGGGTCAATTGGGTATATCATGATAACTCAACATTAGTGATGATATCGAACGACGGGAAGGAACGACAGGAAGGGACGACGGAGAGTTGGTCGACGACACGAGATGGGGGCAGCCAAGTCCGAAGCTCGGAAAACGACAATAACGATATGTCTGAGCCATACCACACGGCCAAGAACACCAATTCCAAAGCCAAATAGTCACTCGCAATTCGAATATTCCAATGTATACTTCGCAATGCTCCATCACAACAACAAGTCTCCGGACCTCACTTCACTACTCCAGGAAAAAAAACTCACCGCGGCGCCCTGCTCGCAGGCCAGCAAGAACAGCAATACGCGCAGCAGCCATATTCTTTCTATGAATTAAATTATAAACCCTCACAAAAAAATAAGACAAGAGAAAAAAAAAACAAATGCAACAAAAAAAGTCGACTTCAATTTCCAAAAAAGAAAGGCGGATTTCGGAGGGGGGGGAGAACGGAAGAATACGAAGGCGATTGGCATTGGAGGGCGGACGGGGGGCGAGTTCACTGAAGCGAAGCTTGGGAAAATTGGGAAGCGAAGTGCGAATTGAGCCCGGGTCTTTGGCTCGGATTCCCTCGGAAGGATAACAGGAAATCGCAGCCGCACTTGCTTTTATGCACGGACCATCTAGTTGGCTTATATCAGCTTTTTATTTTTATTTTTGCCTATGGTCTGAGAAACTGAGGAAGCTGCCAAGCGCTGGGATCTCCACTTTTGGGGTGACAGTATAGAAGGGGCTGGATGTGACGATAGGACACAGACTCTAGATAATCGAAGGGATCCGCTGAATAGATGCTGAGCAGCCCGGCTAATTAGATTTAAAAACTCAAGCGAGACACCCGGTTGGTTGATTGCGCCCCCACCCTCCCCGGCTGTGTCACGGTCCGGAGGATTCTTCAAAAAGAGCGAGTTATCTATTGTCTGAATTTGCCATTGATTTTTTAAGATACACTATTGACCCATTCGGTGGAAACAGGACAACTTGCTAACACAGACAGCCGCCATGACGCTTCTACTTTCCATCGGCCGCATCAACGCCGGGTCCCTATCAGCATCTGCCCACATCAAACCCCGGTTATCTCTCCGCTTCGCCTCCCATAAAGTCTCCGTCAGCAAAACCCCCACCGGCGCCTACCTCCGCCCCGACCTCACCAACCTCCTCAAGAAGCGCCCCGTCCCTAAGGCGTCCCCGTCCACCAAGCCCGTGTCCCCACCCGTCGTCCAAAAGACCCCCGCGGCCCCGACAGCCCGGAAGTCGGTGCCATTAGACCCCTCCAAGTCCCTGACTACTTACGCCTATCTCCGTGACCTTTCGCAAAAGCTGGAACCCACCACTCTCTACCGGGCCCCCAACCACTTCTGGCTCTACGTCACCGGCTGGGGAACCTGTCTCATGTGTCTGTCGTGGGCCGCCTTCAACGTGCACTTCCTCGCCACGGACCCGCCCGAGCTCCTCTCAGGCCACATCGGCTCGGCGTACACCATCATCTGCTGCACGGCGGTCGGCCTGGGCATCTTCTACGTCGGGCGTGTCCAGCGAATTATTAAGGAGATCCGCGTGCATCCCCTGCCCGCCGTCAAAGCCCTGGGTCCCAACGCAACGCGGGCGCAGATTGCCGCGGTAGCAGACAAGGTGGGAGCGTTACCGATTGAGTTTAAGGTGCGGAGGATCCTGCCGTTTTTTGGGGACAAGTCACTGTGGTCGTGGACGAACCAGGTTAGCATGGACGGGACGTTGGCGAAGCCGGAGCCGCGGTATTTGACGGAGGCGGAGAAGATGGAGTTGAAGAGGGCAGAGATGCAGGCGATGAAGGAGGCGATTGAGTTTGAAAAGGCGAACCAGTTTACGGTGGCCTTTAGGTGGTTGAAGGGCCAGTGGCAGGATCTTGTGTTTGCTTGCAAACAGGTATTCCTGCTCAGGGGAATGGTACTCATCATGTATGTTGAGGAAGGGGATAAGAAGAGAGGGCCGTTGAGATTGGATGTTACCAATGGGCTAGCTCTGAACGGTGGTCATGTATTGGACAAGTTGGTCAAGGTTGAGAGAGCGGAGGATTTGCGGGATAAGTCGTTGCAAATATACCGGAGATAGAGAAAGAGGTAATGGTTCCCTAGGTGGCAGCGGGTCATATTGGGACTATGTATAGGATAGTGTAGCATCATTTGTATCATAATACTGCATTCAATATTTTTGTTGTAGTTTTCTAATAAGACTCTGACATGAGTCCCTCGTTATCCCATAAGCTTGTGTAACCTATTATTAATATGATCCCCCATAACCAACGCAGTAGATCTGACTAAGCTATTTATGTATATTTCATGAGTACATGTGAATACCCATGTAGTCAGCCCTGCATAGTAGGACTTTAATATCTGCATGTAGGTATTCCGTACTGACTGTTCATGCAGTCTGCAGAGGCTCCGGGTGACTGCGACGAGTCGGCGGTTGAAGCCGGCCACGGGCATGTGGGGCCGTACGGCAGATGGTCGGCGAGGATTAATATTTAGATATGTGTTGGCTTGTTATGTATTTAGCCTAAGTTACACGAAAGTTAATCTGGGATTGTGTAGTGGTCAGATTGGAACTTGGTGAAAACAAAACTTTGGAATATTGCTGACGGGTTAGCTTTGATTTCATTTGGCTTGGTGACATATTCTTTAGGGTCCTTTCGCATGGTTGATGGAGAGTAATGGATCGTCCAAAGGTCACTAGTTGGTACACGTTTTGCCAGTGATCAGTTAGTGCCACAGGCTAGGATAAATGTAGTGCTAAATATATATATTTAGCCTCGCCGCTTGTCGCGGGAGGAACACACCATTGGCCCGCAGAAGAAACGCCATCGATTATATTGCTATATTACAACATCAATCATCACCTTGTTGGCATCGTTATATGTATGTCCTTTGCTTTGCTTTTCTTCTTTCGAATATCTCGCCGTGGATCTTATAGTGCTTACATATTCATTTTTGTATGGGCGATTCGTCCTTTTCCCCCGGTCACGAGATCTCGCCCCATTCTCCTCCATTGTCACTCTCAAAGAAAAGACAAAACAATCCACAATCGTGATGTTATGTCATGTGAAGCTAACATCTTCCGGAACATCCCCTTGTCCTGTCACTCTGTTGTCAAAACCTTGAATATTGATTGGTTCAACCCTGCCTTTCTCCTTCGTTTTCTTCTTCATCTTGTTCTTCTCCTCTGGCTAACAATACGATATCTCATTCAGTCTTAATCGGCAGACAAGAGCCAACGCAATACTCTCCATGTCACTCATTTTGTCTCTCTGCCTCTGTAAAGCACCGAGTTTCTCAACTTGAACTTGATTATCCTCGAATACCCTCAACTGAGATATACATCTGGCCTCTTGCTCCTGTTCCCCAAACCAAGGCATTTCCATTCCATGCTTATATATATGTATGCCAAGTCTTTTCCGGCCCTGTGCTACCTGGGCTAATGTACAAAGATTTCAAATCATTCCCACACTAGATCCATTAACCCTATGTATACAAACACTATAAACACTATATATCATCTATTCTTAGACATCTCACCAAAGAAGCGGTGAATGAATGTTCGCCGTCAAGGCAATTACCCCAACTAAATAAATAGATATTTATGCATGCATGCATGTATGTACTTTACTTAGATGAATACAAATGACGACTAAAATGGAAGTAGGGCTCCCGAAATTTGTGGACCCTTCGGCTCCGCACTCGCTACCACACGAGCAAACGGCCGCCGAATCTTTCCTGAACGCTTCCCGAATTCTCCCGTGCTCTCAACTTGTCTACCTGAAACTCCTCCCCCGCCCCCCGCGACTTGCGTTGTTGCTGTTGTTGTCGTCATCGGTGCCCTTTGTGTAGTATTTTGGCTTTCCTTTATGACCGTGTATCTACATGAATATGTATGGATTGTATGGATTGTATGCACGCACAGGTCGTTATCCCCTCCTTCCTTTTCTATCTCCTCGAGGAAAAAAACACACCCGTGGGCCTTCTTTTGAAGAGTATTTTTTGTGTGTCTGGCTTTAAGGGGAATAAGGAAATCCTATGTGTTGTTTTTTTTGTTTAGAGATGGCGAGGTGGGGGATTCGGTCTGTCGGTTTGTAGTGGTCTAATGGAGAGGGAATGAGGGGCTGCGACGGGATCGTGAGGGTTCCGGGGGGTTGCATGATGGGAATTAGTGGTGATTTGTGGGGGATTTTCTTGGGTAAGTATTTGTAGATATTGGCATTACGGCTATCTCATGAGAATTGTATGGTTTCAGTCCACATTTAATATTTACAAGAGAAAATAAAAGTGACCTCTCCTGGTATCTCAAGCCTCATCACAACCCCATTGAATACATCACCATCACAATCAACCCAAGAGTTCCCCCACCAACCCCTCAAACCCTCCTTCCTTCTTCTCCCCCCGTCACAATTACAATCGCCAATCAGACAGCACAGACCACCTGCCGAAAACAAAAAAAAAAACCAACCCAACCCACCCAACCTCCATCCATCATCCAGCATTCCATCCATCTCAATCCCTTATTCCGCCCATTCCTCCCACCCAAATATAAATATATAAACCTTCAAAGTAAATCGTCGTTCGTGCTTCTTCGCAGCCCCGAAACTGAAACCGAAAACCCTAGTCGATGGACAGTAAACGGTGCAATGCGGCAGGGGCGGGCAAAGCCGGTGCACACATTGTGTTGTCTGAGCGCGGGGATGGATGTTTGAATGGACGGATTTCTGGATTGTTCAAAGGCCGAGCGAGCAGGTGGTGTGGTAATGCTTTATTTTCTGCTATTTCTATTTGTATTGAGGTATATATATTCGAATATGATAAACAACCATCGTATGAGGATTGGTGAGGATTGTGCAACAAATAATCATCTGTATATCTTGCCCTTGCATCTACTTTGAGACTACTGTCCATATGTCGAATCTTGTTACTCAAAAGCCTTTCTCATAACAAGCTGAATATCAGCATGCCAATCGAAGGATCCTTTAAGTCATGGAGAGTGAAAATCAACACAAGCCTTTGGATCCATCACATCAGTCAGCTTTTATATAAAGAAATGATTATTTATTTACTATTCCGCTCATCGCCATTATCTCTTGAATGTGTCTCGCTCTGATTTAAATTCGATATTCATCCAACCTGGTTCCTTGTTTTGTCTTTCTGGTCACTCATCATGATTTCTTGCTGTTGTCGACTATCTAAATATTTACCTAAACCATACCTATCTACATGACTCCAGAGACAAACAAGATTGGAATCACAAGCAGGTGATTTTCCCAGATGGAATCTGCAGTCAAGGGGTTAGGGGTACAGATGTCTTTGATTAATTCCCCTTGTGGATATATAATTTCTATCATTTATGCATCATGAGCTTCTTTTCATCTATAGAGTCAGTCTATATAAACAAAAGAAAACAAAAAGCTTTGACAAACCCAATGCACAACTAAATCCGGCAATTAGTGGACAGGCGGCAGACTATGGTGTCATGGGCGATTCCAGATACATACATTGATGTACATATACTGAGGATGAGGGGCAACCGCTATAGACCAGGGTAAAGGCATTGGTTGTCGTGGTTTTGAGGGATGCAGATGGCTTCGGATGCTTCGATGTGGGTTCTATGGTTTGCGAGCCAATCGTCTTGAAGTAATGCGTGTAACGATCATGATTGGTGATGGTAATCTTGTCAGATAGGTATTGTTACCTTTTTGGCAAGGATAGAGTTTAGCTTTATACATATATTGCTACACCGAGAAAGGGGAGAGTGGGGCCAATTGGAGATGGTTAGCATGACTCGGCCGAGAAACAAAACAAAAAAGACAGAAAAAAAAACAATTCCTGTGACATTGTTTGGACGTCAAAGAAGCAAGCATCATCATCTCCACATATCATTCATTCCATCAACCTTGTCAAATTTTTTTTCATCGTTTATGTGTAACTCTTGACGTTCCACAGGTCGTCACGTACCTGAGAGAAGCAGCGTGGAATTCCCGGCTCTCGTCATCAGCCACGCCATGATGTGCCGAAAGAATGCAAGCAAGTTCTTGTGGTTGATTGCAAGATATTGATCTAGATAAATACTTGCCATTTTTTTCTGTTTTTCTTTTCTGATACTGCTGTAGAAACTCAATAGTTAGCGATGCCAATACCCGCTGGATACGACCACCCATAACCAAAGATGACCGACCCTCTTTCTCAAAAACATTACTTCCTTCCTTGTTTCGTGGTCACACATTGGTCACAGAGATACAAGGTATCTGGGGAGCAAAAGCTTCACCGCCATGTTGGAAAAACGTTACGGGCGAGTCGTGGTGGTGGGCTAGCCACTGTGGAAAGGCGTAGGTCTATTCAGGTAGATAATTAGCTTTTTTTCTCTTGAATTACTGGTTACTATTGCCATTATTGCCAATGCATGGAGATAGATATCCTGGGTGACATTCCCATATTTTTTGGTTCAAATTCATCGGTACGAAAAACGGTGGTATCCATCAGGGTCCTGATTTTTTAATACCCTCACGTTTTGTGTTTTATATTTAAATCAATTGGACACTCCAAGCCCCAGTCTGTAACCAGACTGTAGTTATCGTCCTGCAACTCATCAACCGTTCATTGATACTTGACTTCTCCAAATCCAGACACATGATGTTCCTTACTCAACCGCCTGGCTGGTCTCTAGCCACAAGACTTGACCAAATAACATCCTTGTGACACCAATAAGTACGACCATGACTATTTACAATGTCATCACTCAGCATCCTCGTCAAGGTCATCCTTTGTCCTCGTCTAGACGAACCTGGCACTATTTACAATTTTTTTTGTGTATGTATATCTTTTATTGACAGTATCATTAAAACCACACATCAAAGAATATTGATGTATATAATAAAAAAAGAACCCCATTTGTCTATCTGTACAGCACATATGTTTTCCTCGTTGTCAGCCCCCACTGGATAAATCTCGCTTCAGAAGCATGACAATTCGACATTTGAACTGTTCAGGGAACATGCGCACTGACGGGAGAGATGACTGGTGGGGCATATGATGAGGGTTCTGGACTGTTGACTTTGCTGATTGCGGTTGTTGTCTGGCTGACAGTATAATACGGGCACTTTGGCTAGAGTGCGTGAATAGTTTTTTGTATGTTTTTATGTGTATATATTGTAATCTATTGTATATATACAGTGGTTGACAAGATATTGAGCCAGTGTCACGGGCGATACTGTGGTGCAATAGGTGGTGGGCCTGAGTTGCAAGTGACAATTACCTGTGATGTTGAATAGAATAAGTCAGTCACAGAATAGGTGGATCTTAGAGGAAGTGTCGCCTTGCGGTATAGTCAGCCTTATTGTCAGCTGGACTCAGTATGTCATCACTTGCTGTGATGGAATCATGTTGAAAGCCCAAATGAATATGCAGTTGGAGAAACAAAAAAAAAAAAAACATGAATCCCGTGGGATTATGGCCATCCATATATATCTGCTTGCTTGCTAAGATTACTTATCCTCATCCATGTTAAACCATAGATCACACATTAAATTCTATTAAAACAAGAAGGAAAAGAAAGAAAAAACATCAACATTACCTTTACCAGGATCCCATGTTATCTCGACACCCCCTGGTCCATCTCTTCCTATCTCAAACTTCCCATCCACAAGACTAAGATCCTAAAGCTTCTTCCTTCGGAATTTCTGACGGTTGCAGCGAGCCAAAGTGAATATTTTACTTTATCGTACTTTTTATTTTCTATTTTTTATTTTTTATCTGGGGGACCTTGACAGCGAAATCTAGATCTCCAACTATCGGCCACACTTGACCTGAAGCGTCGTCACTAGTGCTGGCGCCAGAGCAAGGAATCAAAAGAAGACCAATCCGCGTTCTCAGTCTGGTTTTCTGTTTTTTTTTTTTTTCTTGCTGCCTGTTTACTCATTTATCAACTTTTGGACTGATCAATCATCATCGTCGTCGTCGTCGTCGTCGTCCCAAATTCACAACATACACACTCGCCATCACTCCATTTGTCGATTCTGCTCATCGACACATGTTTCGTTAAACGATAACAATCACCATCTTCCTATCGATAACTCCACAGCGTCGACCTGCGCTGCCTTGCATCTTCCGTGTCTTCGCCGAGAAACACCATATCCAGACAAATCACTGCCGCTGCCCGCAACACTTCCGCCGTGTATGCTGTATCCTTCTTTTGATTCTATATAATTTGTACGCTTGTGATGCCGGCGCTATCTTTCCTTATTGCTCTCTCGCCACATCTGGAGCGGCTTCCTTTTCCCCTGGTATTGCACGACTTTTGTAACTTTGTGCCCCGACTCTATTATTAAATCGTCTTCCTGCTCGTTTTGTACACGCGGAGCTCTCGATTTTCCTGTTGGACTCGATACGCTCTGTACACCATTCCAGTCTTTACCCTCATTATCGTCAATATTTGAGAACATTTCTTGTTCCAATCCACACTCTACTTTTGATTAGCATTTCCATCGATTGCACGGTAAGTTCAAACCTCGACATGTCATAGTGTCTTCGTCCGCCGTCCGGCCCCGCTCATGCGCTCCCCCTGCCTT
The DNA here is from genome assembly GCA_030294605.1 of Ambrosiella beaveri. Taxonomy (NCBI): domain Eukaryota; kingdom Fungi; phylum Ascomycota; class Sordariomycetes; order Microascales; family Ceratocystidaceae; genus Ambrosiella; species Ambrosiella beaveri. The sequence goes on from JARQWA010000036.1 coordinate 98,269, forward strand.
GCGTTTCTGCTTTTTTTGAGTACGTGATTACGTCGAGTTGTCATTTGTGAATGTCACTTTACAATGTTCTTTCCTCTTTCTTGCCCTGGTTTCATGCTCCCTACAAGTGTCTCGTCTCCTAGCCTCGCCATCGAGTCACACGCACAACTCTTCCATTTCTTGTGGTGTGGCCCCATGATCTCTTTTCTCTTGATATTCATCATGATACACATCATCACAGCCCACACACAATATCAGCTACCACTCAGCAAACCAATTCTCCCTCGATGCGATCGACGAAACATGCCCTGGTCTCTGCAAGTTTTAATGCGCGCATTCATGGTTGTAATTGAAGAGCTTGGGCCGACTATTGAAATCTTTTCCCTTCTACTTGCCATCCACAAATTTCTGTTAGCATCGTGGTAGTCTGCGTTATGTGGTCTCCTTGATTTTATCAATGTTTTGGTGCCGCAAGACCGCATTGTATAGTTATCACTGAGTGCGATAGCGGACTGGATAAGTTACGATCTACGCTAGTATTTACCGACATGAGTGTATGTATTCTTGCGCGCATTGCCTCATCGGCCAACCAATCAGTCAAAGAACGGCGACACCAAATACCAATGTCAGCTCTTTTCATCACAGTCAGCACGTCGACGGCAACCAATCTGCCAGTCACTCAGGCGAATTGGAGCCTGCAGAATAGTGAGAAAGCAAAAAAATAATTACACAGGGTTTACCTAATGTTGGATTTCTTTTTTTTTTTTCCTGCATCGTGTGCGCACCATTGTCACCTCCATCAATCAATTAACTAGATCGGGAAATATTTACTTTTTTTCTCTCATTGTTTGAGCCGCCGCCGACAACTTTTGTGACTGTCGGTCGGACCCAGTTGTCGGCTGTCAGGGTCCACGGATTGCGAGGCCGAATCTAGGAGATCGACATGCGGCTTATTGAATGACTTTAGACCTCCGCTCCCTCAAAACAACTAAATAACAAATATCGTTGTCGGCCATAATGACTGTTGTCTTTGTCACTGACAAAACCCTGGCAATACCTGGCTCAACGGTCCGTGGCTTCTGCCATTTTCCTGTCATCTCTGGTCCTGGTCCTACAATGCCTACCATGCACCTATCATCCACCACCTCCCATCTTCTTGCTCATGCTTTGTAGTGATCGTGAGAATCAAATCCCTGTCGTTACCTTTCCAAGTTCACACCACCATCAATACGTCCTTCTGCTCCCGCTTCTTCTCACTGAACCAACCAACATCAGACTCAACATTGGACCTATACGCATATTTCCCTCGCTGGACTAATTTAAAGACTTTGTGTTCGATATTCCATTAACGCTCTCTTATTTTTCCATCTCTCTCTTTCGTTCCCGGGCTCTCTTTGTTTTTCTTTACTAGACTTGCTTGTCATTAATCTGCTTGCAAGGAGCCGAGTGCGTGTGATAACGAAGGGGCCTCAAATTTTGCCATGGGCGATTTTTCATTGCGCTGCAGCTGATTGGCGTGCATACATTATTCATCATATATATTCACTTTTGTTCTTTGTTCGCTTTTGTCTTTCAAGGGTTATCATTACGGGGGGTCTCGCACCGCAAAGACCAAATAAAAAAAAGCAAGGCCTTTTTTTTCTCCCTTGCTGGTTTAGCCGTAAACCACATCACCAGATTTTCTGGTTCTGCGCTGGGCTTGGGTCTGCCTCAAAAACTTATCACGGGAAATAAACCCAAGAGGCCTCGATTTATATACTAACCACCGTCTCCTTTGGATTAATCAGATCGACTATATCACGGTACTCAATATCTAACAGCCCGTCCTTATCTCTCATTTGTGATATCGCGATATTCACCCACCGAAACCCATATAAAACTCGCGCTTTTTTTTTCGGCATTCTTCCTCCATCTACTAGCCGTTCCGCCCGCCGAACTCGATCAACCCGCGAATCTTCTTTTGTGCCCCCGAGTCGCCTGATCAACAGCTTTGCTACCTGATCCAAACAATCAAGCAAGCAACTTTTGCCATCGACCCAAGAGATCCCGTTGTACACAACTTCGAACCACATCCCTCTCGACTGTCAGTTTGCGGCTACTTCGTTTTGCATCTGACATTCTGCTCTTGGTCTGCCAATTTGTGTATCTTGGTGTATGTGCAACAGCCAAATATCTGCTGGCTAGTCTTCGCACACCCCTTGTGTGAACTGTTGACGCTAACAGCCCATTTTGCAAAAAAAAAAAATCTGTTTACTTTTGGCTCCTGGTTGCATCAACAGAACGGCAAGAAATTAAAGGCCTTTGGTCTTTTGTTTGATAACTGACAGATCACCAATTCATCCATCTTTTGGTGTGATATATTTACTTTTCCTTTCCTTTTCCTCGTTTCCCATATCTAGATTCTTTTCTCTGCAAATGCGGTGATCCCAAACTAGAATCATGGACTCTGAAGACGGGGAGGTTTATATCAAGGTATGTCTGTCTGTGCCAATGTATACTCCACTATATAGAAACTGATTATATCTAACCATTGTACACTACAGAACCTTGCCAATTATGTGCATTCAAATGAAAAGGCTTTGGCCAACGCCAACAACCCTCGCCGCGATACCGTTGCTCGCCACTCCGTATCCCATAGTCTGAGCAGTGCCGTCATCCAACGCCCACCAACTCTTCCTGCTCGCCCATCAACATCCGCTACTTCTTCTCCATTTTCTCCCAGCTTTTCCCTGTCTCTCCCATTCGGCTCATCGTCTTCAAGAACAACCAAGCTCTCTCTTACACCACATCACCTATTCTACCTGCTTTCTCGCTTTGAGGAGCTTGGCATCGATGTTGGTCCCATGAAAATCCGCCTGGAGAATATCCAGGATACTTCAAATGCCTCCAACTACGTCTCCTTCTTGAGTAACAGTCAGCGGTCACATACCCGCGGTTCTGATGTTGGCTCTATCCGCTCTGTTTCCAGTATTCGTAGTGTCATGTCCAGTGTGACTACTATGTGGTCAAACTTTGGATTTGGTGCCAGCATCTCTGCCGCAAGGACGGAACGTCAGAAGGCCTTGATTCAGACTGAACTCAAGTACCTCTACTCATCTTTTACCAAAATCCCGGCCTTGAGATTAGCTCCGGACTGGAGAGCCAGACTAGTCCGCGGTTATGAGGAGTTTCCTTTTGATTCTGCAGTACCTTTGCATGCTTTCAAGAACGTACAGAGTTTGGAAATCGAAGATATCGATTTCCGTCAGTTCTTCGGATGGGATCGGATGGCCGATCAGATCAAGTCTCTAGCCCTCAGAAGAGTCTGCATCGAGGACCCCGCCGATATCCTGATCGACATCGTCCTGGATGACATGGACAGACGCCGCCGCCGTACTGGGAAGAATCAGCACTCTCCGCCCACTACTTGGACTGGTAACAACAGTCCGCGCTGTAGCCCTACTCTAGGGAACTCGGAGCTTCCGCGCCTGTCTTTGCCTCCAATGTCACCAGACCCCCAGAAATCTGGAAATGATCTCCGGATCGGCTCGCTTAGTATTCACGATTCTGCTATCTATGAGCCTCCCAGTGCTTTGTCTCTGGATGCCGCTAGACAACGCAACCGCGGCATTTCTGTGTCTCGTCACGACGATGGGCACTCTCCGACTCGCCCTTACCAGCCTTCGACTTCTAGACACCATCGTGACAGCTCTATCAGCCAGACCCGTGGTACTCCCAAAGTTCGCCGGTCTGGTTCCGGCAGTTCTCACTCTAGTTTGTCTGACTCTTATCACCAGCAAGTGCCGATCCGCTTGACTGGACATCAACGCCGTGGTAACTCCTCCAATATGCTAAATATTGCCAGTACTAGCACTACTGTCCTCCCCAGCAACAAGTGGAGATTCCTGCGTCATTTGTGCTTGGCTGACAATGCGATCACCGTTATTCCCAACTCCAGCTTGGCTCCCCTGGCCAACACGCTGTACTCACTTGATTTAAGCTGCAACCTATTCACTCAGATCCCTGATAGCCTTGCTACTCTGACTGCTTTAAGAGCGCTGAACTTGGCCCACTGCATGATTGATTCTCTGCAGTCGCTGACGCGCAACCCGCTTCCAGCGATTTCTTCGTTCAACCTGCGGGCCAACCGTCTGCAGTCTCTTTCGGGTATTGAGCGTTTGCTGCCTTTGGAGCGTCTGGATTTGCGCGACAACAGATTGACCGATCCCATTGAGCTTGCTCGCTTGACTGGTATTCCCTATATCCGCGAGGTTTGGGTCGATGGCAATCCCTTCACTCGAACCCACAAGGATTACCGAATCACGATTTTCAATCTGTTCCGCAAGACTCCTGGCTACACAGAGGATCTTGTGATCGATGGCTCTGGCCCTAGCTACTCAGAGAAGCGTTATCTGGTTGATCGTGTCCCTGTGCCCGCGGCTGTTCCTGTTGTGCGGCCTCCTGTGGCCGAAGTCCCTGCTGTGGATATTGGAATCGGTAGCACTTCTCCTGTCAATAAAACCTCGGTAGTCCATGAGCAAACACCTCGGGTGTCGCGGGAGCCCACTGTTTTGCGCAAGGAGCGCCCCCCACCACGGGCGGCGAACCCTGAGCGTTCCTCCAGACGCAAGGGCCCCAAGAGACGCATTGTCGACCTGTCAACTTCGGAACCTAGCAGATGCCCCCCATCATCTATCGTTACCAGCGACATGGCCCCTCCGCCCATTCTACGACAGTACACTGTTGCCCCCGAGCTGCCTCAGCTGCCGCGCAAGAAACCCAGTATGACTATCAACACCAAAGTTGTTCCATCATCTGGTTCTGGAAGCACTATTGTTCCCCCCGCTGATGAGACTGTGACGCCCACTGTCTCTAAAAGCGATCTTGCTCACCATCGCATCTCTCAATCCTCGGATGTTTCACCACCTGAGCCGGCCTCCCCGCCGCTTGTTGCGCAGACCCAAACACCCCAGGTTGTCCCTGCTAGCGATTCGTGCGATGTTTCTTCGCCCGCCTTGGCATCTGAATCTGAATTGTCTCCGCTTTATAGTCCTGGTGCAAGTGTTGGCGCACCTTGGGACAGTGCTGAGCTGTACAGACGCAAGGTTGAGGCCCTGCGCAACGAGATGGGTGATGGCTATTTGACGGCACTGGGTAAAAATTCGTGGACTGCTTCGTCGGCTTCGGAGTTCCAGCCTTCCGATTATAGCTCGACTGCTGGATCTATTGCCTCGACGATTCACCACTCTAATCCCAAGCCTCCGGTTACTTCTACGGCTCAGTCAGCTGTGGTCAGTGGTCGGACTCTGGGATAAGGCTGAGTGAGGATCATTCCTCGGTCTATCTCATCATTGTTTCACATCATGTCCTTATCCATTCCATCAACTTTTTTTTATTGTGATACCCGTCGTTGAACATTGAGGATGTTCTTCTGACACCACTTTTTTTTCTTAAAAAAGACACATCCAGGGCATTAACCGGGACACACTGATATTGGATTTCTTCCCATGTTTTCTGTATGGTCAGCCTTTTTTCTTCAGCTTGGCTCAACACTTGTTGCGAACACGCAACAATCATTATCACCACTTTCAACCTGGCACTCAGGTCATCAACCTCATCTTGATAGGGTACATTTACGCCCTGTAAAACTCACTAATCTTTTGTCTCCATTTCAGATGTGCTGCTCGATTGAAGCGTGTCTTTTTCAACTCGTCGAGTTTTATTTATTTTTTCTTGTTTTCACACTTCTCGTCTTTCTGCGATTTTCGTGGTATTCGGCGTTCCGCGTGTTTGGTAACTTGGTTGCTTGTGCTTCTTTGTTGTTTGGTTGTATTCTGGATTTTGGCATCTTTGTTTTTGACATGTTCCACGGATTTGGGGCATAGCAAGAGATGGCGTCTTGGTTTTGATTATGTTTTCTCTTCTTGGTAATGCTGACGGAGGCTCCTGTTTATGGTCGGTTCTCTGGCAACTTCTGCCGTGTTTACGGATGCACCTTCTTAGGTCGTCTATGATACTTTGTTACGTCTGTTCTTTCCACGTTGGTGTGGTTGGACTAATTTTTTTCGTGCTTTCCACCACAAAAAAAAAATGTTTGTTCGTTGACGTCTTAAAACTTATTTCCTGTTTGGCTTGTTTTCGAGTTTTGCATGCTTTTGGTCTTGATTTGGAGTTATGTTTGTTTCGGTTTCATTCAATAAATATTTTGGCCTCTTGGTCAATTGATCATGAGGCTTATTCTATTAAAAATCAGTTCCTAATGCTATGTATATTGCGTTTGTTAAGCTTCGTAAATTTCATATATGTTTAAAGTGCATGCAGTGGATCTGGATTTGCGGCCGTATGCTCTAATCAATGACCTGGCTCAGTGATGTCTTAGTGGAGATCTGTGTATTGATTATCAGGGCTTGGTTGGCTTGCAGCGGAACGTGGGGGTCCATTCTTGACAGATCAGGTTTTTGGAGTAATGGAGTTTGGAGATAGACTAGGATTTGTGCGGCTCAAATGTTAGGGTTGACACGTGACTGAGTTGAGTGGTTGGAAGTGAAACTACCAAGCTGCATTTATCTTGAAGTGACTTGTCCATCAAATTGCTAGGCATCAAAAATCCGATTTAACTTGTCATATCTTCCAATTTAACACTGTTACTGTATTCCCACTTGTTCCATCTACTACTCTAACTTCGCGCTTCTTTGATACACAGCCAAATCATTTAACCCGCTCTCCACAATCCATCCGAGGCCCCCCCCTGGCCCCTCCCCTTCATTAGTCAGCTACATTCCCCACTCAAGACCTCGTGCCAAAGGCCAGCCAATCACCATCGTCACCACCGTGCGACGTGCGTCCAGGAGCTCCATCGTCACGGAGAGAGCCCATCGACCATCACAACTATCACGCTCCCATGCGCCTTTGTCACCACATGTCAACAACACCTTAAACCATTTACGATTGAGACAAACATTTCCCATTGCTTCCATAACTGCCATACAAAGAGAGGAGGCCACCGTCAGATATCCCGGCTTTCTACGCAACCAAACGACGCGATTGGCCTCTAGCTTTCTGCATCTTACATAGACGCGTGTAGCCACAATTTACGCGCATATTCCACAACGCTACCACTCTCTACGACTGCCCAAGACGTTACATATTTCCTGCTTTGCTCTCCGGATATTTATATTCCGCCTCATCCACCGTTGTTTCCGCCCGACGCTCCCCGTTTGCCCCGCGGCTTACCTACGCGCCCGGCAAACTGTCACAGTCACGTGATCCCCATAACGGACAAAAAGGGCTCATCTTATGAATCTACGCAAAAGTGGACGGATACAGACAGACACATAGTTACATATTCACATACGAAACGGTACATACATGATGATACAAAAGCCCACAACACCGCGACCCCGCGGCAAACCAGCGACAACGGCCACCGGCCGGCGACGTGGAAGGCCCCCCGGGAGCACGAATGCTGCGAGAGCAGCTCGGTTGGCGGCAGCGGCCGCCTCCGCGGCGTCAGAACCGCCGCCGAAACGGAGAAGGTATATCCCGGGGGGTGCCGGGGGCGGCGGGAGGTTCGTGGAGGTTGATGCTTCGGAGATGCCGGAAGTGTCGAGAGGGTCGGGGAGCCGGAGTAGACGGAGTGCCAGTGTTAGTGTGGTGGCGGCGGCGGCGGCGAGGAGGATGACGAGGGTGAGGAGGAGGGAAGAGGTGGAAGAGGGTGAGGAGTTTGGGTCGGCGGCTGCAGTGGCGGCTGCGGTGGCACAGAGTGAGGGGTATAAGCCGCGAGAAGAGAGGGGATGGGAGGAATTCCACCCGGATTTGAATATTGAGGCGACGTTCAAGGTGTTTAGGGCGCCGGAGGTAGATGGGACGGTGGGACAGCCGGTGGCGGAACTGCTTACTACGCCCCCTAAGAGGAGGGTAGGGAGACCGCCGAGAGATCTCTCATATGGTGTGGCGATTTCAGCACGGATTCCTCAGGTGCTGCCTATCCACAATCAGACCCCCAAGGAACGGTTGGATTTAAAGAGACCAGCGTACCGGAGGATAGACCGGGTGTCACTGTTCGAGAACAAGACTTTGGGAACTGCCAGATATGTTGACAAGGCTATGGCTAATGTCGGATTCCAAGAAACGGATCGTTTCGACCGGTCAGACAATGCCCTAATTAAGGCGAGTGATGGCGGATGGTATGATGATCATAATGATCATCTTTTGACAGCCGGACCTGGCTTTGGAGAAAAGGGCCTGGGTCGGGTAGAATATGACATGGACGAACAAGATGACATGTGGCTTGAGGCATTGAATCGCGAGAGAAAAGTCAGTGATCACGACCCCGTTACGCGCGAGCTGTTCGAGATCACAATCACAAAAATTGAGAAGGAATGGCATGCTCTCGAGAAGAGGATCCCGAAGCCAAATCCCAAGCCACCACAGACACAGAGACCCCGATCGAGCAGTGCGGCAGCTGTCAATGGCGAGCAGGCTGTGGCGGCGACGTCGGGGGATGAGCCAGACTCAATGTGTGCCATCTGTGATGATGGGGATTGCGAGAACACGAATGCCATTGTGTTTTGTGATGGCTGTGATCTTGCAGTGCATCAGGAGTGTTATGGTGTGCCTTTCATCCCTGAAGGGCAATGGTTGTGTCGTAAATGCCAGCTTATTGGGCGCGGCATTCCGGTAAGTGTTTCCCCGAGAGTAGATATCTCAAGCGAAAGACGAGAGAAACCACTAACAAAATCGACTCCAGACTTGCATCTTTTGCCCCAACACTGATGGCGCCTTCAAACAAACCAACACTTCAAAGTGGTCACATCTCCTGTGTGCCATGTGGATCCCCGAAGTCTCCCTCGGAAACCACACCTTCATGGAGCCCGTCATGGAGGTCGAAAAGGTGCCTAAGACTCGCTGGAAGCTCTCGTGCTACATCTGCAAACAGCGCATGGGCGCTTGTATCCAGTGCAGCAACAAGAGCTGCTACCAGGCCTTCCATGTCACGTGTGCCCGTCGCGCCCGGCTGTTTCTTAAGATGAAGACGAGCCAAGGCGTCTTGGCGGTGCTGGATGGGGGCGGCATGATTTTGAAAGCATTCTGCGATCGGCATTGCCCCTCGGACTATACCGAGGATTACAAGGTTGCGGAGGCGACTAAAGCAGCCAAGAAGTTTTATCATAAGAAAATGAAGGGGCGGGTGTGGGCCGACAACCAAGGAACTGCGGCCCTTCTGGCTGCTCAGCAGAGTGTAGCTTCCGAGAAGAAGAAGGCTGAAGAAGGATCTCCAACTCCGACGAACTCTTCAGGACGAGCGACGCCGATATCTGGTGGTGGTAATTCTATATCAGGCTCTAGTGATAAGAAGAAGGGCATCGTCTGGAAGCTGCCCTCGGGTGCTCCGGTTATCCCGGCGGCAGTCTTTGACCTGGTCGATGCAGCTCTTTCTCGCTTTAGCGTTAGAAAACGACGCGAGTTTGTCGCTGAAGTTTGTCGATACTGGACGTTGAAGCGGGAGGCGAGAAGAGGAGCGGCGTTACTGAAACGGCTGCAATTGCAGATGGAGACGTTCTCATCGATGGAGCTGACAAGGCGGAACTTTGCGGCTATGCCTGCGGGCAAGCAGAGATTGCAGCGGCGTATCGAGTTTGCCGAGACGTTGTTGCGGGATCTGACGATGCTGCAGGAGCTGGCGAATAGTATGGTGAATCGTGAGGCGACCAAGTTGGACAGTGTTCGGATTGAAGAGGACTTTGTCGACACTTGCTACTTCCCGGTGGCGCGATCGCTTATGCCTGCGATTGACAAGGCAATAGAGTAAGTCATAGTCCGCTAACCCCCGCTTTGAAGTTTGTGGAGGAATCACGACATTTTGCTAAACACTTTCACAAATAACAGTCTTGATAAGAACGTCTTCGCCTTGGGATTCGACGATCTCCGCAAGAAACTTCATGCCCGGTTGTATACTACCACGATGGACTTTGTCAAGACCTTTGTTCAGGTCCTCATCAAGGGCATTAACTCGGATATTGGCGTTTTGGCTCGGTCGCGGGCTGCAGGTGTTGATCCTTCGCCGACGAAGCAAAACTTCTCTGACATCCGAGTCCGTAAGACTCTCGGCAAGAGAATTGCTCGCGCGATTCATCCCTTCATTGAAGCTGCGATTGCCACTGAGGCGGCTGTGTTACACAAGTCTGTAGATGTGTTGACTCGTGAGGTTGATGCTCTGATTGCCACGGCTTGGGAAGTCCCCGTCGAGTCTACTTCGGAGGTACTGACAGAGAATGAGGACCATGTCATGGCAGATGCTCCACCGTTGGCTCAGACTGAGACTCCGGATACCGATGGTGAGGGGAAACAATTGACTGCCGAGTCATTGGCGGCTGCTGCGGCTGCTGACAAGCCCGTCACTCAGGCTACCCCTCCAGAGACTTCTGATGCGCCTAAGCCGTCAACAGCAGATGGAGAGCCATCCGAGGAGCTAGCTAATGCTATCTCCGAGTCTGCTCTGCCTGATGTTTCAGTAACGACAAACCAAACACCGCCGACGCCACCTCAAAGTAACGCCAACGTTTCCTTCAGTAAATCTGCAACCAGTTCCCCCAATGCTCTGCGCGATGGCGGTTCTCTCTGGTACCTGACCGACTTTTACGTGCGTGGCCTTTCTGCTGCCATTTCAGAATGGGACGGTCGCGAAGCTGTTCGTGGTCTCAGTGAAGAACTCACCGACATTGATGACGATGAACTCAAGGGCCTCGAAGCCGCTTCTCAGGATTGCTCGGATAGGCTCCAGGTCATGGGGCGTGCTCGTAGTGCCGAAGTTTCGCAGGATGTCGATATGCCGGATGCTCCTAATGCTGGCGCAGAAGGTGATACTGATGTTCCGGTAACGACTGACGGGGACTTGAACCCCGAGGCTGTCGATCCCAAGACTCCTCATTTGGCTGCTCCGGAAATTAGAGTTACTAAGGCGTCCCCTGGTAAGACGGACGAAGACTCTGGAACCACGATTGCGAACAGCCCGAGGCGCTCGTCACCTAGAAGGGCGTCGCCTAGGCATGCAATGGCCAATGGAGGAGAGAATGCGCTGCCTCATCATCCGGCACCACAGAGCGTTGTTTCTGATTTGTCGGATGTTTCTTCGTTGCCCGATATTGAAGCTGAGGGCGACGAGGAAGAAAAAGAGAAGGAGGAGGAAGAAGAAGTGGAAGGGCCGCCGGTTGCGCTAGTCGCTGCCCCTGTGGAGGTTAAGAAGGAGGAGGAGGTTGCCCCAGTTGTGCGGGCGACGAGGGCGAATGTTGCGAAGGCGGCGGAAATGAAGAAGGAAGCAGTGGTCAAGAAGAGGACGAGATCGTCAACGAGATCACGGAGGTGAAGGGGATGTGTTGGATGGGGTTTTGTGAAGGGTCTTTCTTCACTTACCTTGGTTTTTTGTTTTCTTTTATTTTCCCCTTCTCTTCTTGTGAATATTCAATAACAGACAGATATGTACTTTTGTTTTGGGCTCGGAAATGGCCTGTAGGACTTTGTTGGTTGCGATTGGCCTTTTTTTTTTCTTCTGAGAATTAATCATGAATTTCCATTTTGCAATTGAAGCAGAATATTGTGAATGATTTGTATCTTTGTTATTTATTGTGTGGGTGATGATGTTCTTTGAAATGAATTGTTTGCCGGGGCTGCTGGAGACAACCATTGTATCATTGTGGGTTCAAAGATGCAAGTTTTTCTTGAGCAGAGAAGATTGAGTTTGATGAGGTCGAGATGGAATATGTAAGTTGTGGATATACATGTAGATTATAGTCACGTGGTATGGGTATGTTTTGTTAGGGTATGGGAAATGAAAAAGAGGTCATTTATGTGGCTCGATTAGTAGAGGTATTCATTACAGTGAGGTTTTGCTTGGGCTGGCTTGGGCATGATTTAGGTAGGGTGGCAATAACGATGGAGATGGGAAATCCCATGGGTGTTGGTTGGAGACTAGAGAAGTGCAGTGGTTGATGGTTGATTGATCTGCAGAGGAGCTTTGCTTGATGGGCAGATGATTGAGGTTGTAGTACTACATGATTGTGTGTTGTATGGTGCGGTGCGATGCAGTTGGGCGGGTTCTAGAAGATGAGGTGGGATTTTGAAGGGGACACCGAAGATAAGAGGTGATGGGGATGAAGGCGGGTTCCGGAGGGGCAGCGGGGCTCGGATAGGATGGGGTGGGGTGGGATGAGATGAGGGCCGGGGCATGGGAATTGATTCATTCACCGCCTATGATGGCTGGTTAGTGGTGGTGGCTACAGAAAACAGGGTGTAGTGCTGGGAGGGTCGCCCGATTATCTGGTTGTATACTATGAATAGAGAGCGGACCCTCCTGGTGGTGGTGGTCTGGACTTGGGGTTAGTGGCCCCACCCACTGTACGACACCCAAGAGGGCAACTGTGTGAAGTGTTAGTCAACGCCGAGATGTATTTGAGCGCTTGATATCACATAATCCACACCTCATGATCGTCGGAATGTACAGTCATTCTCTTCTTTGGCCATATTGCAATTGGTAGAACTGAAAATAAAGGCCCATCACCGCTCTTGTGCTCACACAATACACATTCAGACCATAAAGCAAAGGCTGGCCTCAACCCAAGATACCGGACAAGACGACTGACTTTTATCAGTCAGCCCATCCCTTCCTTGACCTAGGGAAACTTCCCCTTCCTCAGCAAATTTCGAGCTGTTGCCTCCGCAATAAGTAATGAAATGGATTGCTGATTGCTCGATTGTGTCAACATCTGAATGTGCAGCTGCCCCAAAGACGAATCTTTGTAACCTGGTGCTTACTGATACCAGCACAGTAACTGCCCCTTCCATTCATTCCCGCCTTGACTGATTGCATGAAACTTCCCGCATTTGGCACCTTTCACGTTTTGAAATAAGGTAAGGGCAAAGAGGACAAGAAAGAGAAAAAAAAAGTTGTCTCTCTTCCTCTTCATTTTTTTTTTTGAATCTCCCTTTCTTTCTCGCCACCCAGTTTTGTTCATCATTGTGTGTTTCGCGAGCTTCCGGAAGACGAAACTCTTCCCCCAAAAACTTTTTGTTACTTTCTATTCCCGCAGAACTTATCCCTCCCCCACAACAAAGCTTCCCAGCGCTCGCACGCCGCCCCTCCCACCCCACCAAGTCACCCACCCCCTGGTCCCAAAAATAAACCAACCCACACGAACAAACCCCAGGTACACAAAAAGATTCATCCTCTCCTCCCCTCCCCGCAAGAACTTATCCTCTTCTTCCCTTTTTCTCCCAAGACGAACAATCTTTCTCACAAAATTTCAACTCTGCGATCAGCTCTAGGCGAATCTTTGACTTTTTTTTCTACTTTCTCCCGAAAGCGACCGACCCTTTGATCCAGTTTTTCCCTCGAACTAGCGACAAACAAGCTAGGACGCGCTGCTCGCTTCCTTTTCACAACACTCTCTGCATCTTGTTGCATTGAGTCGGCGCCCATACATCTCTGGAGACCACGCGATATCCATTCTTCCTCTTACTGGCGATCTGAGCAGAGCCTCGTTTCTGGCTCCTATAGCTTGGCTTTTTGCTAGCTTTTACAGTCTTCCAACAAAGACTATAACAAAAAAGAGAAAAAAAAAACAAAAATATCACGACCGGTGGATCTGTCTTGGTGACTTTCCCCCGCAATCTGTCTACGGCGAACATCACTCTGATTATTGGTAAGCCGAGCACTATCTCAGACACTTGATGCTGTCTGAGGCAATATTGTCACTACAACATACACCACATACACATCATTCGTCGTTCAATCCAGCCATGGCTACTTCTACTGGCCCCCATTGACTCGGTTCTTTGTCTCCGATATCTACCTCTCTGATAACTCTTTCAAATGAGCGTGTTACCTCGTTTGTGCTTCCTCGATCGACGCCGTTTTATATTTACATCCAATATCCTACCTTGACTTATAGAGCGAATGTCTCTGTCAGTTGTGTCCGATTGTGGTCCGGAGAGTGAACCTTGGCCAGTGTCATTAGGACCTCCGTTCGTACATGCACATAACCCGGAAGCAAAGGCCATAAGCTGCAGTTTATCAGTCCATACACCCCAATGCTTGCTCATTTGGTCCCTGAACTGTGCAGATACTGCATTGGCATCCAATATGCATCCCCGCAAAATTTTGCTGTCGCTGCGTTCTTTGGACCAGGCGGCAGCGGCAACCGATGATTGGAAGTTCTTCTTGTTGGTGTCTTGGCCAGCGGCTGAGATCGGCCAACATGGAGATTGATGAATTAATATCCTACCCTGTGTTTGTTGTCATTCTCTGGTTATCATGGCTCGGTTATCCCTTCCGTGCCTTGCCCCCGATTTCATTGAGTGTGAGAGTCCCGGGGCGTATTTGTGTGTGCTTTGTATTTTGCCTTATCGTGAGCTTACTCACAAGTTCAAGAAAATGTGTCGAATTATCGCCATAAATCGCCACCCAGATGACAAAGCTATCCTCAAATTCAGCACATTGCCCAATCTGTTTATAATAGCTTCTGTGAGACGGCATACTGCTCTTTATTCGCCACTGATTTAGCTCATGATCCATCGCTCCTTATGCAGTGCCTGATGCTCTGTAATCCTGTAAATCCCGGGTCAACCTCACTTCTGTGTTTTGAGCCCCATTCCAGTAAGACTTAGTGGTCTTGAGGCATTGTTTGTCTCAATGTGTATTGAATGGCAGTCTTTAATAATGACATTATCTCACCTTCACGATAACTAAGGCCCGCGAGTCTGAGGTTGCCAACTTTCTTTGTCTTTGATATCCTCTTTCGGGAAAAGACAAGGAATGCCTCAATCTCAGCAATTTGCATTTGGGATTTTTTTCACTGTCAAGAATGTTTCATATCAGCCCCCCACTGCCTGGGCTCTATACACCTATAATAGTGAATGCATTCAGGGCCAGTAGCTAGCCTGAAGCCAGTGAGCAATTCACTGGGGACCTCGACCAGATGATTTGTCTTCCTTTCCCTTGCGAAGTGAGAAAAAAAAGAGTAAAAAAAAAATAACACGGCTGTCCCAAAGCTTCAACAATCGCGTGTGCTCTTTCCCCTTCCCCTCTCTATTTTTTTCTTCTTCCGTGTCTTTGTCACCGGTCACTCGCTTGAACATCATCGTCATCCATTCATTTGTCTTTTTTTTTCTTTATCGTGACCATTCAGTATTCTGACCAACCTTCGTTTTAAAGGAGAATTAAGAACCTTGGATTTATCCACATCAACAGTATCCCACTCAGCGATTTAGCCAAAAAAAAAAAGTATCATTTGGCCAATCGGTATACCACTAATCGCCTCGTCTCGCCTTCATTGGCATTAATACTATTGTTGCGTCTACGCATTCAGTGAGACCGTCTTCGTCTCCATCGCTGCAATTTCAAGAGTTTCCAAGACATAGTCTGGCTTCTCACAACGAACGAATATCCCACTGTGTACACAAAAAAAAACGAACAAAAAATTCAACGACTTAAATCGAACACCACGACGACGACTCGTTGACACCAATCTGCGAGCAATACCCCCCTTTCCACTTTTCTCATTTTGTTTTCTTCCAGTCGTCGACCTTTCTGCTTTTCTTCTCACGAGAGCAATCCTAGATAAGGCGGGTCAATCTTCGGATTCTGTGTTTTATTCTTTTTTCTTGTTGCCGGGCTTTGATTCAGTTGTCCTTGGCGTTCATTCCTCTTTGAAGTTTTTATATCTCTAGTTTTGGACTTAGTAGTAGAAATGGCCGACCACACCGACGTTGATCTCGATTCCATAATCGACAGCCTCCTGGAGGTTCGCGGTAGCCGTCCGGGCAAGCAGGTCCAGCTCGCCGAGGCTGACATCAGATACCTTTGCACCAAGGCGAGAGAGATCTTTATCTCTCAGCCTATCCTGCTCGAGCTTGAAGCTCCCATCAAGGTTAGTCGAAACAATATTTGATCAGATGTAACTTTGGCTGACAAACTTTTCCACTTTAGATCTGCGGTGATATTCACGGCCAGTACTATGACCTGTTGAGACTCTTCGAGTACGGCGGTTTCCCCCCGGAAGCCAACTACCTATTCCTCGGTGACTATGTCGACCGTGGCAAGCAATCCCTCGAGACCATTTGCCTACTTCTCGCCTACAAGATCAAATATCCCGAAAACTTCTTCATCCTTCGTGGTAACCACGAGTGCGCCTCCATCAACCGTATCTACGGTTTCTACGATGAGTGCAAGCGCCGCTACAACATCAAGTTGTGGAAGACATTTACCGACTGCTTCAACTGCCTGCCGATTGCCGCCATTATCGATGAGAAGATTTTCACCATGCACGGTGGCCTGTCTCCGGATCTGAACTCTATGGAACAGATTCGCAGAGTCATGCGCCCCACTGATGTAAGTTGTGAATATCCTGAATGCACGCACGTCTTCTGTCGTGGTCACTTTTTTGGTTGGTAACTGTATAGTTCATGAGCTAACAAAACGTCTTTTGTTTTCTTTCTAGATTCCCGATTGCGGCCTCCTCTGTGACTTGTTGTGGTCTGATCCCGACAAGGATATTACCGGTTGGAGCGAGAACGACCGTGGTGTATCGTTCACTTTCGGACCTGATGTTGTCTCTCGATTCCTGCAAAAGCACGACATGGATCTGATCTGCCGTGCTCACCAGGTCGTCGAAGACGGTTACGAATTCTTTAGCAAGCGTCAGCTTGTTACTCTGTTCTCCGCTCCCAACTACTGCGGCGAGTTTGACAACGCCGGCGCTATGATGAGTGTTGACGAGAGCCTTCTGTGCTCATTCCAGATTCTCAAGCCTGCTGAGAAGAAGAACAAGTACGTCAAGGGTATTTCTGGAGGCCACTCTACCCCACGCAAGAAGTAAAGGCATTGAGATCAGCACGTGGCTCGCGACATCATGACCCCCTTTTGTTTTTGTTGCTTATGGAGGGCTTTGGGATAGTTCGCAATTACTACGTTTGGGATGTCAATTGGTATGCTTCCCTTGTCTCGTGGATCGTATGATCACATGGCTGAGGAATTACTGGTTGACGTCTTATCTAGTTGTGATGCGATTATCCACTTGATGTTGATGATGCTAGGTTTCTCTGCTGTCCATGCTTGGGCTCGGGTGTTTTGTTTCCTCCCACTTATTTCTTCCCATACACCCTCCCTTTTTCTTGCCCTCTGTTTTTGTCGTTGATGATGCTCTTCGTGTTTCTTTTCTATTTTTCCTGAGCTTCTCTCTTTTTTTGTTTTTTTTTTCTTTATTTTCCTCTGGTATACGCCTTGTTGCACGTTCGTCTATATTTCTGTTATGACGATTGTTATGAAGATGATCATTACGATTGTGTTTTGTTATCTCATATACTTGGAAATACATGCCTTATGTCTACATATAATATCTTACACATCATGGCGGCTTGTTTCCAACGTAGACAAGAACCGGCTTATACCTCACGAAGAACCTCACGAAGATCATCACCAATGAACCCCGCCGTATCTCACTTACGCATGCATTGATCTCTTATCAAGACCTTATACCAACAAATATTTTTCTTCTAGGTTCCGCCGTGGTTAGACACCCACTCCGCTACAAGCTTGCAACTTTTGAACCGTTTGAGTTCCCTTGTGTCTTCTCAGCCCACTTCTCTCCGCGTCGTCATCTACGACCCAGCGATGATCTGCTGGTGTCTCATCCTGTGTCGGATTGTAGACTATTGATCCTTTTTCTTGTGCAATGACTTAGGGTTCCTGTTTTCTTGATGAGGATCCTGTACGGACAATAGGTCGAAAGACTTTTTTGTTTATTTCCTTTCGTTTGGTGGTAGTTCCTAGACATGATGATATTGGTGATTTGATTATGCTTCCGAGGAATAACGGCCTTTCTTTTTTTTTTTTTGCTTTGTTCCTGTGGTGGTAGTTATACTGTGGATGTCGGTTATTTAGGGGTTCTTTTCAAAACATACACTAGATGGGGTTTGGTGACGGTAATTTATTGTTGATAAGTACTCTTTTTCTTCAGATTTGGTATCGTCGTTTCTCAAGTATATGTGTGTCTATTGGCAGTCTCCGGAAACACATGACGTCTTTGTTTCTTGTTCTTCCTCTTTCTCTGCAATCTTCTTCGCCCGATCATTATGCCCCAAATCCCTCCCCGGCTCCACCACATCCCTCACCTGCCTCTTTAGCTCCTTGGTCTCCGGGAACCCCCCGTCCACCGTACGGTCCCAAATGACCTTTTTAACGGGCGTTGTGGAAGTAGAGGTAGCAGATGAAGATGAGGATGCCGTGTCGTCAAGGGTCTCAATGGTGATGACGAAGGTGCCGCCGGTGGAGGGGACGAGGGTGACGGAGCCAAGGGTGAGGGAGAAGGTGGAGAGGAGTTCTTGGGCGAACTTTTGGGGGTGACGGGGGGAGGTTGTTAGTTAGAAGTTAATTGGAATTGGGATATGGGTAAGGGGTCTTCTTACGTAGGCGGCGCGGAGCATCCATTTGCATTGGGTGCAGTAGGTTATGGTGATGTGGGGGAAGGCGATGGTGGTTTGCGCGGTGGGCACTGGAGTCGGAGGGTCGGAGGGCATGTTGGCGGGGGAGTTGATTGCAAACTGTGAATTAGAAACTATAAAAAGAGAGATAAGAGGATGTCAATATGAAGTG
This sequence comes from Ambrosiella beaveri, assembly GCA_030294605.1. Classification (NCBI taxonomy): domain Eukaryota; kingdom Fungi; phylum Ascomycota; class Sordariomycetes; order Microascales; family Ceratocystidaceae; genus Ambrosiella; species Ambrosiella beaveri. The sequence goes on from JARQWA010000036.1 coordinate 116,873, forward strand.
TCGTTTGGAAATGTATATCTTGATCGGTTTTCGATAGTGAAATAGTGGGATGATGTAGTTGAGGGGTTGGCTGATTAGGGTTGATTACGTGATTGGTAGGAGGAAAACGGGGTTAAGGGGATTTTGGCGTAAAGATCACAGTAGAATCTACAATTAACGGCAACGATAACTTTAGAATCGATAACGTCAAATCAATGACTACATCATGTACAGACTACAAAATCCATCCAGATACCCGTGAGACTGACACCACTACCAAAGGCAAAATATTGAACAAGAAACAATTGGTATTTATCAACAAGACAATAATGCAAAGAAAAAAAAATATAAAACACGCATTACAAAACCAACGAAACCGTCAACATATACGTATCGATAAAATAATCGATTCCATCCCTCTCCTCTCCCCTCTCCCAATAGAAAAAAAATAGAAACAAAAATAATCCAGAGCGAGAGCGAACCATCATCTCGCACCAAGTTAAAGGGCTATTTTATTGTAAAAGGGGAATCTGCCGTGTCTTGATATCTCAATCGCCACGACCTTGTATAGACAGATGAAGGATATAAGATGAGACGAAAATAAGATACAAACACATAGCGTAGGAACGAGCGGTAAGAGAAGGGTCGAGGGGGGAGAAAGGCGGAGGTCGTTAGGGTCGTGGGCGGGTTTTCGTATAATGGCGAGGATGAGAAGATGGAGGGGCCAAGGAACAAGAGGTAATATATGGTTGGTTTACATCATAACGCAGCAGCCGCCGGATTGTTGGGGGGCATACGGGTCTTCGCCGCGTGGTACGGCGCCCCATACGGAGGGAACCATGTAATCTCTGGTACTGTTGCAGTAGGAGACGATGCTGTTGATGATATCATTAGTATTACCGCGGTTGAAATATCATCGCGAACAGCGACGTGACGGAGATAGGGGAAACTAACCTCTTGGAGGCGACAGAAACGGCGATGCGCTCGCGTTCCAAATCTTCACGAAGTCTGTTGTTCAACTCGGTGAGACGACGCAGCTTTAAGTCAGCCATAGACTGCTTGGTCTTCTTGGCCTGTGACGGGTCGCCAACATCACGAGAAGTGTACTGAGGCATTGTGGCGATTTTGTGAATGTGTGGTTTTCTTGCTTTTGTTTTGTTGGTGTTATCTTGGTGGCTCGTCGCCGTTAGAGTCGTCGGTCGTGAAATCAGTTAATACGAAGACGCGCGGACTAGGATGATCAGTATTTGGCTTTTAATGAAATTATGAGGTGGCGGTGGCAGGTGGAGGCAATCGGGACGGACGGGCGCATTCAAATTGTTGGTCGCAAGTAAATTTGTGGAGCGGTCGTACGCGATATATTAACTTCGTGAAAAGTCGGTATCGCAATACCAGATGAATAATAATTAATAAAAATACGTCATTCAGTACAATAAATGTAATAATAGTGATGATTACTCGTCGTCAACTTCGTTTTTGTAGTTGGAGATGCTTCCACACGACTGAGTTAACCTTCCGTCTTCGACCTGCTGGCAGTTGCTGCGAAATAGGAGATTTCTCGCGTAGGCGACCAATCAAAGAGCGTCCTTTCCGGATTCAATCACTAGGAAATAGCGGCCGTCGCGGGATACGGAAGGATGAAGACAAGACAAATGTCGAATTATGGTAGCTGCTGGCTTTTTTACAAAGGTTGGCAGTTGGCAGCTGGTAGCGGGTGTCGAAAAAAAAAATGTGAAGACGATATTTGGTCGTTGATGATTATTCATGGTGTTGATGGTCAGATTGCCCAAGGGTGTCCCGATTGTGGTTCCACATATAAAGATTGCAGACGTTCGTCGGGTTGTTTGGTTTTCGTAGGGGGCCAAATACTTACAAATTTGAAAAAGAAGATAATAAAGAGCGTAGAGAAATATAAGAGGCTTATGGTAACGGGGGTAACGGGGTTAAAGATGTGAACGAGAGACTGAACTTGTGATCTTTTTTTTAGTGGCTGAATTAAGAATCGTCAAGGTGATTATGAACAATTATACAAGATATCAATTGGTTGGAGAACAAGAAGAAGAGAAAAAAATAATGAGTAAGACAACAGAGACAGAGCCGGGAAGAGGGAAAGAAAGGAAGGAAAGATTGATAATCGAATGAAGGTGGATGGGCGGGCCTAGATGAAGGATAGGTTACTGGGGGAAGAGAGAGAAAGAAGGCATGAGTTGGCTAGAAGAGAGACATTAGGAAGTGGATGGGAGGACACGGACCTTGGGCGTGGGTGAGTGGGTGATTGAAGGTGCATACAAGGAACAGGAACATACAGGAACATATGCAATGGAGAATTGATGGGGGGGCCAAGGTCCTGAGTTGAGTGAGGGAAATGCGGATGTGGGATATTTGGTGTTGAAGAAGCAATATGCCGGGCAGCCTGTTGTTTATTGGTTCGGTTTCTTTTGTTTATGTGAAGTATGTGAGAAATATTACTATAGGGTTTCATTGGCGGTGATGGAGAATTATGGAGACATCTTTGATAAAAAAAAAAAACGAATCGGTGAAAAGAGACCACGGTTGTGTCTTTGTTTACATCTGCAACCTGTCAGTCTCTTCCGTCGACAAACGCAGCAACTACTCATTTCCATCACGAACGCCATCAACACTGACCAGAAGGAAACAGCCGTTTTTTGTTTTTCACTGTTAACATTTTCCCAAAGTGCGCTCGCTGTAGTTGATCATCTCTGCACGTCATAATCGGCTATAAACAACCACCCATCCCCCCCCATCATCATCATTGCCACAAGACCATGCCATGCCATCCCCCCTCTCCCTTGCATGGTATTGTTTTTTTGTTTTTGTTTTTTTTTTCCTTTCTTGTCACTTTCAACCATTGGCATAAATGTTTACCTAAGCTCAACCATTAACTACAGATAAATCATACACACAATATTCTTGTTTCCGCAAACACGCATTGGGCCCATTCTGGCAGATGATGGGGTTAATTTGCACCGACTCTTTCAATGTTGTAAATATTCGAATTTACTCTGTGCTCTTTTCTGTCATTTACCCTAAATGTCGATTATTAATTATTTGATCAGGTTTCCCCTTCTTCGTTGCAAGCACATAAAACCAATAACTCTTTTGAGCCCTCATGTCCGTCCATGCCTGCCCATTTTCCAGAGATTGCCATTGTAACTGCAAGTATCCACAGTTTCCAGGCCCATCAGATACACAGTAAAGGTCTGTTGATTGTAGGGGTTGGGAGGGGGAAGGCTTTGAGTGTCTCTAATCCCTCATTTATTTCAGAATGGATGGACAAAGACGACAAAAGACCAAGAAAGACGTGATCCTGTCAGCTTAGCATCTGCATCCATTAATGTACCTGCAGACTGACGGACAAAATGTATCTATGTATCAATTATATATCTTTACAAGGCCCTGAAGATGTTTGAAGAATATAGAGAAACCAAGGCTTACAGGGTCCAGGGATAGATCCGATATAGAAGGTCGGACAGTTGGAAAAAAAAAAAAAGGCCAAACATACTGGGTCTATTCCTGAACCATTATCCAGTTATCCAGTATTTCTATGTACCGCCGGTCATCTATACATCCCGTCGTGTCCCCTCCTCGAGGTTTGTGACTGGAGCTGGCATACACAAAGACTGGATGAAAACGGAAGAAAAGACGGAACAAGAGCTTCCTGGTCGTTTGTTGCTTTTGTTAAAGTGACGGCCTGTTGGCAAACAGCTTCTGTCAAATCTGGCCAGCCAGTAATCAATTTTCCTGTGCTGTGGGCCTTTTGTTATCCGGTGATTTGGTTAGCTATTTATATGGTTACTTGGTCAGATGGACTCGAGTGTTTATATCCCGAGGGTTCGTGATTTCGTTTGTCACTGTTTTCAACCTGGAGACTTATTTAACAACAGACACTGACGACGACGATGTTCATATGCTTTACCGAAAAGTCTAACACTTATGTCTCGAGATTCAGTGTCTCTGGTCACGTTTCATGGCGTCTTTGATGGTGGTTACTTGGTTAATTGGGGGTTCCCAGATTTGGGCTGGTTCTTGTTAGAGTGGCTTGCTAGCGCAGTAAAAGGAGCTGTGTGAAGTGTAGTTGTTTGGGGATCTTTGTCCATTGGTAGTGATGGAAAGCTGCAGTGGTAATTAAGTAATTATATGCGTCTTTTTTGCGTAACACAATGAAGCCGCCCAATGATTTCATGTTAGACCTATCATGAGGATTGGTGATACGACAAACGATAATCAGTAACCCTAATTTATCGCGATATTTCTGAGTATACACATTTTCCATATTTCCGCGCCTGTATATATACACACATATAAATCCAGCTCTCCAAGAAGAAAAAAAGGGCTCAAATGTCGATGGATGCAGTTTTCCGGTAATCTTCTCTCATGACGGGTTTGATCCTCTGCAGGTCCTGGCGGGATATTGTCGTTTGGGCCCATTTGTGATTTCGCTTAACATTGCGAGTCGGTCAGGGTCAATAAATGAGTATTTACTGAGTATATTTATTTGATGTTTACTTTGTTTCTTTGCCTGTAAGGGAGCAGCAGCAACACCATGCGCCTGTGTGGCTCCATGACAACTGCGGTCTTGTCAAGTGGTAGTGAGCACTGGCTTCTGGTTTCTGGCTTCTGGCTTGGGCCAGTAGAACCACAAATATGGGTGAACGCGGCTTATGCCTTCATGATGCCGTGTGGCCGGAACTTGGGTTGATTGTGGTACTGGGTAATCTACACTGTGGGACCAAGGATGAGGGAAAGTCGTGATGGAGGCAGATTACGGATCTCATGGTCCAAAAATACTGCTTTTTTGCTTGTCAGGGTGAAACGGGGAACATGATCCGATGGTGACTACACATGTAGATGTGTGTAGATGAGTTACCAAATGGATTATAGCCCCGCGTGAGGAACGGCAGACGGCAATCTGTGAAGCGGCCTGTGCGAGATGTAATGTCAAAGGTTACCTTTGTAATTTGAGTTGAAGGAATCACTGTGATCTTGATCATATCGTTCTTGGGATTTTTAGAAGCAGAGTTGGGGCAAAATAACCTTTCTTGCTCTATATTTGACAATATGGTAACATTTCAAGTATATTTTTATATCGATATATCATCTGGAAATGTAGCTTCTGTTTGTCGTGACACAAAGAACTACATGCTTTGCATTTTAATACCTAGTTTTGGGATGGTTCGAATGCTTGAAATATACCCATTTTGGTATATCAGTTGTATATCATGCTTCACATGGTCAAATCTGTTTTCGAACAGAAATAATTCTACCAAATCTACATATATATGTAACGACCTATGTATAAGGTAGGGTTACAAAATTTACATTTTCTTAGACCCAAATCATTGTCCTTTCACGTGACCATACTTTCAATACCCATTTTGTCTTACCAGCAACAGGACTGTAAAAAGCGGGTCCATTTAGCCCACACGAAATTTTCAATACCAGGGAGCCAGTAAGGAAAAAAAATAATGTTTTGGCCCCGCTGTCCTACCCGCCGTCATGGTTTTGTCGACACCGAAACGACCGATCTTCAGGTTGACAATTGAAACCTCTGGTCGATTCGACATTCCTCCTCCCCAAGTCTTTAGTTATCCACAGGTAAACTAAGGATATTTTCATCATGGTGAGTTCTCCACCAATGTTCATCTGGCCTCAGCATTCCGTCTCTTCAGTTTGAGTGTAGTAATCGAGATATTTGTCGACCCCATCATTCAATCGGACATCAACCTCGACGACATCAACACAGTCACGATAACATACATACGTCACGATGATAGACATCTATACACCAGGACCTAATTTTTTTCCGATGACAATCAAGATTGATTACTACCATATGATGCTGCTTTGCTGCTGTCACTGCCCTCAACATTTCGAAAGCCCCTACTGACCTCCTCCCCTTCGTTCTTCTCCGATGTAGCCTCCCCCGCCTCACCAGAAGCCCGAGAACGTTCTCAAGCGTGCTCAGGAGCTTATTGGTGTCAACCAGGCTCCCGCCGCCTTAACTTTGCTCCACGAGCACATCACCTCTAAGCGTTCTCGCAATGTTCCTATCACCTCGCTGGAGCCTGTCATGCTCCTGCTCGTTGACCTCTCCGTCGAGCAGAAGAAGGGCAAGCCAGTTAAGGATGCGCTGTACTCTTACAAGAACATGTCTCAGAACACCAACATTGTCACTATCGAGGTACGTAGCTATTGTCCAATTTTCCATGTCAAGAGAGTCCGGTTCTAACACCTCTTACAGCTTGTCCTGAAGCGCTTCATTGAACTTGCTGCCAAAAAGGTCACCGATGCTCAGGCTAAGGCTGATGAGATCCAGGCCACCATTGAGGGCACTGAAGGTGAGGCCAACATCGATGATCTTGAGGCCACTGAGACCCCCGAGTCTATCATGCTTGCGACCGTTTCCGGCGAGCAGTCCCGTGATCGCACCGACCGTGCCGTTGTCACTCCCTGGCTCAAGTTCCTCTGGGAGGCGTACCGTACCGTTCTGGACATCCTCCGCAACAACGCTCGCTTGGAGACTCTGTACCAAAGCACTGCTGCCCAGGCTTTTGACTTTTGCCTGAAGTATGCCCGCAAGACCGAGTTCCGCCGTCTTTGCGAGCTGCTCCGTAACCACGTCCAGACTGCTGCCAAGTACTCGACTCAGATGCACGCTATCAACCTGAACGATCCTGATACTCTGCAGCGCCACCTGGAGACTCGCTTCCAGCAGCTGAACGTCGCTGTCGAGCTTGAGCTCTGGCAGGAGGCTTTCCGCTCTGTTGAAGACATTCATACTTTGCTTAGCCTCAGCAAGCGCCCTCCCAAGAACATCATGATGGCCAATTACTACGAGAAGCTTACCCGTATCTTCCTCGTTGGCGAGAACTACCTGTTCCACGCTGCCGCTTGGTCCCGCTACTTTGTTCTGCTCCGCCAGTCCTCCATTGTTGTTTCCACCGGTCAGGGCAAGAAGGCTGACAACCCCCCCGTCGGCGAGGCTGACATACAGCGTGCTGCCTCTTTTGTTCTGCTCTCTGCTTTATCCATTCCCGTTATCTCCACCACTCGCTCCCGTGGTGCCATGGTAGACTTTGATGAGGCTAAGAAGAATAAGAACTCTCGCCTTACTCACCTCTTGGGTATGAGCACCGCTCCTACTCGTGCTGGTCTGTTCCGCGATGCTCTTACCAAGTCTATGCTCAAGCGTTGCGCTCCTGAGATCCGCGACCTGTACAATATCCTTGAGGTTGACTTCCACCCTCTGTCCATCTGCAAGAAGATCTCGCCCATTCTGTCCAAGATTGGTGAGGACGTTGAGATGGCCAAGTACATCCAGCCTCTTCAGCAGGTTATCCTGACCCGCCTGTTCCAGCAGCTGTCCCAGGTCTACGACACTGTCGACTTGGATTTCTTCGAGAACCTGGCCAAGTTCCCTGAGCAGTACCAGGTCAGCCGTGCTACCATCGAGAAGTTCATCATGAACGGCAACAAGAAGGGTGATCTTTCCATCCGCATGAACCACGCCACTAGTGTCATTAGCTTCGACAACGATGTCTTCTCTTCCGCCAAGGCCTCCCACTCTGGCTCTGCTGCTGGCTCTGCTGAGGCCGAGCACGGCTCCATCCAGCGTCTTCAGAGTACTCCTTCTGACATCATCCGCTCTCAGCTGGTCCGCCTGGCCAAGTCCCTGCACACCACCTGCCACTACATCGACCCCGAGTTCAACCAGGCTCGCATCGATGCGCGCGAGGCTGCCCTTAAGCGTGCTCGTGAGGGTGCCGAGGCCGAGCACCTGGCTATTCTGTCTCGCCGTGACGTCATCCAGCAGCGCAAGGATGAAGCCGCCGAGGCCCAGGCCAAGAGAGAGAAGGAGGCTGCCCAGCAGAAGCGTCTTCTGGAGACTCAGCTCCAGGAGGCCGAGGCTCGCCGCCTTGCTGCCGAACAGAAGGAGCGCGAGGAGCGCCGCATGAAGGCGGAGCGTGACCGTGTTCACCGTGAAGAGATTAAGAAGCAACTTGCTGATCTCAACCTTGGTCCCGAGGCTCTGCAGGAACTTGGAGATCTTGACAACGTCGACAGCGCTGACATACGCAGACTCAAGCTTGCTCAGCTCGAGCGTGAGAAGAATGACATTAGCCAGAGGACTCGTGTCACTGCTAAGCGTCTGGACTACCTTGAGCGTGCATACCGCAAGGAGGAGGCCAAGAAACTGGCTCTGGATTACGAGGAGCAGGTCAAGATTGACCGGGAGGCTTACGAGCGTATGAAGACCCAGACTCTGGCCGAGGCCGAGGTCAAGCACAAGTACAATGTGGAGCTCAAGCACCGTCTGTCTCGCCTTATTCCACACTATGAAGAGTTCCGTGCCAGTCTTCACGAACGCCGTCGTGATGAGTTTGAGCGTCGTCGCCGTGATGCTGAGCGTGAGCTTGAACGTGCTATCAACGCGCGCAAGAAGGAGTACCGTGAGAAGAAGCTGCGTGAGAAGCGCGAGAAAGAGCAACGTGAGCGTGAGTTCAAGGAAGAGGAGGAGCGCATTGCGCGCGAAAAGGAAGAAAAGGAGCGCCGGGCGGCTGCTGAGCGTGCTGAGATGGAACGTCACCGTGAACAGCGTATCCGCGAGCGCGAGGAGATAGCGGAGAAGGCTGCCATGCAGGCTCGCCGTGAAGAGGAAGCGATGGCTCGGCAGAAGGCTGCTCATGCGGCAGCGTCCGCTGAGGAGCGCAAACCACTCAATATTAGCCGTCCTGCTGGTGGCAGCCGGAGAGAGCGTGAAACTGCCAAGGCTTCAGGTCCTCCGGCCGCTGGAGGCTCTTCTCGGTTGCCCACCCGCGATGCGCCGGCCGTCTCTTCAGACTCCAGCGAGCGTCCCCGTATCAACCTTGCTCCCCGCACGCAACCTCTTCCTTTGGGTACCGGAGGCCCTGGCGCTGGTTCGTTGTGGAGAGGGCGTGAGGCCGCCAAGCAAGCTGCTAGTGGTGGTTCTACTGAAAACACTCCCCCTCCCTCAACGAGTGTCTATAGACCTCCTGCCGCTCGGGGTAGGGCTTCGGATGGCACTCCTCCGTCGACTAGTGCTTACAGACCTCCGGGTGTTCGTGGCAGTGCTTTCCAGGAGCCGGTTAAGCCGCTGGCTTCTGGTGGTGAGGGCAAATGGGTGCCCCGGTCGAGACGCCAGTAGGGCAGTCGGGAGACTGTGGTAGAAGGAGAGAAGGTAAGAGGGAGATGGATGAAAGAGGATGTGTTTATGGTGTAGATAACAGTGGGGAAGGTGCAAAAAGCAATGAACGATGTCTTGGTTTTTGATAATTGATGATTTATTAAATTGGCTTAGTTTTGCTCGGGAACTTTATGTGTATATTGTAATTTATGTTTATTACCTACATCTTGGGACACACATGGCATGAAGGAGAGAAATGAAGAAGACTTTGCATGTCATGTCATTGAAAATTCAAACTTGAACCTGAAAACCTTACTCCGTTCCTTCCCAATCCAAACCAAGCTGGAAAACAAGAAAACCCTAACGCCCCCAACCTGAAAGAACAAGATCCCCCCAAATGTATGTCCAAGAATCGAATCCTCATTATTTACAACCAATGCAAAAGCAAAAAAAAAACAAAAAGCACCTATTTATTTTCCCAACCCATCATCTCTTTTGATATTCTTCTTCTCCTTCTCAATATATCACAAACATTTAGTTCTTTTCTTCATATCGCCACACCAACCTCGTACCCCGCCCCCCTCTGCGTCTCCCACGCCGGCATATTCCCCCTCAGCACCCCGCCGACACCCCGTATCCTTCCATCCCCCGTCTCTAAATTAACCACCGGAGTTACCGGCACCGATATATCCCCTCTTCTAACCCCCGGTGCCACTGGGGACCGCGGGAATACCGCACGATCCGAATATAATCTAGACCCGGATCTAGATGCGGCGGCACTAGGCACAGAGGACATACTCTTGCTGTAGAAATGCCCTAAGGACGTCGAAGTTGAGGGTGCCGCGGTGGTGGGGCGGGAAGAGAAAAAGGAAAGAGAAAGTGGCGAGGTGAGCGTGGAGCCGTGGCGGCGGAGCCGGGTGATGTCGGAGATGCGCGAGGTGGATTTGCGGAGTTTCTTGTGCGTGCATTGGAGGTCGGCGTCGGGGGAGTCGCGGCCGGAGCGCTTCATGCCGCGGGGTTCAGTAAAAGAACGGGGGGCGTCCATGGGGCTAGACATGGGACGGAGGACGGGGGGTTGGAAGGGGGAGGCGAGGGGGGCGGTGGTGGTGGCAGGGTTGGGACCGGCCTCGAGGGACGTTGGTGCTGGCGAGACGGGGTTAGACCGGAGGCCATTAGTAGGCAGGGGGCTGTTGTGGCTGTGGTAGCTGTGCTTCATGGTGGCCATGGACTGGCTGGTAACGAGAGGCTTGGGCGGGGGCTGCCGAGTGGACTGAATGGCGTGGGTGCCGAAGAAGCCCTGGGCCATGAGCGTTTTGTAGTTGGCCATGATCTCTTCGCGCGTGGGGCGCGTGGAGCTGTCGGCCATGCCCATGCCGAGGAGCGGTGACGAGGGCATCGGGGGCAGCCCGGAGGGGGACTGTGTAGAAGGAGAGAGGTAAGTGCCAGTGGTTGTGTTATGTGGTGGCGGGACAAGGTTGGAGTGAACGGAGCGGGGCCGTTTGGGGTGGTCCGTCTTGCGGAAGTTGAGTTTCTCGCGGAGCCCGGTCCAGATGGAGGGGAGGAAAGAGGAGCGTTTGTCCTTTTTGGACATGGTGCCGTGATGAGTTGAAGAGATGGCGGGCACGGTGTGGGAGTGGGGGAGGCCGTGGGGGATATTGCGGGTGTGGTGGATGGTGGCGGGTTGCTGGCGGCGGCGGCGGGGGGTGACATAACTGAGGAATTCGGCGGCAATGTCGATGTCGTCGAGGTCTTCTTCGTCGGAGTGGCCGGAAGTGGAGTTGTGGTTGTGACGGGGAGATGGAGTGTGGTGGTGGCCGATGAATTCGACGGGAGGGACGGCGGAGACTCTGTCGTTCATGGAGCCTTCTTGGAAGCGACTGGCTGCTCGCGCTAGACCGGCCATTGTGGTGGTTTATATATATATATATATATATATGTGTGTGTGTGTGTGTGGAGATGAAACAACGAATGGGGCATCAAAGGGAGGAGAGGAGGCGGTGATGGGGGGATGTCAGGCGTGAGGCGAAATGTGTGTGAGAGTTTGTCTCTCGTTTGTTTGTAGTGTATTTTTGTTTCTTTTGGAACATGAGTGGTAATGAGCGTGAGGGTGATGTTGATGATGATGGAAGGAAAAGTCGCTAATCAACGACACAACAAATACACAGGCTGAAAAGCGTACGTTTGCCAAGCTAAAGCAGAGAAAACGAAAAAAGAAGCTAAAAAGCAATTAGCCGGTGAAGCTGCAGAAAAGGGAGACTTGTGTAAGTAAAATAGGAAAGTACGGAATTGTAGGGATGTTGCCGCTTTTGCGTATGGGATTTTCTGTACCTCTTTCCTTTCTTTATTCGTTCGGTTCCTCGTCTCCTGATGATGGATGGATGATCCAGGAAAAGAAGGTGGTGGAGAGGAGGGGATGGTGGTGTAAAGTGAGGGAGTAAATATCTAAATAAATGTTTACTTACATCATATAAATAACAAGTTTATCCGTAAAAAGAGATCAAAGCCTTTTCTTTTGAGAATGACTTATGGATTGACGGAGATCTTCTTTATGTCTGCCTGCCTGTGAAGAAAAAAAAAGAAATACCAAAAACCAGGAAAAAAAGACACCAGTAGACACATGTCTCTCTAAATGTCAAATGTCTAAATCATGAATCTCCAACTTGGCCAGACATACACAAGAATATAAGAATAAATATTTCATTGAATTTTCCCGCAGAGATAGATCGTTGCGCGGATTGCAAGAGCGTTGGAGGAGCGTTGGCTGGGCAGCCAAGTGGTAGTCGAACTCGCTTGCGAAGGGGAATGAAATGGGTTTATTGAGGTGGTAGTCCAGGTTTGGGAATGGACAATAAGACAAAGAAAGAAAAAAAGGTTATTGTTAAGGTTGACAGTGGAGAAGAGATTTACAATGTCAAGTTTCAAGTTTTGAGGCGAAGATGCTTATTTAGTTGGACGGAAAGTTCCGCAAAAAAGGACTTTTTCTTTTCTTTTTCTATCAGACTATAGAAGTTGTTCCATGGACATTCCATCACCACCATCGCTGCAAAAATCAATATTTCTCCACCATTCCCGACAAAATACTAGATTTCAATTTCCCCTCTGGCCATTATTGTTTTATTTAATCTCCCCGCCAAATTAAATAACCGCCCATCACCAAGACGAACAATACTCACAAGAAAAAAAAAACAATGGAAAAATAAAAGAAAACAAAGACACCCCTGTCGAAATCCACGACAACGGGATCTCGCTTCCAGCCGCCGGCCAATCACTATATCGGGAATTGAGATAGACCCGCTTTTACCCTGCATGGATGAGGCGGACAACAAGGCCAGGCGGAGTTGGTTGTGAGATACATGAATATATATTGACAAGCAAACGAGTCTATGGCAATGAAAGGTGATGACGATGCTGGCGATGGTGGCTGAGGTTCAAACGGAAACGACACACAATGGTTGGTGGGTTGTGGCGAGATGACGAGAGTTGGCCAATGGGTGGGTATATGGCTGGCATTGGCATGTATACGATGCCGTATCTGGCCGTATCTGGTAGAGATGCCCCTTGCCTTGAGCCACCAACTCAACGTATTCTCTTTAAAAGAAACAAGTCTCTAGAGAGACTTGACCGCCCAGTTGCTTGTTTCGCCAGTAACCAAACCAGCAACCCATGTAAAGTGACAAACTTCAGCCTCTGATGTTCTGTCTTGGAGACCGACCAACCAACCCAACCACCCACCTGCATATTGCTTCCTCACCAACACCTCAGAAACAGATTCCGCCTCGCAATTCTTGAGACCGCTTCTGACTGTATCTTTGCCCTCATAAGAAAAGAAACATTGTGTTTTACATACATACGTAACTAAATATTGCCTTTTTTGCTGATCAGCACCTAAATATGTACATACGCATTCCCCCAACCCACCACCTACACCTCCAACTTGCATATCTTGAAACCCCCTCCCCCCTCCCTCCCCACACGTGAACAAAGCCACGAGACAAAAGACTCCAGACCAACCTGGCAGTTCAGTCATCTGCACAAGCCCAAGCAACAGCGGGGATGTGTCTTGCAGATGGATCAATGCATCCGGGAAGAAGAAAAATATGATGAATATGGTTGATGAGGTGAACAAGGTTGCAGAGAGGAGATAAACAGGTATCAGAATATGCACTCATCCAGTCACTCACAGACAGCAGACAGATAGACCAAACATCAAACCATCTTTAACCATATTACAAATGTAATGTTGACATTCAATTAAAAGAAAGAAAAACTGCTCCAAGGGCAGAAATACGCAGCTTTTGGACGGCATCATCCTATACATGTCAGATTATTCTCACCAGACAAGACATCAGAATCACAAAGATAAATACCAGAAAAAAGCTACACACATCACAATATATCTAGATAAAAAGAGTTTGAATACAAATCAATTATAAACACTGGCATTGTGTCATTGGGTAGGTACTATATCAACCCCCGTAACAGCCGAGACCGTCACCCTATATATACAAAGGAAAGAAAACAAAGATACAACTTCCCGCCAGAACATCGGCCTATCTCGACAACTCAACGTTGACAAAGGAAACAAAGGAAAGTAGATCCAACAATACAAGAAAAGCCCGAGGAAGAAAATCGGACATCTCCCCATATAAAAGAGTATATGGAAAGGAAAGAATAAAACAGGGCAATAAGAGGTATAATATATCCCAACCATACATCCATCAAAATAATCAACCAACCAATCACAACTCGAAAAAAGACTCAAAAATAAATCCCAAAAAGACTCAACAGATGGAGTCCGCCCAGCGAAGAATGAAAACTAAACACGACAATTCGATAACCCCTAGAAGAAAAAAAAATAACATTCCATCCCATCCCAATTCCATCCCATTAATAACTTTTAGAACCCGCTAAATAACCAACGTAAACACAAGAGATCCCGAAGACACCAGAAAACAAATGTAAATCCCAAATTCAAATACCAAAAAATGAATCACCAGTTCTCAGCAATCGAAGAACTGGTTATGCGGGATACTTTTCGCATATCCATCCGCCGACGTAAAATGGTACTCCCGCGTATACCGCGGCGCACTCGGCATGTAAAACGACGACACCTCCCGCTGCGACAGATACGGGCTCGGCGTGTACGTAGGGACGCTCCCAGGGTCATGGCGGGCCCCGTTGTGGTAGCGGCGCGAGTCGGACGGGGACGGGTCTCGGGTTCTCTTGTGGCCGGCGCCCAGGGAGAGCGAGGGGAGGATCGGCGGGGCCGGGTCGGTGTCAGGTTCGATGTATGAGTTGATGAATTTGGAGGTGTACGAGGGGGGCGCTGTAGGAGGGATGTTGGGAAGGTTATTAGACAGGTTAACCGAGTCTCTGATGGGTGGAAGGCGGAGAGTGGGCTCGTTGTAGGATAAGTGGGGAGGGTGTTGAGGAGCAGAAGACGGCGGCGGCACGTGGGAAGGATGACCATAAGATTGACGGCGGTCGTGCTCTATGGGGTACCGAGTGCTCGGCGAAGGAGGAACGCTGTGGGACACGGACGGATGCCGCTCGTGCTTGGGGTCGATTTCCAGAGGGGCATAGGAAGAGACCGAGTTGTGCCGATCATAGCCCTGGGTGGAAGGACGGCTGGAGGAGTTGACATTGTTGTTGTAAGAGCTGTATGGAGAAGGGGTAGGGCCATACGCGGGATGAGCATGCGAGGGAGACTGAGGAACGTGGTGCGATGGCCCAGCGGGCGGAGCATAAGAGTAAGAAGCAGTAGGCACACTGTAAGGGGAGTGAACAGGCGGGTGAGGGGGAGTCCGGTACTCGGAACTAATAGATATCTTGCGCTGGGACTCCTGCGGGTAACCCTGAGGCATCGCGGGCGCAACTCGGCCATGGTCAGAGTGGACGCTGTGCGAGCTACCCGAGCGTGCCCGGTACTGGTCAACCGGTTGGCGATCAGGAGTTCTCGAGACGCGCTGTTCAGGCGCAGGCTCACGGCGGTCGCGGTTAGACGAGCGACCATTGTCGCCACCCTTAACCTCACGTCTGCGCATACGCACGTCACGACGGATACGGACACGGCAGCCCTGGTCGGCAACGGTCCGCGACAGCACAGTCGACTCGGTCAGACCAGGGAACTTCTTGGCACTGTAGACAGTGAAGGGGTTCGACTTGATCTCCATACGCCAGTCGAAAGCTGGGTTATTGTTGACATCACTCGACATTTCAGCGGGTTCAGCGTCAGCGTCGGCGTCCTCTTTGATTTCCTCGTATAGGTTGAAGGCAAGGCGGTAGCGGCCCTCGTGACGGACGGACAGATCAGGGAACAGGAAGTAACCAGCAACGGAGGGACGGTCCAGGTAAGCCATGCCAGAGACGGGCATCCCGGTCAACACAGGCGGGCTGGCGGAGGCAGAAGTCTGGACACGGCCGTGGACCATGGGGCGAGCATGCTCCAAAGTGGCAAAGAGAAAGAAGTTGACGTTGTACGAGAAGGTAATGTCCTTGGCGTCACCGTTGGTAATGTCGAAGATGAGAAGCTCGACGACGGGCGGGGGATCAACTGGCCTACGGTCAGCAGCAGCTGTAGAAGATTTGTTAGTGTCACTGGTTTCTACAAACGGGTCAAGTCTTGTCGCAACCTACACTTGGAACCGGAACCGCAGGCGCGAGCACGCTCGGGCTGCTGGAGAATGGTCAACTTGTAACGTAGTCTTCTGCCACCCTTTGTGGAGCGCTCAAAGATGGTGGGAGTGGATTCATTGCCGGTGGGTATGCTGGACAGCCCGTTCATGTCGAGCCGGTGGTTCTCGGGCTGAATGGGACGCATAGTGGACGTCATGGTTGGCAATAGAGATTGTGTCTACAGATACAAAATATGGCTGACTAAATGGTCATATCATGGGGAGAATGTCAAGTCCTGTAATCAGGAGAATGGTTAGTTCCTGCGAATACCGAAAACAAGATGAATCGAGAAGCAATAAAAAAAACGAAATCGCCAGTAAATGAAACGAAAAAGTCACCGACAAAGAAACCACCCAAGAAATGCACCTCTCCCAGGTTCCAAACCATCGGGTCGCTCCCCTCCCACTCCGCAAGAAAGCAGAGCATTTACAGGCCTTCCATGCCCTAAATCAATCCCCAATACAGGCCCCATCCCAGAAGGCCCAGACCCCTAAAAAAAATCAACCTCGGGTGCCCTGTAACCTGACGCCGTTGCGTTCCCTTGGAGCCCGAAACTTTAGCGTACCCAAACTATCGGGATGTCCTCTCGTGCACCTATTGGAAAAGACGCAGTATCGGGCTGGCGACGGGCTGTCTGGAAATTTGACTTAGGCTACGGTGCACTGCATAAGAGGTTATGGAGTCGATGTTGTGGAAGGCGATGGAGATTCCAGTAGCATATGCAGGCTGCTATTTGTAGGCGGGTGGATGGACGGAGTGAGGCCATTAATTGGTGGGTTGCAGAGGCGACTTTTTTTTACTTTTTCGGTAGGTTGGTTCGCAAAGAGAGACAGTCGGTCGGTAGGGAGAGTGCATTTCCAATATCCATATTCTTGGGTCCAGCGAGTCGGAACACGCCGTTTCGTTTGGTTTCTTTTTGAGGCGGTCTGTTTCGCCGGATTTTTTTATTCTTCGCTTTTCATTGTATGGCAAGTCGTGTGGATGTGTGCGTGTAATCCAAACTTACCCGTTGAAGCAGGCTGTCGAGTCGCTATATCCAATATTTTATTTTCGCATACACACACCAAGATTGTTGGAGCAAAATATTAATGAGATACAAGTGTTGTCGAAGATTGTCGGGTGCCGAATTGACTCGATGTGTTGAAACAGTCGATTATTAAGTGGTGAAGATTATACAGGAGGTGAAGAGACACAACGAAAAGAAGATAAACGAACGACAACGAATAACAACCGCCGGATAACCTTCGTCAATCAAGGTCCCAAAAGAAAAATCAAGAAAAAGGAAAATAAAACATGAGAGATAAAGTGAACAAGACGCGGGAACCACTTGATACAAAAAGACAAAAAGGCACATACAAAACCCATCCCAAAAAGAAAGAAAAAAGAAAAGAAAATAACCAGGGCAAGAAAAAAAACTCCCCCGGGATGTGCCAAGGATACCTCCCCAACGGTAATTGACGCTATTTTATACTTTGAATAATATATTCGTTGTTATACAGAAACACCCCTGCTGTTCCCAAGAAAGTGCTTGCCTTTAATTTTGCACGGGGTCCGAATATCGAGCTGGATCCTTGCTGCTCTGTGGACTAGGAAAGGACCTGGCGCCTATCACTGGCGTTCAACTCATTTGGAGGAAGTTGCCCAAGTCGAGAAGGGGCACACACTGAGGAGAAGAATACATAGATATATTTATGTATATACAACGAGTCAACTATCGCCAGACAGATACTTGCTCTGATGATATCGGTGGTGCCCTCTGTCAGTAATCCAACATCTTTTCGGCAAGATACAGACCCGAGTCCGTCACACTCGAGGAAAGATCATTGGCACATCCACATTTCCACCCTCCTCGCTCTGTCAGCCCGTCACATTCACAAGCCCCCCACTGCGGGCAGCCATTAAGATATCTCCCCACTCAATTCCCATCCTCGTCCACTTGCTTGCTTGTCTGCCCTGGTAAGGCCTAAATAACTTTTACGCACATCTAAACTTGCTCCCTCCCGCTTCGGTCAATGAATGACCATTTCCCGGCAGTCCACAGTCTGTCTCCACCCACCCCCCCCCCACACACACATATATATATATATACAGACACACAAGAGTCTTCTCCTTGTTCCTCTCGTGTCCTTCTTGACCGGCGTTGAAGAGATGGTCCTCGCCGTTTCAATCAGCTGCACTGTGTCACGGTACACGCCCACATCCTGCCAGTTCACATAAATTTTTTATATATTTAGGATAAATACATGAACTTATGTTGAGCTTTGATGACACCAGATGTTCAAGTGACAAGATGAACACATCTTACTTACCAAAGAAAGGAATCACAGTCAAGAACAAAGGTGATGCATTCTTGTTATTTTTAACTTAGGTAATATGGCATATGACAGATAATAAATGCAGACGCCTCTGCGTTTCTTTAGACAAGAAAAGAAACGTAAAAGAGAAAGCACCCGGTATTCTGGTGCCGTGGCATTTGGTTGGGTCTGAAGAAGAAGGTGGTGGTGGTGACCGTTCAAATGGGGCCCTGGAGAACGAATGTGATCAGAATCGTTCAAATGTTGGTTCGGTTGTGTGAACGTAGGAAATGAAGGTTTGTTCTCCGAGACACACAACGCCGGGTTTGGTAAACCACGTAAACCAACGAATCGTCACACCCGATACACGCTGATACTGATTTGTTTACCGAACCCAATCTGGGCCCTCCTTCTCCTGCTCACTAGCAGCCGATCCACTCGACTCTCATAGCCGGATCCGCAATCACTAGCCTCTATGAACAGATACATTCGGTCTCACCATTCAAACCACCGAGACCCAAAAAGCAAAGAAAAAAAGAAACCACCAAACTCAGCCCCTTCCATTGTCACATCACCTGTTTTTTTCCCATCATCGCAACTAAATATCCCTCCCGTTCCCCTCCTCCCTTGTTCAAAGAAACGAATTATCCTCTTGTGAACCCTAATAAAACCCTCTCCACAAAACACCCCACCCCCACTCCTTCGCACCTCGGCCTTAACCCCCTCCATGTCTATGACTTACCCCCTTGCCATCGGCCCATCCCCTCCTTCTTTCTCCCTCCCTTTTCTTACCTTTTCCTTGCCTTACCTTCTATCCCTTGACTTTTTTTTTTTTATATTCGCCCTTCCTTTCCGCACTCACTCAGTGGGCTGCAGGCCTGAGCCTCATTGGCCTTACAGAAGGGGTCATCCCCGTAGCTATGCCGTTGACAGGGCAAAGCAGAGTGAACAAAGTAGATATTTTGGTGAGTTTGCCATGGAGAGCTTCTGGTTGGTCGACTTACGATGTTCGGTTGTTCGGGCGTCGTGCCAGCCGGTGAAGTGCATTTATTTTTTTTAGAGCCAATGGATTTTAATATTTCGGCAGGTGGTGGTGAAAGAAGAAAAAGATATGCAAAAAGCAAAAGCAAAATCCCTTTCCAGGTAAACGTGGATATTCAAATTGGCACTGACGACAAATGATTAAGCCTTGACAGCTACTCATCCATCCACTTACCCACTCACCTCAACTAACTAATCAACTAACCACCCACCCAACAATTCCTCCCATGTTCCCAGTGCCTTGGGGAAATCGTCTCTTGCATCAAGTACCCTAACTTTTTTGGCATCCCTCCCATCAAGCCCCATCAAGCATCAATCACACTCAATCCGCCGACACCAGTTCAATAGTCTGTAGAGTTCAAACTTTCTTTTGGTATCAGGAGGTGGCCCCGATGCGGTGTGGTACACCATACATAAATACTGTTTTACATGCATATGGGCTTCGATTGCATTAGAGGTTACTGTAATGAAATTGGTATTATTGTGAAGGATGAAGATAATGAAAATGGGAAAATTTCAGTTGTTTGCATAGGCGAGAATGCTCCAGGTCATGTGTGTGCAAATGTTGACAAAACAGGACAGTAATAGCTCTTCATTACTATCTATTGCGTGTATAATGAACTAAATGAACCACAAAGCCAGGTATTGTCCAGCCAGAGATAGGGTTCAAAGTCTAAATAACTCTCATTTGTTAAACAGTCGTTTACACCCACAGGGATAGGCTTGGTTTGAGGGGCAACAGGAGACACGTATAGATTATGGTTAAAAAGCAGGTAGGGTTAAAGACAATGATATGCACGTGATTACGTTAAATGTGATGTGATGGATGTTAACAATGAACATCGCGACATCTGCATCTTCATACCAGAAGTTATAAGTGTTGTTATATGCATTCTTGTCTTTCAATTTTCCAGTTTATTTATATATGTACAACAAATACCATATCTCTAAACTGATACACCAACATCCACTTATCCCAACCCACCGATGACGTCCTCCCGTCATTGGCCAAACCCTGTTCCCTTCTCTCCGGCCATCATGCATCAACCCAGAAATCTTCTCTCCCCCCCCCAGAAGTATCTCTCTATCCCTTCAAAAACACCTACCTGAAAGGGCAATTTAACAAAGATCACTAGTGGGCCCTCACCCACTGACAAGGACCAAGCGGCCTTGTCCTCGTCGTCAGTGTGTGTGTGTGGGGGAGAAAGATTTATATGGGATCTGTCACAGCGATAAGGGAAGGGGGCAATGGGTTACTGGGGGGTTTTACAACAAGGGGGCTGCTTTATAAGATGAGATTGGTTGGAAGGGCGAAAGCGAGAAGTGAAAGTTGTCGGGGTTTGTGTGGGTTTTTGTATTCCCGTAGTATCTCCAGAAGATTTCCATTTGACCAAGATGTGAGGGGAGGTGTTTTTTTTTTTTTTTTTGGGGGGGGGGGGTTTTGATCCAACATATAGAATATGTGTGAAGAAAGGGATGAGGATTTGAAGATATGGGTCGATAATTTAGAGTTCGCGATGAAGACGGGAATTGAAGAGTTTGGGCGGTGATGAAGACATACAAGATGTTGTTTGGCTGGATAATAATTTATATAGTGCCGGTATTTAATGGGAATGAAGACTAAGATCACATGATTGATCACTAAATTGATTACCGATATTCAAGGTCATTCACTGACACACTGACAATTGTTGCTTGACAAGATGTTTAAAATTGTCATGCCAAGTATTCAGCAACCAAGCATGTCGATACCGGGATATCTCATGTTGAATCTGACAGCTTAGGGATCAATGGGCCTCCATAGCTTGTACCTTACGCAATCTAAATTTGACAAGCTCACTTAGTAGTCAGTGGACAGCCACAAAACCACAATAAGAACATTTCACAATTCCGTGAAACATTTTTCTGATCTCACAAATGTAAAACTCAATCTTCAAACCAGTACGACTCTGCTGGTCATACTGTCCAAGAAGAAAAAAAAAAAAAAGGAAAAGTAAATATATCTCAACCCCCACCCCGCCTTTTCGCAGTTCGGCATCTAAAGGATCTCGTCGAAATAACCATGTACTCGCCCAAGTAACCACCCCGTAACCAGCGCCAAATATCGTGTTTCTCTTTCTCTCTCCCGATTCCCAGTACTCAAGTTCCAAGTTCTAAGTTCCTAACCCTCTGTTCTGAAACCATCACTAGTGCCATCTCGGTTAATTACTAAATAAATAAATACTGCAAAGCACTGCAGAGCACAGAGCATTCCCACCCAAACTTCCGTCCACTCAATAAAACGATTAATGCATTGGACCCGACAGCTGGGATTCAAATCGCCACCACCTCGGTCAATCTGCACATCTATATAAATACATAAAATATTCATACTTAAATTATGTATATAATCGGCCTGTAAAAAAAAACAATTAACCCTGATTTGCAAATTGCCGTTCCAGACATGTACAGGTTAAATGAGGGTTAATTGACTTGGTGGCGTAGATTATATGTAGATAGGTTCATCTTCAGACAATGTTTGTTTGCTGCTTGAATACACACACTATATTCTTAATCATAATAGCATTGTCTTAAGAACGACGAAAATTCGGCAACTCATGCCATTAGAGAATATGATGGCTACTTTTCTGCTACTTTCTTAGTGCAAAACAAAAACGTGTTAACGCAGCCACCATGCTGTTGACAAGCTTGTATATAACTCCCCTTGAGCCTTCCCACAATAACATGCCATTTTGTATGGCCTCGATCTCATATTTTCTTTTTTAAATTCTATCTGCGCATCTATAGTCTACGCGTGTAAGAATTTCCCTTTGCCCCCTCCTTTGCATCCATCGGTTTACCAAAGAATAACCCTCTATATTCCCTCGCTCCTCTTCTCGGCCTCGGCCACTCACTTTGTTGCGAGTGAACGTCCCGAACATCCCGAATAGATCCTCATCCTATAAGAAAAAAGAAATAATTATTTCCTAATAAATATCCAACAAGTTCAAGCACGACACACGCAGGCCATACGTACACACGGCCCTCCGCCCCTTCCACCCGCAACATGGGTCTGGTAGACCAGGGTGGGTCATGCCGTATCCACCATTTTCTGTAAGCATCATCGTCAAGATCTCACTTCCATTATTATCGATGACCAACAAGTTGGTCCCCTCCCCCCTCCCAAAACAAAACAAAAGCAACGTCTCAGTGAGGTAAGAAGCCCACACCGTATCCACGGAATGGAAAATGGAAGTGGTACATAGTGATAGTGGTATATATATAATGGGAAACGATAACCACTACCAAAAAAGCCAAATATCATCGCCACATCCATGCCATCCCGAGCTAATTATTGCGCAATAACCTGTCTTCCCAACTTGGCAATTTTCCTAAAGTTGTCCAGCGCTCAGATGGTGGGTGTCGGCCGGCTTGGTCGGTGAGCGGCCTGTGTACGTATAGTCATCGTAAATATATAGGTATATACAAATATATAGTTGATCTGTTTATATAGCCATGGTTTTGTAGAGTGAAAGAGCGAGTGAGGATTGGAACCCTAATGAGATAGGCTATGATAGATTTGACAGGTCAATCTTCCAGGATACAGTGGTCAGAGATGTAAATATACAGCTTATCTTGATATCTCCTGTATGACGGTTAGGATTAAGTAAGTTGAGCACTCACATGATTGTCTATTTAGGTTTCTTCTTAAAAGATCGGGTTGCAACCGGCACAAAATACTACGGTGTGACAACCATCGCCGTTATCTGGGCACATTCCAGTGGAAATACCGGCCATAATCATCCATGATGACTGCATATCCCCCCAAGCCCGGCGGATTGCCAGGCAGCATGCCAGACTCTTTACCTGTGTTGCTCATCGAATGGCCAGACAGAAAGACTCAGTAGATCAGTGGGTGGAGACCAAGGATCTTGGTGTGCTGATATACATGTACTCATGTGTGACAATGCATGGTAGATATTACTGCTTCCGGGATGAGACATGTGTATGGTCCATTCGAGTCTCCTGCGTTGTGACTATGCAGAAGGGGTGATTGTGGGAATGCTGGTGGGAATTTGTGAGATATTGAGGTTTCTGTCGGAGGAATTGAAGTATTTGACTGGTGACTGGTGACAGCTAAATGTTTACCAGGTCTGATCTATTATCAGCATCACTAACAACCTCACGAAGCGGAATACTCCGTTCGGCGCAAGTTCTCTTGCTGATGAACGCTCAAAAAAAGCCAAGAAACATTCAGCTTACCAAAGTACCACCTGCCAATCACCACCACTATCCACTCGAGTTCATCTGCATATCCCCTCTTTTTGCCCCCAAACATGTACCAGAAAATACCCAAAAGACATCAGCGGACGCCGGATACTTGCAGGCACCGAAGTCCAATTCCAATACTTAATTCAAGAAAGACCCCAACCAGAATGCCCACATGACGCAAGTGGGCGAGAGGGGCTGACTTGTTAGATCGGCGGGCGGACGATGCAGGCCAAATGTTGGCTTGGGCATGATTGGGTTAGGGTAGTGACAGATGGCAGATTGATTTTTAGCAGATGAAACATCTCAACGTGCTTTAATTCAATACGTGACTTGATTATGTAGTTGAATTGGTGCGGTGATGTGATGCTCGGGTCGTTCAATGTTGGCTGTGGTTACACCAAGATTATGACTAGCGTAAACGAGAAACGTCGCCTGGCGTAACACACACCAAGAAACTTGCTACCGCAAGACATTCTAAAAGATTCAAGAAAATCATAGACGACAGTAAAAGGTCATGGTAAAGTCTATTTGAGCGGATGACCGACCAGCCGGTTGACCGCTTCAACGGTACATCCTCAGTCCTGACGTTGATAACTCGACATCCCCCAGTTCATTAGCATTAGACTGATGATCAATCTTTGTTGTCCCCTTGTCAACAGGAATTGGCAAGATGGCCGAGTTGGTTATGGCGTCAGGTTAAGGCCGTTCCTTAATGCAGGTTTTCTGATGGAGAAATCCGCCTGGGTTCAAGTCCCAGTCTTGTCATCAAAGGTTCTCCTTTGGGGGATATAATTTTCCTTTCTTGAATCCCTTCAAAAAGGTTGAGGATATGTGGATAAGGAGAGCTACGGAAAGACTGAGATTGCCTTTTTTTTTGTGGCTGTAGGTGTCTCGTCGGGTTCGACCGGGAGGGGAGATCAAGATCGGGGGTTGAAGTCAAGATAGAGTCAAATCGGACCTACTGAATATTGTTCTGGGCGCCATCCATGTAATCGACGTATGAAATTTGTATAAGAAATAACATTAATTTGTGAAACCATGATCTCAGTAAAATGTGTATCAAAAGACGTCAAACACCAGAACTGACCGGTGGTGACCGGATGATGATATTACAAACATAAAGATACCGGAAAGACAAGTGACTGTCCACTCAGCCTCATAAGATATAGTGATCTGAAGTTGATCATGTCATAATTTGGGCAGTTGCTACTAATTGAATGTGAAAATGATTGGTTGAGTAGCTTCTTGATTTGGGCATGGTCATACTTGCCTGTCGTGTCTATAAGAAGGCCACCACTATGAACACAGAAGATACGAAACAAGAGATTTTCAAGATAAAATATAAGTGAAAATCATAAATGCATATAAACTGTTACCTATGTCTTGCTTCCTAGGCATTATCATTCATATCTGGATGGAATCTCAGTTCCGGGACGAAGAGATGTTGGATACCTCCACCGCAGGAACCATGAGAGAGACTCTTATTGCCGCACATATAAGATCTTATGGTATGTCATGATGTTGAGCAGTCCGACTAGAGGTCTTTGTCCATGCTCTGTTGTTACACTGTTGTTGTACGAATTGACTTGGGCCTCTATACGTGACGCCAAACTAAAGGCATAATGTGTGTCATCGATCAACCTATGATTCGGTAGCAGTTAGCCTTATGAGATGATTTGTGCCACAGAAATTTCAGCAATACTCGTTGCATCCTCCGTCTCGTCATGGTGCGAACTGATGTTCCACTGGATAGTATATTCCGGGCCTTCTTTATTACGTGATACCAAGTACTATACAGATGCCAAGAATTTACACATAATTTATCCGCAAAGGAAGTCCGATGAAACTACAATAAAAGAAGCCATCCTCCCTAATCGTTTGACCAGATACACACAACTCGATTGACCAGCAATAAAAAAAACAAGAAAATCGCGACAACGACAGGATTCGAACCTGTGCGGCCGAGGCCATGAGATTTCTAGTCTCACCCATTAACCACTCTGGCACGTTGCCTTGTTTATTACTTAGAGCATAAATACATTAAGCACATTATATTGGAGACAGCAGATTGCCAAAACTGCGTGGTGAGATACAGGAACAGACAAGTATTTTGAATTGCAAAAGATATGACGATGATTCTGATACTTTGGTTTCCACCTTCTTGTTTTTGAGTAAACATTGGAGTTATCTGAGAAATTATTGCTTCTGCACTGGTGACATCGATATGGGCACTCATTATCCATGTATGCCAGCTGTCAACACTTCTATGCAGCTGTTACCTGCCCACAAAATCCCCATCTTTCCGTTAACAACTTAACCGAACCCGGTCTACACGATACTACTTAGCATTTTGCTAATAGTGGGGGAGCCGTCACCCATTAATGGGGATTAATGGATAATTTTAAGCTGCAGGAAGGAGTAACTGGCTGAGAAGGTTCTAGGAGCGCACCAAAGCGAAAAGAACGAAAAAAATTGAGAGGGATTGATTGACGAGGATTGACGATTGTCGTGATTTTGACGAGTGACGACCGGGAATCTTTTTAAAGGGTTGTGTGAATATTGGGGACGTAGAGTCGACATTTTCTTTTTTTCCTTTTTTAGTACATAAGAAACAAAAGAGTAGAAAAAGATGTCTACCACTGTGGAAAAGGTAAGTCAATCTAGCATTGAGGGTATACTTGGCGATGTAGCGTAGTACTGACTAACAGCATGGATAGATCAAAGAAATCGAGGCCGAAGTAAGTGTTCCCAGATGGATGATGACGAGAAGTGGCGGTTAATCTAGAGAGTTTGGAAGGATGTTGTTGGACAATGATACGATGCGATACCACTCGAGTCAACCATAAACGATACTCGGTATACGACACTGTGTCTTCTCCCGACAGCGACTCGCGGAACCTGAATTTTTGACGATACTTTGATACTATGACTGACGACAATATCCTCATCCTCCACGCCAACCTCGACGACTTCCTCATCCTACATACAACCACCTTCATGAATGGCAACCTCTAACTCCACTCCACCAGATGGCCCGTACCCAAAAGAACAAGGCCACCGCCTACCACTTGGGTCAACTTAAAGCCAAGCTCGCCAAACTTAAGCGCGAACTTCTTACCCCCTCGGGCGGCGGTGGTGGCGGTGGCGCCGGTTTTGACGTTGCCCGCACTGGTGTTGCCTCTGTTGGTTTCATTGGGTTCCCCTCTGTAGGTAAATCGACTCTTATGTCCCGGTTGACAGGCCAGCACTCTGAGGCTGCCGCATATGAATTCACGACTTTGACATCAGTGCCTGGTCAAGTCAAGTATAATGGCGCGCCGTTGCAGATTATCGATTTACCGGGTATTATTGAGGGTGCCAAGGATGGCCGAGGTCGTGGTAGACAGGTTATTGCGGTGGCGAAGACCTGTCACTTGATTTTCATTGTGCTGGATGTCAACAAGCCGTTGACGGACAAGCGGGTGATTGAAAGTGAGTTGGAGGGCTTTGGCATCCGGATTAACAAGCAACCGCCCAACATTACGTTCAAGAATAAGGATAAGGGCGGGCTGAACATTACGCACACGGTGCCATTGACGCACATTGACCACGATGAGATCAAGGCAGTGATGAGCGAGTACCGGATCAACTCTGCGGACATTACGATCCGGTGCGACGCGACGATTGACGACTTGATTGACGTATTGGAGGCCAAGTCGCGGTCATACATTCCGGTTATCTATGTGTTGAACAAGATTGATGCGATTACGATTGAGGAGTTGGATTTGCTATATCGGATTCCGAATGCGGTGCCAATATCGTCGGAGCACGGGTGGAATATTGATGAGTTAATGGAGGCGATGTGGGAGAAGTTGAATTTGGTGAGAGTTTACACGAAGCCACAAGGGCGAGCACCAGACTATGAGGAGCCGGTTGTCTTGAGGGCAAACCGGTGCACTGTCGAGGATTTTGTAAGCATCAGTGATCTGAGCAGTAGTGTTCTGCGAGCTTAGGACTAACGAGATTAGTGTAACGCAATTCACAAGTCCATCTTGGAGCAGTTCAAGGCGGCGGTTGTGTACGGGAAGTCGGTGAAGCATCAGCCTCAGCGTGTGGGTCTCACGCACGTGTTGGCTGATGAGGACATTGGTAAGTTGTCACGGTGGCTCATGATGTTATTGTCTATTTGCGGGGTCTAACATGTACATGTGTAGTTACTATCGTCAAGCGGTAAAGGTTGATTATTTATATTTTTTGTGTTTTGCTTGCTTGGGCTACTGTGTGATGGTTGGTGGGTGGTACAAGGTCGTGTAACGCACGGGTTGACCACGATGATGGATGATAGTGACGATGGAGGACTGGCCCTGTGAGGAGTATAAAAATTACGGGAGGCGTTTAACTTTGGTTTTTGTATTTTGGGGTTTGATTTATGGGATGTTCTTGGTCATTTGGTGGAAGAGTAGTCGTGGAAGAGCAAAGGAGAGGAGAGGAAGAGAGTGAATGGGTGATCTTGATAGGCTTGAGGATAGAGAAGAGAGAATACTATCTTGGTCTTGTCTTGCCGCACGTGTACACATATGTTGCTTTGCATGATTAAGAGTTGTGTTGTGTGTTGCGAGTGTATCATTGTGGTGAAGAGTCACACCCACGGACCGCGAGGGTGACATTGGCACGCGTCGGACGTATGGATGCATGGTGAGCCATGAATGGATAATCGATATTTGGATACTCGAATGCCTTATCTTTCCTGGTCTGATTGATGTATACGAATCTGTGATGTGGATATCGCTGCCAGCCCGTCATATCGCGTTGACAGCTCTTGCAGACATGGAATCATTTATTCCATCAATCATACTGTTTGTTGCTTGCTTGCTTGCTTATATTGGTTATATTGGTATATATTTTTATGTCTACAGTCTTGCCATTCGTCAGACTGATAAAAAGCGTATCTCTAGTCGCCGATTATTGATTCCAAAGACGCCCACCCCGTCCGCCTGCTTGATGAGGCCGAAGGGGGCGGGAAGTCAGACAGAGAGGCAGACAGACAACAAGGCGGAACATGTGGTAAATAGACTCTCTGATGTAGACAAGGACAAGAATGGATAAGAAAAAAAAAAGAAGACGACGAGAAAGAAAAGGATGGTTACATGTTGGTTGTTGGTGATGGAAGGGGTGAATCAGAAAGGGGTTAGTGATGCAGGGTGCTGATCATAACTATGGGGAATGAAGAGGAAGTGGAGAGGGAGTCAGAGAGAGTGTGTGCTGGAGCAAGAGTGAGTATGGGTATGAGTCTACAAGTGTCTGATGGTTGTTTGATGGACAAGTTGAGTAATCGGAAAGAATGAAGAGTGGCAAAGGCTAGGGACTTGGTTGGGGTTGGGTGGATTGTCTGACTAACTGACTGACTGATTGATTGACAAAAGGAAAAGAGGAGATGCTGCTGCTGATAATGCTGGGGGATGTAAAGTACTTTGAGTGTGACGTTGGCGGCGACAGCGACGGCGGCGAGAGAGAAAGAGGGAGAGTCAGAGGAAGAAGATCTACAAGAGGAATTCACTGTAAGATGACATAGAGTGAATGTATCAAGGGATATCACTTGTTGTCTACATATGTAGAGTACATAGAGCCTGGAGTCTTTAGTGTGACTGGCACTATATCGTCTCTGTAGTGTAAACGTGGCCCCAATGCCGTACAACTAAAGTATACATCATAAACACTACAGATTAACCACCAATCACAGTCACATCTGGCACAATGTAAATGAGGTATCCCGTATTTTGTGACAAGTTGGGGCTGCAGTTGCCACATCCAGTCCGATCAGTGGATAGGCTTTCTGCATTCACATAGATACACATGCCATAAATAGCCTCACAAATAGAACAAAAAAAGACTCATAATTTTTGCTTCCTGTCGGCATGGTTTCATTGGGGGATAATCATAGAAATTGCCTGTTATGGGATGATGTCTACATTGGCCGTAATATTACCAGAGGACCGATTGAGGTAGGTTCTTGCGGCGGCAGCAGCGGAGGATGATGAATGATGCCTTATATTATGGATATGGACGAGGTGCCGACGAGGTCTTGTGGACAATTGGTTGCGGGCGAGAGATTCCGAAGTTGGTCAGACGGGTACGCAAAGGGCATGTATCGTATCTGTCTGCATGGACATACATACATGTATGCACGTCGAATGGAATCAGAGAGGAAGATGAGTATCGAGTTATCCACACTTGCGTGTGTGTGTGTGTGTGTGTGTGTGGAAAATCCAATCATCCCCACCTGATTCCGGGCCGTCCTCCGAGATCCGCGGGTCTACATCTTATATCATCAAAGTAACGCAACACAACCTGTCATCATAGTCGAGCCTTGTCTCTTCCTCTTTGTCCTCTGTCCCCCTCCCTGATTATTATAGGGCGCTTCCCTCGCCCATCATGTATCATTCCCTTCCGGTGCATCTCTTTGTAGCGGCCACATCGATGATGCCAACACGCAAGCAAGCAAACAAGGACGAGGTCGATAACGAGGTATTTGAGATTATGTTTTTTCAAGGCGGATGTCGGTGTATATTAGATAAGAGAATGTGAGTGAGTCTAGGGAGAAAATCAATGATTGAATAAGCCTGTTTATTTATTTAGCTCAGTTGGTGTGACTGACACTCACATCAACATTCACTTGTGCTCAATCTGGTGCAATCCTTCTTTGTTGCTGCAGTATATTGTCACCCTGTGATCAACATTCATCCCCCGCAGATAACCCTTCCTAGCAGCCAGGACCACGTGCCACGTCTATTTAGTCTGTCACTATTTACCTATATATGCCTGTGTATGTATATAAAGCAAGGGAAAGAAGGGTAAACAGTCTTCACGGTGTGACGAGGCACAGAGGATATTTGGAAGCAAGTTGCATATACATACATAGACACATAGATACAACATAGACATAGCGTGTACAGGTCAAAAAAAAACGGTCTGTACGGTTCACGGCCAAGTCGATTCGAGGGGCCAATCAAAGGCAAGTGGCAGTGATAGTTGATTAGCTACTGGTGGGTGGCGTTCCCCAGAAGGGATGCGGAAGGGTGTGTGTATGTATGTGAAAGGAAAGACGCGAAAGATAAAAGGAGAAGAAACATCAAGGTATGGATGGATGGAGGTCCTCAGGACGAAAAAGAACAAAAAGTAAAGGAAAAAGAAAGAAGTGATTGTCATGATTATGCAGTGAGACAAGATCTAGAACGCATTCAGTATCCAGAGGATGCATTGGAATTCCATTTTGGGTTCTTTTTCTTTTTAACAATGAATATCACACAGTTGGTATGTGTACAATTCTTTAGTGGTGATAATGCAAACTCCCAACACGTATCTATGCGTCGAGTTAATCTCCAAAAAGAATGGTGATGCTCTTCAGCTTTGGTCGGAACTGTAGTCTGATGCTCCTGTCACAAAAGGCAAAAGGGCAATCAGTAGGCAATGGGAAATGGGCCGGCCTTTTGCGGGGACTAGGAGGGGAAAGTTGAAGGGGTGGTTATGGTTGGGGTGAATTTTTAACTGGAGAAGGGGGACTTGAGAGAGAGGCAGTCATTTGTTGGTGAGTGAGGCACTAAGATAACAAGTCTTAGTAATGGCCATGACACTGAACAGCTTCTGTAATGCCTCGAAAGTTCATATAGAATCGATATAGCATTCTGTCCACTTATCAACAACTTTGTATTTATAAAGTTAGAGAATACAATGAATAAACCATCCCAAGCAGATTGCGAGAAATAACGAGCCTTGATGGACCAGTTACATATGTACATACACACACACTCACAAAACCGTCACAGTCACCCGCGCTCCCGTAGGTACAGCACAACTACTGCACTGCGCATTAGAGTACAAACAAGAATCCATCTTCACCAAATACAAACAAGGTGACAACAGAGACACGGGAAAAAGAACGGGCTAGATTGGTGTAATGGGGGGCTCAAGTCGTGTAAATCCATCAGCTCGGCGGGAATAGTGGGCCATGGGTTGTATTGGATTTGGGATGGTAGTGGTGGGGAGTGGAGGGGGGAACAGGTGATGAGGGAGAGGGCTATAGGAGGAGTGCATATAGGGTGAGGTTTTGGAGAGTGAAGTCCATGAGTCTGGAGATGTTATCTTTAGTGGTGAATCAGTGTCTGGTGAGTAACCTTTTGTCTTTGTGAGTTATATACATAATATCTTCATGGATAACACGCAGTATAGAGGTACCTGTTGTCTAAATATCTGATTTTTCCCTCTTCTATCACCATGCAATATCACCACGTCAGCTTCTTGCAAGAAAACGAAAACGAAAATATATGGCCGTATCTGGTCCCCCAAGATACAAGAAACAGAACTAGACAAAACGAGAATGATTAACAGAAAAGTTACTTGTTTTGGATAGAATATGACATCTCAGATTCATCTATGCTTTCTTTTTTTCAGTTTCTATGGGGCAAATGGCGGGTTGACAGAGTGAATGTCCAAGGCAGCTTGTGATGGATGGCAGGAAAGGAGGAGGGGGGGGTGTTTGTTGTCTCGGGAAGACGAGGAGGAAGAGGAGACAGAAAAAGAGGAAGAAGGTGGTTGTGTTGTGACGGAGTTTCGGGGGAAGAGTAAGGCAAAAGTCTGACCTTTGATGGATCGTGTCTCGTTTGTGGTACATGTACATTCACTGTGTGCATGCAGACAAATGCGCAGCTTATATGAATGTGAAATCCTCTGCATGTCTTTGTCTTTGTCTATTTGTCAATTCGATCGTCTAGATATCCAAGTTCACTCACAGAAATCACCAACTCAAACACAGGATACTACTAACTTGCTTACAATCCATGCTATACAATCTCGGCCTTTTTTTCTAACTCTCAATAAACTTTCCCCTCCCCCGGGTAAGCATCTCGGCTTGACATCACACACCACCACCTGGCCATCTACAGTGGACGGCAACAGCGGCTGCCACCTCGCCAATGTCCTGTAGTTGTAATGCATGCATCCTACTCGTCCACCCAAAAGAACCCTTCCGTGATATTGAATCTGAATAAATTCGTAACCATGAAATTATCTCCCATACAATTATACACTAATATAACTCATTAGATATCCAAAATAAGATAACCCTCAAGTAGCCGTGATAGCAAAAGTGGTACCAAGCGAGGCGATGGCAGGTTATGAGGGAGAGCAAGTAACCTGTATATATATATATATATATATATATATATACACCTATTAGGCACTCCCATGTGGCGTGCTCGCTGCGCACAGTCGTTGGCATCGGTTCAGGGACGGGGAACATGGGAATATTCCGGTTTTTCAAAAAGGCTCGCTACAAGAAATCAACAAGCAAACTATGCCACTTTGATATTGTAGTCCCTGGTCTGGGCTATAAAGCACATATTTTAATGCCATCATCTCATATCCTTTTATGTAGACATGGCATTTGTGCTTGCCCAAAGTCGTATCATCCAGACATGTATATAGATACATATAAAAATCTACAAAGTCAAGATTATGACTTAAATATCAATACAATGCTTATCTCCTTTTCCTTGTCCACATCCATACATGCACGACGTCCGTCCGTCTGTCCATCAGTCCGTCCTATCTGCATGGTCTCCCAACCGGCCTGTGCCAGCCCTGGCCTGTCTGTCCACTTTCAACTTTGCAGCATGCTCGTGCTTGCTGATTAACACAAGCCTACGGGTCTGCCTCTTAGATATATACCACGGGCTTTTTAGTGCTCTGGGCGTCCAAACTGACAGATGGAGATCGGAATGTGTCCGGGTTTGAAAAAGGATCAGTGGGGGGATTACAGCAATAGTGGAAAAATTTCCCTTTTCTCTTGATTTCTTTCTTGCCCGCGTTGCAGAACGAGTGGGACGCTAAAAGGGATGTTTGTGCAATGGAACATTCAGGTTTCGGGAGGGTTGTTTGGTGGACAACCGTTTGAATCATGTGTCAGTTGAGTGTCAAGTTTCCTTTATCTGTCTGTCCGTCTGTTCAAACATTTCACAGACATGCCAATTTTTGTGACAGTCATCAATATCACGTTGTCTCGGGAGCCTGCTTGCCGTGGGGTATTTTGCCAAAAGGGTCTTTCCTCTTCCTGATGTAAGAGACGTCGCTACGAAAAGGCGATCTTCTTGATGTTGTCTCTTTCTCTCTCTGCACCTCTTCAAAAGGTAATTTGACAGGAGATTTTTATTTTTGAAAAGACTTTCTGAGAAGATGCCCGCTAGATAAAGGCAACATCAGCACATGCATGCTCTAATACCAGGCAAAGTGCCCAACTATAACATGGCTCGCAACATATTCAACACTGCCAAGTCCATTTACCCTATTTTCCAATCCCTAGCATGTATGTATATTTCTTTTTTTTTTTTTTTTTTTTCAACACGTCGGCCATTTGTCTTAACAACCCTTTCCTCACACACACCCCTCCCCCCAGCCCACAGTCAATTTCGTATACTACCATTCCGTCCCGGGTCCTCCCCCGGGGTCCTTTTTTGTTGGTTTGCGCCTGTCTCAGTCCCCGTGGGGTGGGGCTCAGGCCCATCAAACGCGTTAGAGTAGCAGTGTTGACAGCAGGTTTCTAGGTAATTGTTTAATCAGAGGATATTGAGAAAGGAAAGGAGGGAACGGGTTTCATGAAGTGCAAAAACGGGTACATGATACAACAGTATTTCTGTTGTTTCCTTGACTTCCAACAAGAAAAAAAAAAGGTTATATACACATGAATTTACTTAGTAAAAGGCCGTTTGCCCAATACTCACATGGCTACTAAACAGGAAATAACAAGATACTCGAGAGCGCAAACATCTGATGTCGACACGAAAATAGAAAGAACTCCATGCATTTGTGCAACGTTCATAAATAAAGTCTTAATTCCGCAAGTTCCCTGTCTTTGGCCATCTCCACTGTGACTCGTAGCGTTTAGCATATATTAAGTGCAATTAACTGAAAGAAAGAGTAGTAAAGATCTTATGTATACATAAATTGATGTACTTGTTTGTTTGCACATCGAGTCGGTGTAGCAATTTAAAAGTAACCAGACACAGTTTTATCGTTGCCGTTGATCTTCCCTCCCTCCCGTTCCGTCCACTGACGAACCGAACCACTGCTGTCAACCACGTTCACAGTTGCAGCATCACAACTTTATTTTATTTTCTCTCTATGACCGAGTAAATCGCCGAGTGATTGCTCGAGTGCTCAGTACCCAATGCACAAATTCCTTGTACGACATTTTGTGACCAAAAGCGGGTAATTTAGCCTCAATAGTTTGTTGTGGTTAGTTTGTGTGATAAAAAAAAATCAAGAGTTGAAAATGTAGACTCTAAACTATAGGGATAACCGGTTTCGGGAAGAAGAAAAGGAAGAGGTATGCACCGGATGTGAATATGTCCGAATCTGGCTAAATGTATTTACTTGATATTTATACAATAACTGCGGAATGAACAAGAAAATCAGGAATGTGGAATGTGGAATGTGCAAGCACATGGCCGCAGACGGTTCGTAGCCGCAAGAACATTTTCACACAAAAGTAGTAGCGGCAGATTGGTTCTCCCTTGCCTTGAGCGTGGGCGGATGAACACGCACGGACGGACAGACTGGGAGGTGATGGCAATGTGGGAAGCGAGGAAATGGTAGAAATATGGGTGGATGTATCTCTGCATAAACCAGTTCTTGCCTTGGATTACCACTTTGGCAGTCAGTAGCCTGTGAGTGTGTCACGGGGAGGGAAATCGCAAATCGGTCCCTTTGCCATATGCGTCCAACGAGAAAGCGAGGAGCCAGAAGCTTATTTGATGTTCGAGATTCGATATTCGACAATGCATGCATGATGTGCGAACTCAGCTCTTCTTTTTTTTGGTTTTCCTTACATAAACATGCCTGCTGTTTGCATGGGACAAGTGCATTATCATTCCGCCAGCCGGCCGAGCAATCTTCTTTAGCCGTCCCTCCGTCCATGTCCATGTCATATCATATGCTTTGCTCCCCATAATGTCTGTAAACGCCCGCCGCTGACATCTCTTTGACTACTCGTTTAGTAAGATTTTCTGGATAGTCATGTCGCTTGACCAATGCAGTATGCAAGAGCGTTCATCAATTTCCCCGCTGGCCCAGACAGGAAAGTGATGGCAGGGTATCATGACAAATTCGAAGGGTGATGGAGGTGGGGAACTGGGGGAATGATGCGGATCGGGAAGGAAAGGATGGAAGGGAAGGCGAGTGATGAGGGGAGTGGAGGAGGAGGAATGGGCATGTGATGATGGGGTGTGAGGTTTGGGGAATTACTAGGTGCACGGCAAAACGATAGGTACTTGCAAAAACCAGCAAAAAACAGCCCTGGTCTCAGTTACAGCGCACTGATAATTTTGGAACTATAGTGGACTACCCTTCTGTAGATGTGGCATCTGCCTATAATGACCAGTGTAGGGTTATAACCCTATAGTGTAAAATTCATGTATACAAAAAAAATCAATATTGTATATTGTCATTTGAAAACTCTATGAAGAATGTTGGCTATTATCAATTAAATAATTCGAGACCAAAAGTTTAAAAATCATATAATAAAGAATTTAACAAGTAATCTAAATATAGTCACCATTTTAAAATATTAATATTGGTTGATTTTATAAACAATGTTAAAGTTAGTAGTTTTGGACTTCAATTTTTTTCAAAGGTTAAAGCCCTGGCACAAGCAAGAAAAAATGATGTCATAGGCTCAAAATGCTATGTTTTCAAATGGTTATAATTCATGATCTAGTAAAGACTACATGATAAAAACAATAGCATAAGAATATAAAAACCCAGAGAAATCCAATGATACTCATTTCATCTTATCATTATTGATGTTGATGAAGTTGTAGGTCTTTACTTTTACTGATATGGGCTAATTTTTTGTGATTTTTACAAGTACCTTTCGTTTTGCCGTGCACCTAGTAATTCCCGAGGTTTGAGGTAAATAAGGTGATGGGCCTTTTTTTTTCTTTCTTTTGCGGTAGTGGAGATGGGGATGGCCTCGTTTAGAGATAGTGAGATGGAGTAGAGTTTAGTTTATCACTAGTCGTGGAGATGTGGCCAGAAGAGAAGAATATGGTGCGCCAAATAAAATAATACTCGTAAATTTCGATTATCCTGCTGTGTGTATAATACCTGGCACAATATAGTTCTTTGATATAGATAACGCCATGTTTAAGCATGGTCACAATCAAACTGGATTTCTCACTTATAAAACACAAATCATTTTATATCCCCATCAGTATTTCACTAAACGAAACACTCGACATTTGAGAATCCAGTTGAACCGACCAAGTGAGGTTAATAACAGGCTTACATATCATTGTCGTACAGCATAACAAACGCCTCCGCAATTCATATTCCGACAACCACTGATCTTGAGAATTTAAATATTGTTTCACGACGACTGTGTATCGTTCGATGTACAATATTATTTACTGTGATATCGATTGCAATATATCAGGCTACATATTTATAGATTTAGATATATGGAGAACGCCAAGCGGTGATTGCATTGTAGTGGCCTCTTAGAGTTTGAGATTCCACAACACAGATAGGGCTTTAGCTCTGTGCTCAAATGGGGATATTGTCGTGATATCTACAATGTCTTGGATAAAAATACTGTCTGGGGCTATATATAAGGATAAGGCACAGAGATAAAGAGTTACTAGTTTCTCTAGTTATTCTGGAATACGATAGAGCAGCGGACCTCGATGATGGAAGAAGGTGAAGAAAATTACGGACTTGTTTCGGGGGTTGTAAGCAGAGACAGACGGGAAGTCTATGTAAAAGTTTTTGAGGACTTGATGCCTTAGTGAAGGTATTGAATATCAATATTATTCAACGATGATATCTAGATAGATACTTCCGTGACCCGTCGGCGGGTTCCGAATAGATGAACATGTGTATATGTGTCAAAATATTTGATGTCTGTGTTATCTATGTGCATGTGTAGGATGTAGGTGACTTGTTCCTGCCTAGAAGTGGAGATGATAGCTCGTTTTTTAAAAAAAAAAAAAATAAATCAGGGGTTCCTAGGTGCATATGTCATCTGTTCATGAGGGGAGATGTGACACTTCGTGCTAAATGGCTAGTCACATTTTATTTTTATTTTTATAAAAAGAATCTTGTATAAATCTCTGAGCGAGGTTAATTGTGCAGTCACACATGCAATGGTGACATTGTGCTTCTCCATTCCAAGTATGCATTATCCATAAACAGGACCACAGCAACATGAGACGAAAGAAACAGCACGTGAATAGTCAAGCAAACAAACGTAAACATATACACTATATAACCCAGAGATAAAGCCCCCATTTTCTGCCCATAGCAAAAACATCAACTCTTATGATACAGCCCGCGAGTCACTGAATAAATCGGGATACCTCGGGTTGATTATGTTCAGCACAGGGGCAGCCGACTATTTGACTATATAAATATTTATCAGGCGGACGAGGGCAAGGTGTGCTGAGAACCAGTCACAGTCACTCATCGGTCGGCAGGAAATTGTGATGACGGCAGTGGATATGCATGATGTGCACCTCATAAGAGGCATATAAGCGGATATTTTGTGTTTCTTTGCTCTAGATATGAGTTGGAATATGGTCTATTTTTGAGAGGCGATCAGCTCAGTTTAGACATAGTGAATATTCAAAAAAAAAAAAAAAAAAATACAGCGAAGTTTTCTACTTCCTCCAACGTAACTCAAGCACACGCTCCAAACCTTCCCAATTCCTACATTAGCGCATATCCCCCCATTTATTTCTTGTCCCTTTCTCCCGAGGCTTGCTAAAAACCGCTATATCCTGTGTAATGCCATTTTTTTTTAGCATGATCTTTTTTTTGCCTTTTGACCAGATACACCTTAGAGGTGCTTCCATGACTAGAAACCCTAGGGTGCTTCATAGTCTGAGTAGGATTCACACATGCTACAGTATAATGTATAACTAAAAAATATGTTCATTTGCCAAATAAATACTAAATAAACTAAGTATTATACCTGAATATGGAAGATATACTAGATAGCAATTGCTATTGCTATGGTAATTCCATGAAGTATCCATAATTCTAGCAGCCTTGAGCACGCCAAAGCATATACTCTATAAACTACATCTATATCTCCAAATTATTTACATTTTATTGAATTACCATGATATCTTCATCAAGCTGATTGATCGAACCAGGAATGTTGGCAATAGCTCCTCTGGCGTTTTACACTTATTTTCTCTATTTGCTATATATGGTTCATTGTAGGAAGGTACCTAGGAGGTAATCTAGTTTGGTTACTATGGCCCTACAATGGCATCCTGGAGCAGGAGGTGGTGGCAGAGTAGCTGGAACAAGATGGAGTATAGGGTAATGGTGTTATTAATGGAGTTTCTGGTAATAATGATTTGTTCTTCCTCTATGAGGTATCTATGGAGTGGGAAGCTTCTAGCAATATCAGACTTGTGGTTATGTGCTAGGATGTCTTTTTTAGGGATGAATGAAGTCAAATCTCCATTTCCTCTAATTAGACTAGGTGCTTTTTAAGATATAACTATATAGGCAATTGAGTTTCCTTGATTTGGATTATTGCTTTCCATTTTCCTTAGATTCGAAAGCTATTCCCTAGGAGAAACTATACTCATGATATTGTAACCTTATACTGTGACGTAGATCTGGACTTTCTAAGAAACTAGTAGAGTAGAACTATCCAACCAATGCTTAGTAGTATATAAGGCAAAATAATCAAATAGGTATGATTCATTACTAGGGATATTGAAGTCATCTAAGGTAACATCTATAGATACATAGAACCATTAAGCCATTAGACCACTATGACTAATGAGAATATAATTTGGGTCTTTATAATCAATTAAAATATCTAGAGAATCATATCTCATAGTATTAGGAGATTCAGGTTTGGGAGTATCAGGGCCCTAAGTGTCAGGAGCTCTATGATTAGGAACATCAGGATCAGGAGCATTAGGAGCTATTTGAGTATTGATGGTAAAATATTTAGGTATGAATGGTATGATAAGACATTCAATAGGTTAAAAATGGTATATATACTTAATTATCTGGTATTAAGATGTCTAGAGGTTTATTATTCACTGGATAGATGCATTTTGCAATATATCTTAATTATCATCATCATATACATGCAAGGAGACATAGTGTCCCTGCTTTTTTTTTTGGCACATGGAGGACTTAAGGGCTTGCTGCTATAGAATTACCTCGAGGACATTTCAGGACGTATCTAGGGTACTCCCAGTAGGAGGTTGCATTTGCTCCACAAAAGGATCATACTAAAAAAAATAGTGTTACACAAAAGGGTGTTTTTAGCAGGCCTCCTTTCTTCCCGCCGCAGCCCGATTCATGATTGTCCATTATCCCGATAATCGAAGCATGGTTATCTCTGTTTTTGCAGTCCTCTCCTATGGCCAGCTGACTTGTCCGTTCCATGATTTAACCCATGAACCCCCCTCTGTTTTGTAATCATAAATAACACTTCCTCTTCTTCTGTCTTCGGCCTACGCTATCCCGACATCGACCAGGATCTTTTCCGGCCCCTCTTCCGTGCCACCCTGCTCCACCTGCCTCCCCGACCAGGAAGGCAATCCTATCATGCGCTGTAGGGAAGAGGGGGTGGGTGATGTTTCATTCTGGCCGGCCGGTCTGTCTGTCTGGCCTAGAGGTCGGGTTGTTTGGATGGATGGTTCAAATAGGGTTGTATTTGCTACATGACACGTTGCGGTGGACGGGGGCGGGGGTGGAGGGGAGGGGAGAAGAGCGAAAGGGGGAAAGGGACTTTGGGGGTGTTTTCTGTTCAAGTGAGATATAGTGATATCAGCAGACATAACTTGGACGTTGGAACTTGAATATGGGGATGGTCAAATCTTGATGTGCTTGTGTGATCTTTTTAGAGTCTACAGAGTTATATACTGCTCAGATGCAGAAAACCCAAATTCGGAAAACAATGAATGGGTGGGTAACATTGGACCGTGGCGAACGGATCTCCAGTTTCCTGTTTCGCCGCCATCACTTTTGGCGCCTGCACCACCGTCAATCCGCCAACCACCATCTTCCAAATCTCGTCCAATGAAATCACTGGATGCTCTTTCTGTCTGTATCCTCTTTAAATGATATCAATTTGTTTCTACATATATAGCCTTTTATACACTGATGTGATGGCGATGGCTCGAGTTCTTAGGTTCACGGGCTCACGGGATCACGGGCTCACTGGTTGAGCCTATAGCTTGATGACTTATACCTGTTGTGATACATCGCTTGGCCAGGTTGTTCTTACGGAGACGACGACAACAGGTTGAAGTTGGAGTCACTTCACTTCACTTGGGTGGATAGGGAAATCAGGGGTGGAGATAAATAAGCATGAATATCCAAGAGCTATCGCCAGATGCAGCTGGTGATGATGTGCCCGCCATCTCGATTGAGCATCAAACTTCCGTACACAGAACAGTTAATTTGACAATCGATGTCATTAGTCATTGGCTACTATAACCCCCGAGAACCCTTTTGTCTTTGGCCTTCGCTTACAATACCCTGGTCGTTCAATTCGGAAATTACTTCTTCTGCCCACGGCGCCTATTCACAGCCCACAACCCACACGCAGTCTGGCACTCTGCCAGCACCATGGAAAAATCACTATAATCACCATATTCATTTACACCACCATCATCGCCATCGCCATCGTCATCGTTATGTTTATCTACAGTAAGTACATATATACAAGCAAGTATATATGAATCCCCCCCAAGTAAACAGTACGTTGACTCGTCCTTTTACTCATATCAAACAACACCAGCTGAAATTGTCTCGTGATGTCTGGCCTCAGTCTGCCCTTGGGGGCCGTGGCGGGGGGTAGGCCAATAGCCATATGCAGAGGCTATACAAATACAATCTTAAATAGACACTCCCAAACCCTACTGGACCCTGGGACTGAGGATGGATGGATGGCTCCTGGCGGTTATTGGATTTTGGATTGGCAGTGAAAATGGCGATAATGTAGTGTATGGGAAAAGAATAGGAAGATATATCTGGTGGGGGTGGACGAGCTGAATGCAGGGCTTTGCTGCTTGTTGTTAAATGGTTCACGACACT
Source organism: Ambrosiella beaveri (assembly GCA_030294605.1). Taxonomy (NCBI): domain Eukaryota; kingdom Fungi; phylum Ascomycota; class Sordariomycetes; order Microascales; family Ceratocystidaceae; genus Ambrosiella; species Ambrosiella beaveri. Next base: position 158,381 of record JARQWA010000036.1, read on the forward strand.
GGTGATGTCAGAGGCTGTTCCTCATGGTACTCAGGAAGGGAGAAGTATGAGTAAAGGATAATAGAGTCCGGTAATCCAGACACAGAGCAGGAATATATTCCCATGATGTCATGACAGGTTCTTTTCCATCCAATTGCCAGCCCTCCCACCTTTTCTTCCTGCAACCCGCAAACTAACCAATAACCTCTCGACATGGCCAACTCCTCATGAATTAGGATTCTTCACCAGGCAGGCAATCAGTTAGTCCTGTGAAGATTTTGCAATGGGTCTTGACATCATATGTTGTGACCTATCATCAGACATGTCCACAGTTATGCCACGTTGCCTGAAGAGAGAAAAATATATATCAAAGCATGTGAAAAGGGGAGAAAAGTTGGAGGAATTGGCGGGGTGTCGTTAAGACGTGATGCGAGGTTGTGGTTGTGATGGTTGATGATGTAGTGTTTTATAATATTTTATGCACAGATGTTCAGGAACATGAGTGTTTGAGGGTTTGCTGGGCTAGGGTTGTCACTGGTAGGGATAAGTCTGGTTGTGTCCAGTGTTCACATAAACGTATTGTGACACAAAGAACCACTTTGATATTGAAGTTGATATCTGTCTAAACACAAGCTTTACTTGGAGTTAATTGCAGAATCTATGTTGGTATCGTTGTGAATACATCTCATCATACTGAACCTGCATAACCATCATGATACCACAAACCGAAAAAACAAAAAAGCAAAAGCAAAACCAAACACACACATACATACACAAAATCTCCACACCTCACCCAATCCCTACCTCCATCCCACCAGCGCTTAACCCCTTCACTCATCCCCTCCCTTCCATTTCCCACTGCGACGCTGCCTTGCGTGTATCCACCCCCATCATCTTTATATTTTCTTTTTTTCTGCATCTAGACTGACTGAGCACTCTTGTTGCTGATTGGCTGGTGGTTTAACGGACTGTACTGATACTTGTGGTTATGAGACTTTCTTTGCAGTTTGCGGTGCTGAAATTGTTGATTTTTTTCTTAACCATACAGCATGTCCCTTGAAACTGTGGTCCTTACATGCCGTGCTACCTTTCCGGGATACAGGCATAATGGACTGGATGTCCATTCATATACAACTTGCCATTTGTACTACGCAGCGGGCCGAAAGGTAAGTAAATTGGCGTTGTGGAATCACTCATTGCCACTGATACTGATGACTTTATTTTTATATTTTGTTGTGTTGTTACCTGGACTTGTAAACTTGTAAGGACCTACAGGCGACAGCCGAGCTTGGTTGGTACTTTGGAGAATTAGATACTCCATTGATGTGTGTTGTATCATCCATGAGCCATTTATGATTGCAGTAAAATGAGATATTCAGCCCGCAAGTGCCCTAAAGAACCAGATAGGATTTGCTTTTCTGAAATGGTGATATCATCAATATCCAGGCAAGGTGTTGTATTAGGCTGCTGCACTTGCCTTGTTGGGGAGAATGATATTGATGTGCACTGGGTGCATTGATTGATGTCTTTTTCTTTTATTTTTTATTGTCTTTTTATGTCCAGTGAACGTGTACATATCTACATGCAGACCACTGCAGATTGACTATCTAAAATGGTTGGCAACGTCACAGCAAGATGAGACGACACATGACGAAACAATGCGGAATTCAGTCCTGGCATTCCATGATACGGCCGTGCGAGCTGTCTGTCAGACGCTGGTATTGGGTATTTCACCTTGTAAATAAGGGCAAAAGATTATCACTGGGAGTCATGCGTCAAGTGTCAATGTCAGCTTTGGAGAGAGAGACTTTGATTTCATTGCCTTGAATGTGGCCCATCAGTTAACAAAGGCACTTGTATAATTTGTCTACATATAATCATGTATATGTGGACTTGTGTCCAGTCACATTCAATGTAACTGTAAGCCTGATGAGATTGTGTGTGTATTGACTATATTCAGCCCTGAATGCCTGTATGCAGGCATAAAGAAAGAATAGTTGATGTCTTCGATCATCAACGTCATCTTGATGTATATCTTAGCCAAGACAATTTTCACAGCTAGCTCACCACTCCTGTGGTCTTGCCCTGCATTGATCACTCTAACTAGAGTTCTTGCAGTAAGATGACACATAATCTATGTGTGTGAAAGCTCTTCACCAATTAATTAGATCAATATATCATGGTGTCCAGTTTGGGAGTACAGCATTGGTCCACCAATAAATGTACATTGATAAGATGTGGTGTTCATCAAATATATAAAAATCTGGCAGAGATGGTAGAAAACAAGTGGTGTCATTGGTGGGATTTGAACCCACTGTTTCTTGAAGAGCTGCATAATGCTCAAGAAGCCTGCCAGGAGTAGTCTTTTGTCTACGCCACAGGCCAATCTTCCCAGATATCCCACTAGCAAACCACCATTCTCAAATCTTATAAACCCCAGTCTATATCCCCGTCATCCTAATTAATAAGATGCAACCCCATGAGCTGTTATCCTTTTTCGTTGATATCCCCTCCCAATTTCGTAACAGGCCCCCGTCCACCGTCTACCAAGTACACCCCTCCCTGGAAGTTGTTCCTCGTGTCGTTGCATTGATTAGCCCCTACCTGACAGGCGTTTTTTTTTTCTTTTTCTTAGTGGTGTTCTTTGGTATACGTGAATAAATAAATACACATGATAAGAGCTTTTCTTTTGGACTGTGAATAAAACACACTATATAACTATCTACACAGCTGGCCCGACTGTCGCCACAACCTCCGCTACAACGTGGGAATGAGGACAGCAACTGTTCATGATAAGTGATATCAATCCTATAGCCAGAGTTGAATGGAATTATCTGATATGAAGGGTCTTGGACCAGCCGTATAATGTGACATCTACAACTGAAAAAAAAAAAAAAAACAATTCCATGCTTTCATAAGTTCGCCATCACATAGCTATCGACCATGGGCATTGTGCAAGCGAGTATATAGTAACCCTAGTAGTTGCCTTAATACCTTTGTATGAAAGGTCTTGATGGATTATTCCACCTGAGAAATTTCATCATTGGTCTACTTTGGAGGCATCGTCGCTCAAGAGATCAAGAGCCTGATGCAGTATAATGTAATCTGCCACATCACTTGTCGATTTCTCAGGCAGGAACTTGGGCAAGGTATCTTGATATCCGTGCGTGTCTCGCCCCTTTAGTCTCATACCAGAAATCAGAAATATCTAAATGATTCATTGTCATTCACTTTAGCTTTTTTTTTGACATGGTAGGCGGACAATCGTCTCAATTCAGCCCCCGTCAGTCTTTCCGGTCCTTTCGATGCGATGGCCCGATGGTGCTGGTGCTGGTTTCTCCCCTTTGGGACATCATCGGAAGCACATAACCTTTCTTTATTTCCATCATCAACTTTCACTCCTAAATATAAATGTTCTTTGAACTTGTTGTCGTTGCGTTCGTCACATTGGATCTCTAGGAATCTCTAGGAATGGCCTATCTCGTCGTAAGGCGTCCCTTATTTCACAACCAGAAGCTGACAAAGATCACTTACCCGCCGAAGTTTCTCTCTCTCGCCACTATATAGATAGCACTTGGTTTTCTTTGTCATCATTTCGAATCCGGAATGGCCCAATAAATAACAAATAATGCCTTCGTATGTATACAAGTGCAGTTTCGGAAGCTATGCAAGTATCAGTTAACCGAACAAATGAATTGAGCTTAGTCTTGCTCTTCCTCTTGCTTCGCTAAACAAGCACTCTAATCTTCTATTGGTTGTCCGCAAGCTATGGATTTCTGGCCAATCAGGACCCTGCGCTGGCACAACCACGATCATAATCGCCCGGGGGGCCTTCTCATTTATTTAGGCCTCGTTTGGTGGATGTTCAAGGAAGAAGGTGTCAATGTTAGATCAGTGAGTGACTATGTACAGTCATGACTATTTAAGCTGGCCGCGACAAGCTTGAGGTAAATTTCGAGAAACCCCTACATCATACCTCTGGAAGAAAACATTTTTCATACCACAATAGCTTATCTTAATAAATATAAATTGTTAAATTTGTAGTTTAGCTATTTTGTATTTACTGGATTTATGTCATATTTCCTTAATATCATTATAGATATATATTCTGGAATTGCAAATAGAACCTTTGATTAGAAGGTATTATCTCAAAACATACTCATTTTGTTTTTGTAGAGCTATAACTATACCGCCACTTGACGTTAATATGAAAACAAAGCATGCTCAGATTCATAATTAACTAGATTAACTTAGATATGTTTTTTTCTTTCTTTTTAATAAGGTTCCGAGTAGATATATATATCTAAAATTGACCCTAGATTTAATGAAGGATGTGCTTTCAGGGCTCTACTTTTAAAGCTGAATTTAATCAGATAAATATCTATAGAATATAAAAATATTTGGTATGATGAGAAAGGGAAATGGCTAAATACTTATATAATCGCAAATTTGGGTGGATTTATTGGGGTTTGAAGTATATATGCTTGATCTTTGGTAATGGACCAAATAAAATGAAATTTCTCACAAAAATTCGCGGCCCGCTTAAATGTTTGGCACTGTAAGTGAGTAGGCCTTTGATGTGCGTTAGTTCGTGAGAGTTTGTCGTGGCTTGTCCTGAATCCTTTTTTTTAATCTTGTCTCTGCCATTTGACCGGACGGGGAGTCTGGCCTCTTGGATAAATCAAATATCAAATCATGCCAACTTCAGAGCCGCGATGGACCGAAGGAAATAGTGCTGACATTGACCCCACTAACCATCCGCCAGATTCACACTTGGCCCTACAACGAACGAACGGATTTAGTCCTATCCATGGGCCGAATTGGGTTTCTCTGCTAAATATATATGTATATATATACAATAACTATACATAATTTAACTTTATCTCCATAAACTCGCCCAGCTTGTTTTTTTGTCTTCATGACTAGACAAATTACAAAGCGTATGAGTCATCTATGGCCGAACTGTGGCAAGAAAAGGAAAATCGACATGACCCATCTCCGATTTCATTGGTCGCATCTGACCCCGTCCAAACGCTCTTTAACCGGTATATTTTAACGAAACCCAAAACCCCAGCAAAAAAAGTTAAATATTTTTTGTCTTTCTCTCTTTCTCTCTCCCTCGGAATCCCTCTTTGCTCCTCCTTGCATGCATGCATTCATCCATTTACCAATATACAGAACTCTTATTCTATCAAGGTGATCGTCACTGGGAATGCGCTTGTTAAGCTTGTCAGTTTCAAGCAAAACAAAGAGGACAGCAGGGCACACAGCAACTGGCTATGGCGCTTTTTCCGATGGACTTGTTAAGGGTCTTGAACGCGGTTACAGGTGATGTCAAGTTCTTTTGATTAAGAGATGATTAACCTTGGAGTTAGGTCAAAGCTATCAAAACTTGGTCTACTACACTGTACTTGGTGTCATATCTTGCATGTACTGGATCTCATCTTGATACCTGGACGTTCCCTTACGCTGTATCACGAAACCATCAGTGGTACCACCACGAGCACAAGCATAAGTATATCCTCTATCTGTCTCGGCCCCGGCCCCCTACATGTGAACTCCTCATCATGTCCCTTGAGAAGCTCACAGTCTGTCACTTACATATGCCCCTGTATATCGTCTGCATGCCCCCGGAAAGCTTTGCCCTGATCCCAGAGAAGCAGAGACAAGATGAACGAACAGGATGGCCATCAAGATATATACGACGATACCAAAAACAACGGGCAGCGACACGGTGACAATTATTTATGGCTTTGATGACATGTCCTCCCGTAGTTTATGAGTTTATTGCTGTGGTAATTCCTGAGAATGTAAATACATGTGTGTCTTTGCCTCTCCGTGTTATACCGTGCCGTGCCGTGAGAGAAACATTTTGCCGTCGGGAAAATCGGGAATATTGTCTTGTTCCGTTTGTATGTTTTGTGTCTAAGTTGAACTGGCACTCTCCCGACTATGCCAGTTTACTTTTTTCTTTCTATTGACAGTTACTCTAACGCGTCGTCAGATGGGTAACTTATCCATGTATCAAAGTACGCTACATTCAACTTTTGCCTGCCAGAGTCCGCCCTCTTTCTTGCTTGCTCACTTATTTAGTCAAACCAACATGTTGCTCTGTATTATCTCCAAAAATTGCATTGTATATAACCAATATCTTTTTCTTTATATTCATAATTTATTATATTTTTCTTTCCCGCAAACGATGATATTTTATGCAAATACACCATATTGGGAGCTTGGTATATACATTCCTCCATAAAAATACAAAGAAAATTAAAGCAAAATGGGCCAAGGTCGGGACCGGTTGGTTATGCAAGATAATTTTTGGAGGTAAAGGTATACCAGCTTCCACAGAGTTTATATTTAACTATTGGCTGGAGTCCGCCTGCCTGTCCGTGTGTCCGTCTGTTTTTTCTTTTGTTAGCTCGAGAGAGCTAAGGGTTTTGCCTGTATAGGAATGCTGGGATATATAAACGAGAGAGTAAATAAATATACATGTCGAATAGGCTGTCATATTTTGATATACATATGCGCAATATCACGAGTCGAGCATCTCTTTGTCTTGGCCTATAAGAAGCTGTACATGTACATATTTACCATCTCCATTTTCGTCCAACCATACCTTAGTATTATTTTTTTCCCTTTTTTGTTTCTTTTACCCGTTTTGCAAACAGTAAGCCCCAATGATGAATGAGGATAGAGTTTATGTGGAGGAGGAGCGACTGTTGAGTTGACTAGGGGGAGGGGGGTGTAACAAATACACATGGACGATCAAACCTCTTGTTCGTACGCCCCCCTTTTCAACTTCTCTCTCTTGCTTTTGGAATTGTTCTTAGCGACACCCGCCGTCCATAAATCAGACACACACATACACACATGATCCTCATGTTCACATCTCCCATTTCTTATCCACCACTGCTGCAGTAGACCTATACTCCGCACGCCCTCCCCCTCGTCCATATTTCACCTTTTACCCCCTGCCTGCCTAAAAGTCACATTTGATTGGCCCCGGCCAGTCTCGATAGCAGCAAGATTGTGTGACAGACAATCACTCAAAGGCCAAGCCTTGTATTTACATATAAACTAACATTCTCTCGTCCGTCACTTTCAGAGTTTCCCCCCCGCCGCGAACCCCCCCAGATCAGACCAGCCTATATACCATCATCATTACGAGGACCGATGATTTTTTTTTGTTTGGACAAAAGGTCACTTATACGCACTCCATCATCGAGCTTCTTACATATTTACTCATATATCATTATCTTCACACAATACATCTAGACATACACTCGCACTTACAGACTCACATCATCTTATCCTCCTTCTACGACGAGATCTTGCTGCAGGAACACCACCTGCTGCAATTATAGAGTATACATCTCTCTTTTTCTTTTCGTTATTTCCTATTGTTTTGTTGAGATACCCGATACTACCAATCTTCGTTTGTCATTCGCTCTCGGCACTTGCTTGTGTCTCTTCCCTCCGTCCTTGTATATACCTACTTACCTACTTATACTTATATTAGGCAGTTGTCTTGTCTTGCCTTCTCTTCTCGTCTTGATATATTGTCATCATTTTTGTTCAGCCTGACATCTGCTTTCCATACAAACCTTTTCATTTATCTTTTCCCTCTGAGCAAATTTGAGATCAGTCAATTTATTCATTGCATCATTTGAGCGTCATCCTACTTGGTCATATCTTTACTACCAACAAGCTCATCTTTAGCCCTCTGGGCATCACAGATATCCATATCAAAGGAATAAAAAAAAACAAAAAAAAAATGAACCCCCAGCAACTACATACCACCCAAGCACCGCCTTTGAGCGAGGCTCCCGATATGCCCACTCACTCCGCATACCCCCAAAACTCATGGATGGGCCCCGGCTCCACTTATCCTACAACTAGTATGGCCGGATACGGTGGTTACGGCTACATGGACCCACCGAACGGCCTTCCGCTCCCCTCGCAATCCATGACCCACCCGGCCGCCGCCTCACACTCCAACCAACCGCAGCTCCCGCAGCTTCCTCCGCTCGCCCACGACCACCGCGGTAGCTTCAACACCAGCCACCATGACACTCTCCACTCTCCCCATACGCTGCACCCGCCCACGCCCACTACTCTCCACGGAACCGATGCTCCGGCTCTGTCCCACCATCTCACCTATGCTACAACTCCCGCGCCCAATGGCTGGCAGTCCGTGATAAGTAGCGGCCCTGCGGGCTATCCGGCCTTTTCGGCTTCGCGGGCCGTCAAGACGCAGCGGACGGTGTCGGGGTCGTCTTCAGGGCCGCGCAAGATGTTGACGGACGAGGATCGAAGGAAGATGTGCATTTACCATCTGCAGAACCCGGGATTGAAACAGACCGACATCGGTGCCAAGTTCCAGGTCGAACGAAGGTAGGTTTTTTGCCTCTTGTTTCTGTTATAGTTAGAAGCATTGTGTAACTAACATTTCATTTCCTCCCTCCACCCAGCACCGTCTCCAAAGTACTCCGAAAAAAGGAAAAGTACTTGACCACCGAAGAACTTGCCAGCGTCGCCCACATCCACCGCGTCCGGCCCAAGCCCGGCTCTCCTACCGAAAGCGTCGAACGAGCTCTCATCAACTGGCTTAAAAAGAGACGAGACTCCGGGTTGGACCCCACCGAGGAGGAGCTCGGTCACCAGTACAACATCTTGGTCAATGTTACCAACGAGCATCAGGCCGACCCTAGCTTTAGCCTTGAAAAGTTCAAGCGCCGGTACGGCATTGGTCGTCGGCGCAGCGATGTCGGCGGTGGCGGTGGCGGTGGCAGTGAGGCCCGGATGTCTATATCCGTTATGACGGATCCGGCCCTTGCCGTCGAGCCCGCAAATGTTTCCCCGCGCAACCAGACGAGAGAGCACATGAACCACTCGCAATACACACCTAACTACTACGACCCCGCCGCCCCCCAGTCTACTGCTACTGGTAACTTCGATAGTAGTTACGCCGGCGGCGACTCAGCCCACCCCTCTTTCTCCGGTTCCGCCGTGACCCCCGACAGCAACTTTACCATATCGCCCGCTAGCAATGTTGGCTCCTTTATGCCGACCGGCGGTGACTCGCGTGCGTATAGACCCCGGACGCAGACACTTTCCGGCCTGGACATAGAGTATACCGGTGGGCCGGCTGTCCATGCCATGGACTCATCACCACGCCCGGATATGTACTCTGCTGATGGTCCCGGCGTACGCCGCATGGGCAGCTCGGGTAGTCTGGTGGATGGTGATGTGGATCTACCCGAAGCTCGAAGGTGTCTGGATCGGCTGATGGCTTATGTTGGGGGTCAGTGCAACATCAATAGGGAGGACCTGGCGCAGGTGTATCGGTTCTTTGAGAATGTGGGGTTGCGGTCGGCGGGGAGTATGAGTGCGGCGGGGCTGGCGAGCATTGAGGAGACTACGGAGGAGATGCAGCCGCAGCCACAAGAGTGAACATGTGAGGGGTAATTGCTGGAGGATCTAGTTAGTGGTGGTGGTTGTGCTGCTATGTTTCGATGTGGTCAGGTGTTTATGACCCTTTGTGTTTTTTTGTTTTCTTTTTCTCTTCGTATACCGCTGGATAGGCGGTTAGAGTGACTACTGACTATCACTCTTTTTGTCTTGTTACCTTACCTTTTCTTCTATTCCTTAAGATGTCTTGCTCGCGCGATCTGTTTTGTTTCTATCTTATTGATTTACTTTTAGGTTGGGGTTCCGCTGGTTAAGAGGTCCCTTGCTTTCTGTACTTTGTATACTTGAGTTTGTGAGCGTGTGTAATTAGTGTTGTATTTAACTTGCTATTGGGATGGTTGGGTTTAATGGGCCTGGTTCCAAGATTGTCCGCAAGGAAATAAAAGAAAAGATTGGATTTGCATCTTTGAGGTGTCTTAACTGTGGATGTCTAGTGATAATGGTTGAATAGTGTGAGATTGAGTTAAAGAAAGACTGATGATTAAGGCGTATGGAGGGTATGCTGGGTGATGTTGCTGGCGGCAGTTGGTATAAGGAGTTACATGAAGAGTACTTATTTGGGACTCACAAATGGACCGTTCTAATGGATTACGTCGCACAGCAAACTTTGGAGGTAACATGATTCTGAGAAGGTGGTTTGGTGGTGATACAAGCTTGCAAGGACGATGCAGACCAGATGTTGAATGACACTGATGTCCCCTATATTGTATTCATCGGTTCATCTTCAACAGATGCACTGTCAAGCGTCTGCCTCCTTATGTACTCTATGTGTCTGGTAACAGACAATCGATATTACGGGATGAAAATGCTTCATAACATGTACACCGCCGCTGTGCTAGTTAAACCCTATAATTTGAAAAATAGGGTTAAATACTTTGAAAACTCTGTATCAGTCTCATTAACCGTTATTGCCTCAGCACTCTGCGGCAAGATGGCCGAGTTGGTTATGACGTTTGGTTATGGCGTCAGGTTAAGGCCTTTCCTTAACGCAGGTCTCCTGATAGAGAAACCCGCCTGGATTCAAGTCCCAGTCTTGTCATTATCCCCACCATCTGAAGGTGGAGACTTTGTGTTTCTCGTTTCTCAGAACAGGGTCTTCATCTTGACTTTTTTTTTTGAACCTGTCTCTCTCATCCCACCAACTCATATAGATCATACTGCATCAGAACACAGAGACACCAGGCATATGAGACTTTTACACAAAGATAGGATGCAAGGTTAGGGTTAACATCGCTAGTGTTGGGGGAGCGTCGCATAATGATGTTGGGTTGGGCTAAGTCAGCCGGGAATGACGATAGGTGGGGAGACGCCACAACTGGTGGAGGATGGCGGTGAGGTAGAGGGAGAGGAGGAGGCGAGGAGAAGGTGGGCTACTGAGATTTAGTGAGGAGGGGGAAGATGTGGAGAGGGTAAGAAAATGTTTGTGTTTGACGTCATAGTGGAGTGTGGTGAAAAGTTTGAGTAAAATTTTGTAGTTTCTGCCATGGATTTGAGTGGCAAGATACAAGTGGACAGCAGAATAGGAGACTTGCCGGAGGGACATCAGGAGGTTTGCGTTGAAACTCTGCTGACGTATCCACAGGGACTCGTATAGAGTTGGTAAGACTTAAGTTGAGATGACTCGCTTGGTTGTGGAACATCAAATTGCTTGTGATGTCTAACTACAACGATGTACATATGAAGATTCAATTGAATATTGACCAAGTTTGTTGTAACCGTTACACAGCAGGCTTTTGATTTCCATGCTCTATCAGGGCCAACGTTGTCCCTTCCTTAAGGCCCTGGATGCCGTGAAAAGGAAATCTCCGGAGGATCAGGCACAATGCAGGAACACCGATGCTGATGTTCCCTCAAGACCCTTCATCAGGATCCCCTTCTCTCCCAAGCATCCCGGGACGGGTCCACCACAGAGAAGATGATCGAAGCAGTCAAAACGTGGCCGTCTGTATAAATACAACACATGGACATCATATGATTAAGAAAGAGGCAGATTAATGTGGTTCTGGAGAGCGCGGGGGGGGGGGGGGGGGGGGGGGGGGGGGGGGCGAAAACTATTGGTGATAGTGGGTAGTCTGGCTGATTGGTTGGCCCGGGGCTGGGAGAGTGTCTGGTGATGTAGATAATTTATCGTTGAGTCGGTCCGAATATACGATGGCGAGTGACAGTTGAGTTCCTTTCCTAGACACCAAGCCCCGGGGCGAGTATATCTACAACTTTTCTGCCCCTCATCTGCCCCCCATTTCTCTTTCCCCTCCACAACGCCTTTACCACCATGTTTTCTTCTAATATTCTTTCCAAGCTGGTGGTCACCGCCGCCATCGCCGCCAAGGTTGTTCTCCGGGAGCCATGAATTCCCAGCTTGTACGGACGCCTTCACATCGTATGTCTCCGCCGGCTGCTTCGATGATTCCAACGGGATGATTCCAACCTTGGTTTTCCGCACGAGCAGAAACATGTATGACATGACGGTTAACACCTGCGTTGCTCTCTGCAAAGGTATTTGACTCTATCCCCTCTTTACTTTTGGTGATCAGCACTTGTAAAGGCTACTTGCTAACCCGGGACTACACAAGACAACGGATACCGGTACCCCGGCCTCGAATACTACGGCGTCTGCTTCTGCGGGAAAACCGTCAATGCCTCCTCGCTTAACGTCACCGCCTGCACCTTCCCCTGCACCGGCAACTCGCAAACCTGCGGCGGCAACTCGAAAATGTCCGTCTGGACCGACCTCACCTATGAGGTCCCGGATACCGTCTCTACAAACCTGACTAAGGCTATTTGCAAAGCGGTAGGCTACTGGTCTGATGATTCCTCGGAGGGGCGTACACTTTCTTGGCGGCAAGATAGTCTTGATATGTCGACGATAACGGCGGAGAAATATCTTGAAAGTTGCCTTGCCGGCAGGTATCTGTATACGGGGACCGACTATGGAAGGGAATGCAATTGCGGGGTTACCATGGAGAACTTTTCCAGTAGGGTGTACAAGGATGTGTGTGTAATACGGAGTGCGCGGGGGGCCAAGTGTGGAGTGGGATGTGGGGGAGGAAGAGGAGGGGGAGGGGAATGAGGAGACAGTGACCAGCAGTGTTGTGGTTTCTTCTTCTTTTTCGATATTGGTTTCTTCTGCTTCGTCTTCAGAAATAATCTCAGCCACTTTCAGTTCGTCCGTGGTCACTATCTCGACTACTTTGTCTGCTTCTTCTACTTCTTCTGCTTCAGATGCCACCGAGACTTTATCCTCGGAGGTTCTTGTCACACCCAGCACCAGCACCAACACCAGCATCATCATCAGCCCCACTTTGAGTTCCGCCACCACCACAATTGCTACTATTGAAAGTAGCAGTGCTGCTCCTACTACTACTACTACCTTTTCGGTAGTTACCTTGTCCTCTTTGGTTCTTTCCTCGTCCTCTTCTTTCTCTGCCGCCCCTTCCTATTCCGTCGTGACTTCCTCTTCTGTGGTCACCCCCACTTCTTCCACCACTTCCTCCATCACCTTGGCCCCACCGTCAACAACACCCGCTCCCACCACCAAGATAACCTCAACCACCTCCATGTGCACCACCGCCGTCTCCGCAGCCGCCTCTTGCAAATACTCGTGCGGCTCCTGGTATGTATCGCCCCTGTCCACCTGGACCAATTTGGCGTTTCCCTGCCTAGTGGCGGCTACGGCCTGTAAACTGCAGGTGGTCTCATACTTCAAGAGCAACAGGTTCCCCGCGGCCCTCGAGTGCTTTGGGTTTCTGCAGTAGTGTGGCAAGGTTGAGAGTTATTATTATAGTGAATGTGGGTGGGGAAAGACGGAGTGTAGTAAGGAGGGATGCTATGGCAAGGTGCCGCTGGTGGGACGCATGGCCGGGACCGCCGGGACCGCGGGTGTCACGATGTCTGTGTGTCCTTCTACGTCGGCAGATGCTGTGAAAACGATGACGACGGTGCCAACAGTAACTTCAGTGTGCAAGAAGCCGACAAACAACAAGTGGGGCTACTCCCCCGGGAACCCCTGTGGCGGCATCTCGCTGCCCGTTGTCTCCTGCAACACCGAAAAAACTTCTTCGTCTTTCAAACCCCGGAAACTGTAAACCGGCGGCAACTGGGCCAAGTGCCCTTCGTACTCGGCCGGGTCCCTCGGCGGCACGTGTACCGATGCCTGTGCGGCGTAGAGATATTCGTGTCTTGGTATCTACGCCGAGGATTGCCAGCAGTAGAGGCGTCAGGGGGGGCGACTGGAGTAAGTGGGGTTGGTGGAAGAAGGAAGAAGAAGAGGAGAGGTGTGTCGGGAGTTACTTTAAGTGGAAGAGGACGGGGACGACGAGGTTCTCGGATAGCTATGAGATGGCGAGGGACAAGTGCTATGCGCAGTATAGCAATTGCCTGAGTGTGAATTGGAAGGTGTGGTCGCAGGCGTGCGGCAGGTAAGGTAAGACAGACAGTATAGAAGATGTGTATATAGCTGTAAAGATATGAATGTATATCAATAATTGTCCTACTCCACCGCTCATACCTTCTCCACCTCCTGCGCTTTGTACACCTCGTCCGGTAACACGCTCTCCACAATCATCGTCTCTGCCACCGGAAACAACCACGATAACCCTACATACACCAAACTGGAAGCCACAAACCCTAACAGCCACCCAAACTCATACGGGTGTACACCAACCCCGACGTTGATATTCTCGTTGATGCTGTGGATGAACCCGGGCAAACTCGGCGCCACACCAACGAAAAAGGCCACCACGGCCCGGTAGTTGACGCCGTGCGTGTACCGGTAGATGCCCTCGGGCTGATACAGTGCCAGCGTGTCGTACCTCCGCCTCTTGACCACATAAAAGTCCATGCACATAATAGCCGCAACCGGGCCGAGGAAGATGGCATATGCCGACATGAAATTCAAGAACCGCTCGGCGCTCGCCAGTATCTTCCACGGAACCAGAGCCCATGCGACCACAGCGCAGATCAGCTGGCCCCGCCGGATATTCACGTACCGCGGGAACAGCGCCGTCAGGTCATTGGCCGCCGATAGCGAGTTGGCGCTAATGTTGACGCCGAGCGCCGCCAGGCAGAACGACGCCGCGGCAAAGAAGCGCGTCGCTCGGCTATCCCAATGCGAAATCAGCATGATCGGATCCCACTCGACGGTCCCGTACAGCGCGCCGCCAGCCGACGACGCGGCCACGCCGATGAAGGCGATAAAAGTGAAGAAGAGGGGGAGCACCAGCACGTAGACGGCCTGCCAATAGACGCTGACGCGCGAGTAGCGGCTGAAGTCGCTCTGGTTGACGGAGAGGGTGGCGTAGTTGCCGATGACCGAGTTCATGCTGGCGAGGAAGGCCCAGCTGTAGGCAGGGCCGGAGACGGTGGGCGTCTGCTGCCAAATGTGGGCGTGCCGGGTAGCCACAAGGGCCCAGATGAGAATGGCAATCCAGGCGACGGGGACCATGATACTTTTAAGAAGGAAGAGCCAGCGGAGGCGGTTCGGGTGGAAGCAGAGGAAGGGAATTTGTAGGAACCAGAAGAGGACGAGGCAGCCGAGGGTGGTGTCGTCGATGGCAGCGGAGGCGGGCAGGTGTGAGGGGCGGGTGAGGAAGGAGGGCCAGATGGCGCTGAGCATACAACGGATGGTGTAGGCGCCGTTCATGGTTTGGATGGAGAACCAGAAGAGGGCGAGGATGATGCGGGAGAGGATGGGGAGGTAGGAGGCGTAGAAGCCCCAGGGGGCGCGGGCAAGGACGGGGAAGGGGGTATGGTGGAGGGCGCCGATGGCTCCGTTGGCGGCAATCTGTGCGGGGCGGAGGGTTAGTTTCTGAGAGAGATAGTTAAAAAGGGGTTGAGGACCGAAACATATACTCACAACAATCGAAATGATAAAAAAACTCAGAGCCACGATGCCTAGAGACTCCCGCCACGTCAGGCCAATAGAAATCATGCTGGCACCAAACTGCCACGTCGATGCGTTAAAGGCATCCGAGATCCAGTAGGCAATGAAGCTGCCGACGCCCCACTTGCGGTCGGCCGGGGGCACGGGGTCAAGGTCTTTGTTAGTCCTGGTTGGGGTCAGCGGGTAGAGCTGAGACGGAGGAAGGGGGTTGTCTCGTGTAACGTATGGATGGCTTGGCATATATAGAGAGAAGGACTTGCTCTCTAGATGGGAAGGTCGGTCTGATCTTTGGTCTTCTCCTAGAGTTGGAGTTGGAAAAGGACGACCATCACCATCTTCTTGTGCCTCCTCGGCCTAGTTCCACCCGGGCTCCTCCCCATGCGATGCAACCACCGGCTTGCCATCATTCGTCGATCCCCACTGGACAACAAAGACGAAGAGGGATGAAGATGAAACGCCACATGGAGCAGCAGAGTCACAACCAGCCAATAGGGCCGAACAGGAGGCGGGATGTCACATGCGAGGTTATTGAAATGACTGCAGGCCAAGCAAGCAAAGATGGTGTATAGACAGACATATTTGGTGGTATATGTTTGAGGGTGTGTTTGTGGGTGTACATACCATCGTGCGTTGCCCTCGGCAAAGGCCGACTTTGGCTGCTGCACGTGGAGAGAAGGTCTTTCAAGCCGGAACTGCAGCCAATCACGCAACATCATTTTGTCTTTGTTTTCTTGCTGCTTTCCCTTTTGCCAGTATAAATTTCGTAAGAAAAGCAAACAGAATCACGTCTATAGCTGCCATGTCCTATTTCAGTCCGTGTGCAACATCTATATAATCAGCGAGGAACCGCCCCTCGTCTATCATGTCTTATCAGTTTAATTGACTTTTTTTCTCTCTGCAGTTGTCGTTCTTGAAAGACTGAAAGGTAATATCCTGATAATCTTGATATCGGCACATGTCATGTCCCACGACGTTGCCGCCCACGCAGTGTCTCAGCCAGATTCAGCCGCAAAACGGGGCTCACCCGTATTGGGTGCTGTTGACCACTCCGATAACAATGATGAGTCTCAATCTGACCATATTTTCGAATTGTTATGCCATCACAAAGAGGCTTTTAGCACTCAATATAAATCTACAATATATATTCACATTCAATACAAGACAGTTAATCGTTATGATCGATAAGGAATCTCCTAAAAAGGGAATAGTGTCACATTGCGCACCTGCCGTTATCAGTCGTGGCAGTTCCCTCGGTGTCTCGTAGCCGATAAACACGCAAGCAAGCGGACAACGTGGGGTTCCTTGTTCAAAATGCATGCAACAAGTGCATAATAATCTAGCATACACATTATTTTACAGTAAATTTATGAGCTTTTTCCAGAGAAAAAAAAGATATTGCTTGTAAGAGGTGGCATGCTCTTCGAGATACAATCAAATCCCGGCCGAGATAAACACAAGTGTGGGGTCAGGCCTGTCTCTTCACTGGGTGGAAGGATCGCTGCGGGCAACAATGTTGTCATTTTACAATCTGGTGTTAGTAATTGCAGAAGACAACAAAGATTGACAAGGACTTGGGGTTGGACAAGAGATACGCAACAAGTGCACGGACGAGCCAAGACTTGCAGTAGCTATCTATTATTCTTTGACTTGTACACACGTAAAGATACAGATTCAATAGAAAACAAAAAAAAGGTATATGCAAGCAAGTACAATACAAAACAAAAAGAAATAAACCCTAACAATACACACTCTCAACCCCCAGTCTCACTGCCACATCTTGACCCACTGCCGCTTCCAAAACGGCATCGCCTCCATCTCTTTCTTAAAGTTCTCAATGATCCCCCCGTCCTCCCACTGCGCACACTCGGCGTCAATCTCGGCCTTGCCCGTCACCAAATCGGCTTCCAGAGGCCCGACAATCTTGGTCTTCTTGTAAATCTTCCAGAAGAAAAACAAGATAATTGAGTACGGCACGCAGAAATATGCCGTGACAAACGACTGGGTGCTCCACGGCTTAAAGGCGTCAAAGCCGACAAAGATGATAGCGAGCGTGCCGAGGATGCCGGAGCCCCAGGAAATGTAGATGCCAAAGGGGGCCACATACGGCAGGTCGGCGTCCTGGATGCCCTGGGCGCGGCGGGCGCGGTTCCAGCCGAAGAAGACGAGGATCATGCCGAGGTAGGAGGCGATGAGGCCGGTGGTGGTCAGGTCGACGAACCAGTAGAAGACTTCGACGGCGGAGTTGGAGCAGACGAGGAAGGTGATGCAGGTGAGGAGGGAGACGGAGGCGACGGCGTAGATGGGGATGCCGTCCTTGGTGCATTTTTTGAGGAAGGCGGGGGCCTGGCCGTCTGGGGGAGAGAGAAGAGATAAGAATTAGTACATGTCATGTTTCGGTAGACAATTATCATGATAAAATAAAGAGCAAAAAACTTACCACGAGCAAGACCGTACAGCGTCCGGGACGAAGAATACAGATACGCGTTCCCGCAAGACCACCCAGACAGCAAAATACCAGCATTCACCACATGCGGCAGCCCCTTGACGCCAATATTCACAATCCCCACAACCCACGGCGACGCTCCGGCCCCCACAGCCCCGTTCTCCACGGCATCCAGCAGACTCGGATCCCGCGACGAGCAAATGATGCCCACGGCCAACACGCCAATAACATAAAAGAACAGTAACCGGTAGAAAATCAACTGCGCCACGCGCGGAATCGTCCGCCGCGGGTTCTGGATCTCACCCATGGCCAGCGAGATCATGTCCGGGCCAGCCACAGTAAACCCGGCGTACAGCACGACCTTCCAGAAGCCCAGGAAGCGCCCCTCGGCGCCAGCAGCATGATATGACTGCATGACGGCCGTGTCCTTCCACGTGTGGAAGCCGTAGGCGTCGTGTTTGGGGTTGCCGCCACACATGGTAATAAGGGTGAAGAGGAGCAGGCCAATGAGCATAATGACCTTGGTCGACGCCATGATGAACTCGGCCTCGCCGTACCATTTGACAGCGACGACATTGAGCAAGATGCACACAGCCATGGCGATGGCAATCCACACGCCGGCGTTGATCTGGTCGTTCCAGTAGCCTATGACGGTGGCCACGGCCGAGTACTCGACACACACCAGCATCACCGAGGCGTAAAAGTATGTCCAGCCAATGGCGAAGCCCAGCGCCGGATCCACGTAGCGCGCCGCCAACTCAAAGATGCTGCCCTTGACGGGCAGGTACGCGGCCATCTCGGCGACGACGAGATAGCAAGGCCACACGAAGCAGACAGACCAGAAGAGGTAGCCGAGGAGTAGAGACAGAGGACCGGCTTTGATGAGAACGCCGCCAATGCCGACGAAGAGGCCGGTGCCGATGGAGCCGCCGATGGCCATAAGTTGGACGTGGCGGGGGGAGAGGCCGCGTTTGGTTTCGACGTATTGAGGGGAGGTGGCACCGGCGTGGATGGAGGCGGCTGAGGAAGTGGGGGACTTGCCCATGTCGGAGGCGAGGCCCATGGTGGCGGGCAAGGAGATATAAGAAGTTCGGGAGCTTTCTAGGACAGAGAGAGAAAGGAAAGACAAAGAGGCGTATGTATTCTATGCCTATGTAGTATGATGTGATCTGAGAAGAGAGCCTCTCGCTGATCCAAGGAACACAAACAGCAAAAAGAAGGCTCTAGAGGCAAATAATCCCAAGCGGGACATCTCCAACTGTTATATATCGAGATATCCTTCTTCTGTCCGTCTGTCCGTCTATGCTTGCTTGCCACTGATTAGAGGAGGATCAACTTGTCTGTGGTTGGCTGCTGTTTACTGATTACACGCCCCTCCTTCTCTTCCTCTTCCTCTATCAAACCTGATCTTTCGCTGCTGGCTTTCCGCTCCTCTGTGTCTTTGGGGCCCCACTCACGACAGGGCTATCTATTGCTATTAGACATGTATTTTTGAGTAAGAAAGACACAATAATAACAACATATTTAGTAAAAATGCCTTCTATCTTGTATTCTCATCACCACAGGAAATTCCCTTCCGTATAGAGAACGAGACAAGATATAAGTCTTAATCATCGACATGGTCGACATCCGGTTCTCTCTATCTATCTGCGTATTCTAAAAAACCACGAATATGGAAATATTCCCGTTCTTCTTCCCTCATTTTGCTGCAAGATTACGGCCATTCCGTTTCCAGGTTTCTTTTTCTTTTCTTTTCTTTTCTTTTATTATTATTTCATGATACGTATGTATGTACACACATACCAACAATCTAGATCCTACGTACTCCCATTGTAATCGTCACCAGAAACCCCAGATCCTCTTCTTTTCTCTTCTTGTTCGTCTTCTTCCATTAAATCCCCCACCCTCCCATTGGCCCAGCTCATCCCAGCCCATCCCACAACCGGATCACCGTTTCCACGTCTTGGATGCCAAAGCCAATCACCGCCTATCTTTATGTATGTAAATATGTACATACATGTTTACCATCACCGACCTCATTTGGTAATTGCATTTTATCATTTATTGGCGATTTCACATCTTGACCAAATACAGTAGTTTCCTTTCAAATGCAATGCAGGCCACATGGCTTTCTCAAGAACTTTACAAAAACAGTAATTGCCCTCCCATGATACCCCACAGCAGTGATGATGAATACATGATAATCTTGATAGTCTATACTGGATACGCTGCGTAATCTGATGGGGCCAAAAATACCATATAAAACCAAATTCCTGACCATCTATCTGTGGTGGGACCACTTTTGCCACCTTCGAGACTACATGCCACACAAGAACAAAAATCACTATCAAGAAGCAAGGAAATCACGGCCTGTCTCTGTCTGTCTAGTGGTGCAAATGTCATGTCAGACGCTTTGGTCATATTCCGATTTATCTATCAGACGAGGCGTGTGAATAAATAGAGCATATATATATCTTGACATACATGGACTTGTTCCTTTGCCTAGCCGCTAGTCATGCCTTAGTTGGTTGGCACTACCAGGGAGTTAGCCTTCCCATTTATAAAACAATCTGTAATGTCTGTCGATGAGCTTGTCTTTATGTTATCTGTGGGATCATGTATGTACCAGATCGCAAGCCTTGACCTTGACCTTGTCACCCAACTAAAGGGCGCGTTGCCACCGACTCGACTCGGAATTGGCGAAAGTGGCCCATCAGTAGGTCATTCGTCAGGATAAGCAGATATTTGATAAAGATTCTAGAGTTAGCGGACTGTGTCGCATGATAGTGTGTACTGTGTCTGACACGAGACGGATCGCTCTGGCCGTGATGCTTTGATAAGACGGCCATTGTCAAGATAAACACTCACATTCATCTCTTTGTGTTCACTTACCACGAGATCATGAGACTATAGCATTTAGCAGTGACGTCAATCCACATTTTCCCAGATACCACTACCAAACATCTCTATTCTCTCCTCCAATTTCAATCTCTCCAAATCCCCCAAAATTTCCATTTCTATTACACAGCTTTTTGCACCTTCCCAGAACTAAGCTAGGGCCCCTTTCCAATTCCCCAGATTTTCCCCCATTTTCATCTCGTAATAGCAGCTGCTCTCCAGGAAATCACAAAAGGTTATTACGAAATGGTAATTGCCCCTTGTGTTTGTCTTCTTCCGGGGGTTATATGAGATTTGGGGTTATATGGTTGATTGATCGGTTGGGTGTAAATGGATACGGAGGATCTCGGAGCTGAACGAATGATGGGGAATGGCCGAATCAACTAGATTGTGTCGCTGCTGGCGGCCTAGCTGTCAAGTCGGGCTTCCGATTTCCGAGTCAATCCTATATCGGCACCGCAACATCCTAATCAATCAACGCATGCATACATATCATGTATATGTATGTATGTAATAGAATCCACTGCGACTTCCTTCTTTGTCAAAGTCTCGTAGGATCCTAGGGTTTTCTCGCCTACGGCCGCACATCGGTCGGCGACTGTAGACTTTACCGCCCGCCCGCCTGTCACCAAAACGGGCCCCATCCCATCAAAGTATTTATTTCAGAATCCCCTCACTCTGCGTAAAGTTTGAAACTCTGGTTTCTTTAGTCTGTATGTACAAGACCTTCAAATACCGTTTGTGAATCGTGGGTTTGAGGAGACATCTGCGGTTGACCAGCGTTTGGACCGTCACTATCACAAGATAACCTCATAATGGGCCTCAAGAATTTGATCTTGCTGGCATTGCTGGGCCTGGCCTCGGCGCACAGCGGCTATCACGCCCAAGACAAAAAAGAAGCCTCCGGCTCGTCCCTCGAGGAAAAATGGGGCATCGACGTAAGTACCTTCCCAATCTTCAACTCATTTTTACATCCTCCTCTCCTTCCCTGAACTGTTCTTCTTTCCTTTTATATCATCTCACTGACCACCCTCCCCCTCAAAAAAAAAAGTGGGGCTTCGCCGGTATCCAAACCTTTGCCCACCTTCCCCACCACAAATGCCTCGTTGACCCCGCCACCCCCTATGACATCGCCATCGTCGGCGTCCCCTTCGACACTGCCGTCTCCTACCGCCCCGGCACCCGTTTTGGCCCCCGCGGCATCCGCTCCGGCTCGCAGCGCCAAACGCCCTTCCGCAGCTATAACCACCGCGCCGGCATCAACCCGTACACTGCCTGGGCCAAGGTTGTCGACTGCGGCGACATGAACGTCTCGCCGTTTGACAACGGGCTGGCCCTCCGGCAGATGACGGAAGGGTTCATGGAGCTGAGTAAGCGGAAAGTGACTAGCCCGAAGCACGTGGGTGGCGAGGATCGCCCGCCGAAGCTGATATCGCTTGGCGGTGACCACAGCATTGCGCTGCCGGCGCTGAGAGCGCTAAATAAGGCGTACGGGACGCCGATTACCGTACTTCACTTTGACGCGCACCTGGACACGTGGCATCCGGCTAAGTACCCGTCGGTGTGGGTGCCAACGCCGCAGCCGGGGCAGCCGTTCCCGCAATCGTTTTTCACGCATGGGTCGTTTTTCTGGATGGCGCACTCGGAGGGGCTAATTGCCAACGGGTCGGTGCACGGGGGGATCCGCACGCGGTTGTCGGGGGTGGACGATGAGGATTTCCGGGACGACACGACGCAGGGGTGGCTGAGGATTCTGTCGGATGACATTGATGATTTGGGGGTTGAAGGAGTTATCGGGACGATTATGAGAAGATTGGGGACGGAGAGGCCGGTGTATTTGTCGGTGGATATTGACGTTATTGAACCTGGGTTGGCGCCGGGGACGGGCACGCCGGAGCCGGGCGGGTGGACGGCGAGGGAGTTTATTCGGATTTTGCGGGGGATTGAGGAGTTGAATGTTGTTGGAGCGGACATTGTGGAGGTGAGTCCGAGCTATGATGATGCGGGGGAAACGACGAGTTTGCTGGCGGCACAGATTGCGTATGAGATTGTGACGAGCATGGTGAAGCGGGGAGAAGTTACTGCGGCGGGGATTGAGGCTGCGGAGAAGAGCGGGAAGGATGAGCTTTAGGTTGGGGTTCATTGGAGAATACACAGAGTCATCGTGAAGGATTTTTGATGTTGTGATATCCAATTGTCATATTTAGGGTTAATATACATAGGGCACATAGGGTTATGTGATTATGTGACATGTTTGAGGCTCTTGTAGAACATCACCAGAACATCGTGCCTGCAAGTCTCTAGCCTGTCACCCGTACTCAACGTGACTAAAGTCACCATCTACCTTACGTCACTGGAGAACAATGATAAGACCCTTCTTGACATTTTCATCTATATACTCTCACGCCCACACATTTCCAATCCCGGTTGTCCGTCTGGCCTCGCCTTTCGCCGCCGGCAATGGCCACTTTCCCCAGATTCTCTCTTGTTTAATCCACGGCAACACAGGAATCAAGCTTTGAGCTAGCTTTGAGCTTTCCCTGCTTTAAAAGACGAATCTGTTTCCTGTATTGTCTGCAATTACTTGTCTCGATGATTCAGTGGAAAGATCTGACTGTGCGAACCGTAAATATCTGTCTCTCGCTCTCTCCAGATCCGGCCCATCTCCACCGGCAACCCAATTTTGTTAGTAACAATTCACACACCCTCACGATCCGGATCTCACACTTTACTCCCCCTCTAACCCCTGCTGACTAACCGGCACATACCCGGTTCATGTAAAATACCCATTAATTAACCGATACATTCCCAATTGGGTAACTACCACTTATGCGAATATGGGCCATCTCCACTTTTCTGTTTCCCTCCATTGACAACTCCGGCTTTCCACATACGGAGTTTATAAAGGCAGTCATATGACTGGGTGAGATGAAAATGAAGAGTTCTTGGAGTATATTGGATGTTCTTTGAAAAGTCAGATCGCGAGGTTATGCAATTAAACAAATGTATGAAAGTCCTGAGTAAAAATGACCGGAGGCATCCCGATGCTTGTGGGACCGGGACTGTCTGTATTAGCCACTCAACGCCTTTCTTTATTGGAGAAATGCCGGATAAGATGCCTCCCAGATCAATAAATATCATCGGAAATAGACTACAGTTAAACCTCAGCTCTACGCTGACGTCACCGTCCGGCTACCTGCCTCCGGCCGCCCCTCTGGCCTCTCCTCTCCATCTCCATCCCCATCCCATCCCCCCAACCCCTCAAACTGCAGCCCCCCCTGAAAAAACGCCGCCATCTCCGCATCAAAAATCTCATTCGGAAAACTCTCCATCCCATCCCCCCGCTCCTCCCCCCTCCCCCTCTCCACTTCCGTCCCCTCTCCAAACCTCGTCCCCTCTTCTTCTGCCTCCCCTTCCTCCACCTCTTCATCGCCCATCCCCCCCCTCGCCCCACCCCGTCTCCACCCCTTCGTCCCTTTCCAGGCCCCCCCCAACGCTGTCAACACCTCCAAACTCTTCATCGCCATCCCCTCCGCCTTGCCGGCTACTTCTGGACACAGAGCGGGGATGCGCCACAGCGTCTCGGCCAGCGAGCCGCAGACGTAGACGCAGAAGACGAGGATTTGCGGGAAGCCTTCGTCGGGCGGGCGCTGGTGGGAGTAGGCGGTTATTTGCTGATGGAGGGCGTGCACGTTAGTGAAGAGGTCGGTGGCCATTTGGGGCCAGAAGTTGGGTGGGGGTTGTCCGGAGAGTCCGGAAGGGGATGTGGGACCGGATGTGGGGGCTGAGGATTCGGGGTCTGCTGTAGATGTGTTCGATGACAAAGCAGCAATCATATCCTCTAAATAAACTCTCCCATTGACAATTGCCCCCAGCTTCACAATCATGGTCACGGCTAAAAAGGCCAGATGTAGCCCCTTTGCCCGCCATCCACGCAGCCCCCACACCGAAAACCGATGACTCTCGGGCAGACTCTCCTCCCATTTTTCCAACTTCGTCTTCATAACCCGATAACTGCTCTCCACCTTCCATGGCGACACCGAGTTCACCTGGGCATCACTCCGGCACGCCCGCCGGGCAATCTGGCCCCACAAATGGTGAATTTGTAACAAGGAGGCGAACAGACACCGGTTCGGATCGTGGACTAAGTCTGGATTCACCAGGGCGGCAAGAGTCCCTTCGACGGCGGCACGGCGTGCGGGGATCTGGCCAAAGGCGAAGTCGTCTTCGTCACAAGGAAGAAGTGTAGTAATGTCACTCGTGGGGAACGGCGTCGGCGTCTTGTAGCCCGAATGTAAATTCTCCTGACTCTGGATCATCCAAAAGGTCCTCCGGGCACTTTCGCTTCGGACAACCGCCTCGGTGATATCGGAGAGCCCGGAAGCTGAAGAATTTACAGTGTACGACTCCTCACAGTGCATCTTCAGCAACCCGGCCATCCGCACCGAGATCCCCATATCCATCGAACTTCGCTCCCGATCTCCTTCACCCCATCGGCCAATGGCTAACAAGAAAAATCCTTGAATCCTCTCTAAGTTTGGCTGGTACATCTCATGCACTACCATGGCCCCCGCCGCTTCCAGAAAGTACCCCGTAGCCGCCTGCGGAGACCCGTACCGCGCCACTAATTCTGAGGTGAACCGGGCCGAAATCGTCAGGATGGAGCAGAGGAGAAAGGGGGATATTGAGTGCGGAGAAGACTGTAGGCGTTCGAGGAAAAGGGAAGGGGGGAGGAACCCGAGTTGGAAATAGGAAGAGATGAATTTGCGGGTGCCGGCAAGGACTAGCGGTAGTGGAGGCAGGACTGATGCAGAAGCTGACGTGGTGCTCCCGGGCAACGGCAACTGCACAGGGATGGCCATAGTAGTAGTCACACCCGATGCCCCAGTATTCCCCTGACTCGGCACGCGACTACATGCCGCCTCCCTCCTCCGGAACAATCGATCCCCCGCCTTGTCTCCCCGCTGCGGAAACTCACATTCCCTTTCCGTATAGCCACCGACACCTTTGCACCCTTCACAAGGCGGACTTCCAGAATGTAGGCATCTAGCCCGTAGTCTTCGGCACCGCCGGCAGGCGACCGTGCCCCGTTTTCGCAGTAGTGGAGCCGCGGCGGTTGGCGGTGTACTTGTTAGTGTGATCCGTGGAGAGGTGAATGGCGTTAACTAAGAAGTGGTTAGTGAGATGTATACATTGATGTCGTCAAGTTCCATACTGTTGGTAAAGGCATTTTGGATCTTTTGTTCTTTTCAGATTGAGGTTGCACAAGAAGAAAAATGCCTACCGGCAAATCCTCTCAGGCTGTTTTTGGCAAACTTTTTCCCAATCCAACCTAAAAGCGGGGCTCTAATTATGCCATTCTGGCAATACAGCTTGTCTTTCTTAGCTGTCTGCATATATCACAGAAACACTCCACTTTATTTATCCATTGACTGTGTTGGTTGCGAAAAGGGTAATTTCTGAGCAATATAGGTTGGTGATAAGAAGGAAAGTGGTGATAGCGATGTTCAAAAAGAAAGAAGGTGCTCTCTGGAGAAGGTAGTGATGGTGATTAGTCAGGGCCCAGTTTTTATTTTCTTATCGGGAAATTTGTGACTTTATGACGCATAAGATGGATTCAAAAGTTATGATTGAGAATATCAACCAGAAGCTGGCAATACTCAATAATATTCCTGGTGACCGGCATGTCAATATTTCCATTTCTTTCCTCAACCTCCCTTCTCCCTTTTTCCCTCGTTCTCGTTGCCCTCTTCTTCCTTATCCACCTCGCCACCCGCTCCACCCAACCCCGGCCCCGTCTTCCCCCATCACCTCCATCCCACCCCCTCCTCAGCCACCTTCCCCTTATCCCTCGTCTTCCTCACCATTTCTATACCACCCTCCCCCCCCTCTCCACCCTCCGCCTCCCCTTCCGCCCCATCATCATCGTCAACTCCCTCCCGCTTGCCTCCCATCTCCTCGACAAGCACTCCGCCGCCACCGCCGGTCGGCCCCCACTCCCAGTCATGGAGTACGCCGGGTTCACAGAAACGGTCACGCACATGCAACCGGGACATCGCCATTTGGTGCACCGGAAAGTGATTGGTCAATCAATTACGGCGGGGCGACTGCGAGAATTGGAAGAGGGGATGGAGCGGGCGGCGAGGGAACTGGCGGTGAATCTATCCCGGGCCAAAGTAGATGGGCTCTCCGAACCTATTTATAGATTTGTCACGACTATTATTAGTCAGATCACCTTTGGCCATGCGATTCCGTCAGAGGGCTACTCGGAGCATCTCGAGATTGTCCGCGCCGTCTCACACACATTAGCAAACCTCGGATCTCCCGGCGCCACATTCCTGGACATTATCCCCCTTGCCAAGTATCTCCCGGCTTTCCTCTTCGATACCCCACTAAAGATTGCCGCTGGAGGCCGCGAGGCAGTCCGCTGGTTACATCAGGTCCCTTATCAAACCATCCGGCAGACCTCTCGAGTTCTTCGCCCCCCAAGTATGCTGACAACCCTTATCAACAATATCGAAGACTCCGCTGTCACCGGAATCCCTCCGATACTATCCGAGTCCGAAACCCAGGGCGTTGCCGGCGCAACATTTGCTGCTGGGACAGACACCACCGTGGCCGTTCTTCTCTCATTTTTGTTGGCGTGCCTTCAATATCCCTCAGTCTTCCACTCGGCACAAAAGGAAGTTATCAACACAATTGGCCATCGCCCTCCGACTTTTGCCGACCGCGAGAAACTCACTGTCGTCACGCGCCTCCTTAACGAGACCCTCCGTTGGCAACCGCCCACACCAGTTGGCGTCCCCCACGTCGCCACATCTCCTATATCTATCTCTACCTCTGGCATTGAATACAATATTCCACCCGAGACTCCCATAATTTCTAACATCTACGGCATGACCAGGGATCCCACTCTATACTCGGACCCAGACACCTTCAATCCCAACCGGTATTTAGCACCTGGGGAACCCGAGCCACATTTTGTCTTTGGGTTTGGCCGGCGGGTCTGTGTGGGGAGGGGGCTAGCCATGAAAAGTCTGTGGATGGCGGTGGCCATGGTACTTTGGGGCTGTGAGGTGGAGAGGATATGCGACGAAGAAGGCAGGGAGATCATCCCAAAGGTGCGGATGTCACCGGGGTTGACGAGTCATGCCGAGGGCCTGGTTGGGAGACTGAGAATACGGAAAGGGGTAGAACATGCTGTCCTCGGTACCGATAAAAGTTCATAATTATGTTATTTTGTTTATTTCCATGATATGCCTATTCATACGATTCTAGTTAGCAAGCGTCTATTTCCACAAGTCTAATAGATGGCGGGCAATAATAAATAATAATGGCGATAACAATAATAGGTTGAACATGGCCAAATCTATTTTTATTCATATAGGCTAAGTCGAAAATCCCAAAAACTTGTCTTCAAATTATATTACAAGAAAAACAAGCTTTCCCATCCAAAACAGGGAAATAAAACGCCAAGTACCAAAGATAAAAACCCCCAAAGAAAATTAAAGCCAAAATCACCAACTAAACTAGAAATACACAAGCCCGTCATCATGATCGGTATTTCGCTTAGAAAGAGTTGACCTTGGCCATCGAACCCTGCTCAACAAGCGCCTTGTGCAAGTCAAAAGAGTTGAACAGCAGGTGAGGCTCGTGGCCCATACCCTTGCGTAGGCACTCAAACTCGGCCTTCTCGAAGTAGTGCTTGAGGATGGGCTGGTACACAGGGTGCGCGCACTTGTCGATAATGACCCGCGCACGCTGGCGAGGAGACAACCCACGGACATCAGCAAGACCCTGCTCAGTGACAATGATGTCAAGGTCGTGCTCGGTCTGGTCAACGTGGGTGGCCATGGGGACAATGCACGAGATACCGGTGGGGTCTGTCTTGGAAGGACGGGCCGACGGAGTGTGCATGATCGAGTAGCGTGCATTACGCAGGAAATCGGCCGAGCCACCAAGACCGTTGAGCATACGGGAACCGTTGACGCAGGTAGAGTTGGCGTGGGCGTAGATGTCAACCTCGACAGGGGTGTTCATGGCAATGACACCGAGACGCTTGATGACCTCGGGCGAGTTGGAAACCTGCTGGTTACGCAGCAGCAGCTTGGGGCTGTAGAAGTCCCACTTGTTGTAGAAGCGTTTGAAGCCCTCAGGCGAGAAGCGGACAGAGGTGGCGGTGGCAAAGTCCAGGTGGCCAGAGTCGAAAAGGTCCAGGAAGGTGTCCTGGATGACCTCAGTCCAGACCGTCAGGTTCTTGAACTTGGACTGCTGCAGGCCACCAATGATGGCATTGGCGACGTTGCCGATGCCGGACTGCAGAGGAGCCAGAGACTCCTTGAGGCGGCCCTGGGTGACCTCGTGTTCGAAGAACTCAATCAGGTTGTTGGCAATAGCCTTGGAGGTTTCATCGGCAGGGGTGTTGGGGCCGGTACGATCGGGGCGGTTGCACTCGACAATGGCAAGAACCCTGGAAGGATCAACAGGAATCGAAGTGGTACCAATGCGGTCCTGGCACTTGGTGATCATGTAGGGCTGGCGGACCTCCTCGGGCATGTTGATATCATGGAGACCCTCGAACGAGGGCAGAGCAGTGTTGACCTCGATGATGACCTTCTCGGCCATGTGAATGAGCTCAGGAGAGGCACCGACCGAAGCACCGGGGACAATAGAACCGTCGGGGAGAATGGCAGTAGCCTCAATGACAGCAAAGTCAAGCTTGCCGCCCTCCTTGTCCTTGGTGTACCAGCCGTAGGTCAAATCCGAAGGGAACATGGACAGGTGCTTGTCAAAGAAGTTGATGCGGCCCTCATTGATACCCTTGGAAATATCCTTGCCGACTTGGTGGGGGGAACGACGGTTGATCATGTCGAGAGCGGCCCAGCGGGGCTCAGTGTCACCACCGGCCGAGGCACCGACGAATAGATCATACTTCATCTTGCCCTGGAGGTTGTTCTTCTCGACGTAGTCAGCCATGGCGGTGGGAACCAGCTTGGGGTAGCCGACACCGGTGAAACCAGACCAACCAATGTAAGAGCCATTGGGGAAGTGCTTGACCAGAGACTCGGGAGTGGCCAGCTTCTTGAGATAGGCGGCGTGACCAACACGAGCACGGAGGGCCGCGGAAGCAACGGGGGAGGCCATTGTGAATTAGTGTGTATGTATGAGTGTAGGTGTGAGATGTGAAAAACCTATAGACAGAAAAGGAAAGGGTCAGTAAGAAAGAAGAGAAAAAAGAAAGAAAGGGATAAGATTGTAGATGGATGGTGAGGCTGAAGATATTATATAAAAAGCCACGAGATTAATAGCAGCGAGAAAAAAAACTAGAGCCCCGGGCAAGATGAGGTAAGATAGAGCTCCCTCCGCTGTTCCTGTTTCTCCAATAACGTTTCTCACTTTGTCACACGGTCACTCCCTCCGGAGCCTCACAACCGCCTCTTCCACTTTGTTCTAATGGGCGATCAACAGATCAATCACATATTTGTCTCCTCATCGCCTCCAACAAATATTCGTAGAATGAAAGAAGAAAGAACACTCACAGTAACAATAATTTTCGATTTTTCTGGTAAAAATCGAATAAACTCAACCTTTGGATGGGAAAGCCAGGAAACGCAAAGAAAGAGAAAAGAAAAGTGACAAGA
Source organism: Ambrosiella beaveri (assembly GCA_030294605.1). NCBI lineage: Eukaryota > Fungi > Ascomycota > Sordariomycetes > Microascales > Ceratocystidaceae > Ambrosiella > Ambrosiella beaveri. Next base: position 188,697 of record JARQWA010000036.1, read on the forward strand.
AATTGAGCAACTGGAAAAAGAGAATTCACGACTTCAATCAAGATAAAGCACCACAAAAAAAGGAAGACGAAAGACGAAGAGAGAAAAAGAGGGGAATTCTTTCGTCTTTTACACAAGGAAACTACCTGTTTAGACCAAATTCAATCAATCTCCTAAATGGGAAGGGGGAAGTCATTATTCGGAATTCGCTCAATTGGCGGACGTGTGTTTTTCTCCTGCTGGGGGACCCGAGTTGACGATGTTTTTGGTTTCACGGGAATTATGTATATTAACACTGATTGGCATGGACTATTGTCTGGATTCTGGCTTTTGTCTATGTTTGTTGCTTCTGTTATATACTGTTCATATGATGTTAAAACCCGGAGGATAGGGAGCGAGATGTATTGGCTGGATGTTACACTGACTCGTTCGTTATTTTGGTGTTGCACCTCGAAGTTTCCATCTCCAAATTAATTTTCTACGGAAGAACCTCGCGGCTACTTCCCGACATAATAAGACACACCAAGTTTCCTCAACACCAAGAATTAGTAAAAAGCCTCTAGAACTTTTAGAACATATTTCAGCCGAGCCTCTAATTTGTTTTTCTAGGCTGGTAAACAGACTGCAAATTGCAGACTGCTACTGCTATAGCCATAGACAATCCCCTGTTTTCTTCCCCCCCCCCCTCATCCGAAGCGGGAAATCTCCAACTTTGGCCCTGACTATTCCCATCAACACCTCGGCCGGAAGAGTGGAAGACCTATAATTTCTATGGTTTCAGCAACAAAATGTCAACAGGCCCTTTCGGTTGTCGGTGTTGTCGGGAGGCGCACGAGGTCACAGGATTTAGGAAATAGAGCGAACATAAATAATAAAAGTAAACAAGCGTTGCGTGCTATGCATTTTACTTAATTTTTTTTAATTTTTTTATATATTTCAATTTTTTTTAATTCTTTGCAAAATTAAAAAAAACTTGTGACCAATTTATAATACTGGGATTCCCACAGTTGCGACAGCTGCGCCAAGCGTTAATGCAGCTGCAGGTTATCCTGAGGGGAGCGCTTCTTATTGCCTGGTTGGACAGATAAGTAGTGCGGAGCAGCATCCATGTATATGTGGATTGATGAACATGTTAGTTTTTGGCGCTTTGGCGTCTTTGGTTTTCTTGGTTGATATGAGCTTCATGATAAATGGACACGATGGAAAGTATATACTCAGAAACTCACGTACAGTCTCAGCATCATCAAATAACCCACTCTCACTCATTTAATCTACCAGTCTCGTCCAGGTTCTTTCCCTCCTAGATATCTACATACACATGTACAACCTCACCCACCTCCTCCCTCATCAGCCCATCATCACACCACTCTTGCCTACTTTCCTTCTTCATCCTCCTGCCCCACATCAAAGCGCTTGCACTTTCCTTGTTTTCACATGACCAACAACAACTACACAGCAACCAACCAGAAGAAAAAAAGCACGTTCCAATAGAGCAAATCCTTCTTCAGAGACCACAAAGTATCATCAAAATTACAACAACCCTTCATCCTCAAATCTTAAAAGTAGGGAGTCGATCCATCATCTCCAGTAATCAACATTGCATCTTTGCATTTCGTAACCTCTCTAATCCTACATCCACCTTTAGATTCACAATCCCCCCCATCTCCTTCCACACAAACCTCCTCCCTCATCTTATCAATCAGATAACCCGTCGGCTCGATCATCGACGCTTCCACTTACTCTTCCCATCACTATCCGCCCCTCTACCCATCGCTAGCCATTCGATCTGTTAAAATCTCTGTCTCACGTTCCTCCCTTCCCCACCGCGCTTCCCCATTCCCATTCCCTCTCCGGGGCCTCTTCGGCAGGATCTTCAGCGACTACTGCACGGACACACGGTCAAATCTCAACAATCCAAGTCCGGTGTTTGGGATGTTTGGTGAATGCGTATTTGGTTTCGTAAAAAGGAAGAAAGAATGCATATATTAATCAAGTTATGACCCTAACTAATAACCCTACTGGTCACTCTATTCCCAAACCCTGTTTGTATAAACACTTACTTCAAATCACATGACCGCCATTCGCTGACTACTCATCACGCCCCCAATGGCGGCCCAAACGGATCATCTACTACTGGTTTCTTCTGCTTCTTCTTCTCCGCTTCCGCCAACAATGCCTCCCTCTTTGCTCTCTGTACCTTGACCATATCCGCTCTCTCGGGGTCTCGGCACTTCTTCAGCTTCCTCAACAGTGGCTTCATCTCCTTGGGCGCCTCCGTCTTCCAGTAGCCTTCCATACGCTCGGGGGGTTCCGTTTCGAGGATCTTGCGACAAGAATCAATAACTGCGTATACTCTCTCCTTGATAGTAAGCATGGAGTCTTCATCGTCGGGACCAAAGTCGAGTGAGTCAAAGACGCGGTCGAGAAGCTCCGGATCCGCCGAGCCCAAGGCAGCCAGGAGAATTTGCGACGGCGAATAGTGGAAATAGACATCTGTGACCAGAGTGCTGAATCTCAGAAAATTCCTTGCCCTCTCCGCCGCCGCTTCAATCCGTGGTACATCCTCCGGAAACTGTCTCTTCAATTCCAGAATGACCGCCTCCAACCCCCGGAACGGATGCCGTACATCAAAGGAGAACCTAACACCCTGCGCCAACACAAACTCTCCCGCCACAATCTCCTCACCATTCGTGTTGGGGAACCTCTCGGCAAACTTGGAAGCCCGCAAATATGCCCCTTCACACTTGGCTCCAAAGAACAAGCATGTCTTCATAAGTTGGGCGGGGGGGTACCCCATTATAGATTCCCGTACGTAGAACCTCTTGAAAAAGATTGCCGCAGTCGCGCGGATCTCAGAGGATAGTTCGCAAAAAATTCCCGCGCGCAACAGTTCAACCATAAAGAAAGTTAACAGTCGCTTCTCCTCATCGGGCGTCATGTATTCGGGTTGGGCATCTGCGGGATGCCGGTGAGAAATTTGGCGGATGGCCAAGGCATTGGAGGAGGTGCGGATGATGGCGAGATTCGATGGAGAAAAGCCCCAGTGGGTGTATTGGGTGGACATTCGATAGCGGTAGTCGTCCATACAAGAGTTTAGACTCATGGTGGTTGCAGGTGATAGCCGGGGGCCAATATAGAGAAAAGAGTCGAAAGGTGAGAAACAGTTAAGACACTGAGGTGTAAAAAAGAAATAATGAACAGGTACTGAATGAATTGACCCTGGAAAAATATAGATGAAGAAATGAGTTTGTTTGATGCAATTCTTTTCGGCGATGATGTTGTCGGTGAGTGATGATGAGATACCATTGTCCGTCGTCATCATGGTCATCGTCGCGCCAATTTCGACAGCTCCGATAAGATAAGACGTGGTCTATGCTCCAGTGAACCCTTATATGTGTATGAACCCTAAGTACGATTACCCCCCACCATGTCCCCACCAAGATCGCGGGGTAGGAAAAGTGACATCGTAGATCATATCATTGACAAAGACAATGATTGTGATATTGTTGTGTGAGGTGCTAAGATGAGAGGAAGGACTTACAGTCAGTGTCATGTTTCACTTAGTCGTGACAAGATATTTTACAATGAGAACCCTTGTGACTTGGCAAACTCGAGAACTGATGTCAGATCTGATGTCATTGGTGTGATAAGTCGTGTGCGGTACCTGACATGACAGTCAGTTCCTCAAGGCTGTCTACATGACCGTCGATATGAGTGGGCGGCCATTAGCATTAATTTCTTTTATTTTCTCGTTTGTAAATCACCAAGAATCATCACAATCATCAACAGGAAGTCCCGATGAGGGATCATCCCATGATTCCTAGCAGTGATAACTACATATCACTGTTGCGTCACACAACTTATCTATTCCCCACCTGTTCTCCCACCTCCATATCGCCTAACTCTTACCACCCTCCTGTCTCCACCCTACCAAATTCACCAGCTTGTCCCCCTCCCTGATTGCCATCATTCATCCTGATATCGTGACGACTTGAGTCATTGAGTCTTATCACTGGTGGGGAGAGATTGTGTGGTCATAGTTGGAATGACTTGAAAAAAAAGAAAAACACAAACACAAAGGACAAGAGAGTATATTTGTTTATATTAGACATGAGTCCCATGGAAGACCGTACTTGATTTATTGTCTTTGGCAGTTGCCAATTTTTCTTGTCTTGTTGCTCACTTATTGCAAGTACCATCATCATATTGACCGGGATCTCCAAAGTTTCCCCAATTAAGAAAACTGACATCTACACCAAAAACCAATCCTTAAAAGAAAATCCATCAAAGCCAGCATCATTGAAGGGACCATATAATACTCGTCATTGTTGACACCATTTGAACATTTGATTTATTCATTGTATTACCAAGAGGTTTTCCCCTTCTTTATTATCCTGCTTGGTTTACTTTTGCTCTTTTCTTCTTTCTTTTCCATCACCTGACGCCTTTCACTTCTTCCGCCCCCTACATCCAACCCACAGCAATCTTCATCCCCCCTCCCCCAGATCTACCCATTGTTATCCCGCTATTGTCTTGTTCCCTTCCCCCACATCGGCACAGTCACAGTCGGTACCTACATACATATACATGGTCATGTTCTTTTCAAGAAAAAGGCAGAGCAGAAATACGAAAACAATTTCTGCCCTTTCAACGCCACAGGATATCAGTAAGGAATTAACTTTTATTTATCTGTGGTCATCTCTCACATCTTCTTCGTCTAAGTAAACCTGGACGATTACAAGAGTACAATAAGAAAAAGAAAAAGGCAACAACCTAAACGGGCATCCCCTTGGAGACAAACAAGGAAAGAACAGTTCTTTCCTGTCGTTGTTCATTGTCCATTGATAAAATATTTTCACTTCCTGATGTTTGCTGTCGAATTGGAGAAACTTTATGAGTCTTTCAAGATATTGGTCATTTGGGTGCCACTGACTGGACTTTTTTTTCTTCTTTATTTCATTACCTGCCCACGGGACAATTAAATTGGACGGCCGGCCACTGCGAATAAAACGAGACAGAAACCACGGACCAAAAGAAAGCCATCAGGTTCATAAATTCGATATTCTCAACAGACTGGCAATTAACAGATTCCCGCATACACAAAGGACCAAGAAGACAAAAAAAAGCTTCTCAGTCATACTTTTTGTTTCTCTAAATATTTTTTGTCTTCTTCTTTTCTTTCCCATTGACATTGTCAACCATCAGCATTCCCTATTTCTCACCTACGTCATTTCCAGCTACGCACGGCGCATCTTCAACCTTGCAATAAGTCCTTTAATAAGTCCTTTTGATTCTTCTCTTCCTCGTGCGCGCTCTCTTCAATGGCCCCCGAACCCGTCGACACTGCAATCCTGGCTGCGTTGGGTCTCGATGATGCTGTGAGTACGTTGTCGCCAGTGGGCAGTTCGGCTTTTTCGACATCGTATCGGTTGGATACGGTGCTGGATGGGGTGGAGACGGTTTATTTTGTAAAGACGGGAGGTGGTCCGGAAGCTGAGGAGATGTTTCAAGGTTAGTTTTGTTTTCTCTTGTTTTTTTACACGGAATAAAGGGACTTGGCGGGTATTTCCCCTGATTTTCAACGTTTTTTGCCACCGGGAGGAGTCGTGATGGGGTTCTAGTGTGTTCTAGCCCTGATCATGAAATAAACTCTTACCCCTTGCATCATTGACATCGTTGCTCTCTTGGCTTCAACCATTCCTATTCTACACAACAAACAACTTTGCTAACCCCTCATCTAGGTGAACACTATTCTCTCAACTACATCTCTTCCATCATCCCCACCTTTTGTCCCCGCTCTCTCGCCCACGGGGCCCTTGCTCAGTACCCCGGCCACTTCATCGCCACCGACTTCATCCATCTGTCCCCGGGCATCCCTCCGGTTGGACCTTCACTCGCTCAAAAGCTCGCCACTCTTCACACCACTTCGGCGCCCATCCCTGAAGATGTTGGGAAACCGGTGTATGGTTTCCCCGTCCGAACATGCTGTGGGTCGACGGTGCAAGAGAACGGATATCGGGAAAAGTGGGACGAATTCTTTGCGGAGCACCGGTTGAAGGCGATTGCGGCCGAGTGTGCGAGGAAGCAGGGAGATGATGAGGATCTGGTGCAGGCAGTGGATGTCATTGTGCATATTGTAGTGCCGAGACTATTGGGTGAGGATGTGTTGAAGGGTGTGTTCCCAGTGGTGCTACACGGAGACTTATGGTCGGGAAACTACGGAGAGGGGATCCTGCGAGGGCAAGCAGAGGAAGTTGTGTATGATGCAGCAGGTGTCTTTGGACACTCGGAGTATGATTTGGCCATTATGAAAATGTTTGGTGGCTTCGGCCAGGACTTTTGGGAGGAGTATCAGAGACTGGTCCCACCGTTTGAGCCCCGGGAAGAGTTTGACGACAGATTGGAATTGTATTCTTTGTAAGTGTGTCAATCAAGGAGTCGACTGCGAGGATCCCATTGATAATGTTTGACAATCAAAATGCTGACTAACCTAACTCTATTGTACAGATACCACTATCTAAACCACTACGCCATGTTTGGTGGGGGTTACCGAGCCCAGGCCTGGAGTATCATGCAAAGATTAACAGCCAAATTTTGCCAGTTTTGATAGATTGATACCAAGTTTTGCGGCAGTATTATGACATGACATGATGATAAATCTAATAAGAGCAAGACGATTAAGAGCAACGATAACAATAATAACCAAAACAGAAGGTTATTAAACATACATTATTATGAGTCCCCTGAGGCCCCAGTGTGAGATTTTTTAGAATATCCCTTGCCCGAACGCCAAACAAACCGTAGATGAAAATCAATTATAAGAATTCGAAAGAAGAAAAACAAAGATAGCCCCCAAAAGATCCCGTCATGATATGTGATATATGACAATCATGCCAACATTGCTGTTCTCCTTTCTGCTTGCTGAGCCGAGGCTTCTGCCTCTGGTGCCCTCTCCGGCACCTCCGGCATCCTTGGTACCTTTGTCGCTGCTTCTTCTTCTTCTTCTTCTTCTTTCTTCCCCATCTTTGTCCCCGTCATCTCGGCCTCCAACGCCGCCAATTCACCCTCCACCTCTTCCTCCTCCGCAACACTCAACTGCCCGCCAATCATATCCTCCACCTCCCTCTGCATCTCCCTCGCCTCGCGACCTTCCCCCAGGATCCTTTCGACGCCCTCAAGGCCGCCCATTTCCTTGTGAATTTCCTTGAGGACCTTGGTGCCCTGGGCGAGGCCAAAGAGGACGTCCTTTTGGATAAGGGCGAACTCGACGTTGGCGACGAGGGCTTCGAGTTCGGCGAGCTGGGAATCGGTGCGAGAGAGGAGGGTTTCTTGGTATTTTTTGCGGCGGAGGGCGAGGAGGGCGAGGCGTTTGTTGTTGGTGGCGAGGGCTTGTTTGGCGATTTGGGTTTCTTTGGCGGTGAGGAGGGTGATCCGTTTTTGGTATTGGTGGAGTTTGTCGCGTTGGAGCTTCATGTCCAGGATAGCTCTTTTTAGAGGGAAAAGAAGAGTTAGAAAAGAAGCGTAGGTAAGAGGAGTTGGAGACTTGGCTTACTTGTCCTGGCCGGTAACTTTGCTGCCGTTGGCGCCCATTTTTGGTCTGGATTCTGGTGGTCGTGGCTCGTGGGTGGAGGTGAAGGATTAGAGGTGCACGTTAGAATAGAGTCAAAAGACGTCATTGCAGCTAGGGGTGGTAGAAAACGATGTTATCTTATCTAGATTGACCTATATCATTCCGGGGTGACCGTATTAGGGTTGTCAGGAATGGTAGTCACGTTTGTGGAATATCTAGGGTTGGGGTTAATGCCTTCTGGGTTCTATAACCCAGTTTGACAAGAACCTCGAGCTTTCATACGAGACTGGCACATTGACATTCTATTGTCATAGTCTTGTCGATAACAGATTCAACTCTATCCTGTGTGAACTCCGTGATCAATCTTTTTGATGAACCTGCAGTACGACCCCCACCTTACAGCCAATCCTATTAAACCCTCTTATCGATAAGCCATTGCGCCCAAATTTTTTTTTACATCTTGCGCCGACTACCATTACCACACCAAAATCCCCTCCCAAATTCACTCCGATAATTTACACATTAACAGACGGTTCTCTTTCTATTATAAACCCACATACTATATACTTATACATACACAATGGTCAAATCCTGGTCAGCCAACCGGCGGCAAAAATCATTCGAAGACCAAATCATCGACTTTATCCTTAAACTCCAGTCGCATAAAACCCCCGGCACCCGCCCGCTCTCCATCGGCGAAATCTATGACGCTATCCGCCAATCTCCGACCGCCCTCGCCCGTAAAAAACGCCGAACTCTCGAAGATGCCATTGAAAGGACTCTGGTGGCAATGAAAGAGGAGGCCGAGATCCGTGAGAAGGAGGCAGAGTTTCAAAAGTCAAAGGCGGCCGCGGAGTTGAATAACAATGTCGTGGTCGGCTGGAAGATGAAGCCAGTGACGCTCAAAAATAGCAAACCTCGGGAAAATGAAGATGCTGAGATTATGGGTGGTGTTACGGAGACGGAGGCACCGAGCGTGGCTTTGATGAGTGATGAGCGGCCAAAGAAGAGACGGCGCTCGGCGTCGCCGGAGTCGACGGGAATCCCGATGGCTGTTGTTAATACGGTAACACTAGCGGAGTCTATGAATCGGCGGAAGGCCCGGTCACTAACAACGCAGACGGTCGACTCGGAAGTGCACATTGGCGGCGTCAGTAACATTCTGACCGAGATTGAGATGCGCATCTTCCCGCACATGCTCAAGGATATACCGAACCCTTTGTATCCAGGGCTGTTACTGTGTGGGCCGATAGGCTGTGGGAAGGCAACGGTGGTGGAGTATCTGGCGCGGAAGTGGGGGGTTCCGATTGTGCGGCCAAATGCGGGGACACTATTGAACGCAGACAAGGTGGAGAAGGCGCTGCAAGAGGTTTTCGACGAGGTGCAGAGCATTGGTTCCTGTATCGTTCTCTTTGAGGAGCTGGAGAGATACTTTGATGCGGCGTCCACAGATTCGTCGTCGTTGATGCATTTCCAGATTCATCACTTTACCTCGCATCTGACGGCCTTATTGAAGAATCAGACGCCTGAGGCTCCAGTGGCAGTCATTGCTACGGCGAGCACAATAACCAAGATTCCGCAAAGATTGTTACTGGCACCCTTCTTCATGCACACCATCACCATGTCCATCCCATCAATAAAACAACGAGAAGAGATCATTGGTGCCTTTTCCCGGAGGTACGGCTTTCCTCTGGACCTTGACCTGGCGCCCGTCGCCCGGATTGCCCACGGGTACTTGCCGGTGGATTTGCTCGCTCTCTTTATGAACGCTCAGGTCCTCGCGCGGCATAATGATCGAGAGTTCCCCATCTTTGAAGACTTTGTCGAGGCCAAGGCGAAGCATGTGCCGTACATGTTACAGCACGGCTTCAACGCGATCCCATCGGTAACCTTTGATAACATCGGCGGTCTTGGCCCGGTCCTCGACAGTCTCCAGCAAAACATCATCGGACCTCTCCTAGAGCCGGAGACATACCGATCTCTTGGCCTTCCCAAGCCCAACGGCGTCATCATGTGGGGGCCTCCTGGCTGCGGCAAGACACTCGTTGCTCAGGCCGTCGCCAATGCCGCCCAGGCCTCCTTCATCCTCATCAAGGGCCCGGAACTCCTGGACAAGTTTGTCGGTGAATCCGAGCGCAAGATCCGCGAGCTATTTGCCCGCGCCCGCTCGTGTGCGCCGTGTCTTCTGTTCTTCGACGAGATGGACTCGCTAGTCCCCAAGCGGGAAAACACAACTACGGAATCCGGCGCCCGCGTCGTCAACACCTTTTTAACCGAACTCGACGGTGCTCAGGGCCGCGAAGGCGTTTTTGTCATTGCCACGACGAACCGCCCCGACATGATTGATTCGGCAATGCTCCGACCCGGCCGTCTCGACACCAAACTGTTCGTCGACCTCCCGTCACCCGAAGAGCGAATCGACATCCTCAAGACCATTGTCTACGAGAAACGTAAATCGTCAATTCCGGATGCAGAAGTCGACGTGATCAAGTCGGTGGCGCTGGACGACCGGTGTACGCGGTTCTCGGGGGCCGACTTGACGCAATTACGCAAGCATGCGGCGCAAAAGTTGCTGGTGCGCGTTGGTCGGGAGGCTGTTTTGCGAGGTGAGATAACGATTGGGAAGGAGGATTGGGAACAGGCGTTGGATATGACCAAGGCGACGCTGACGGAAACTCAGTATAAGCAATATCAGAAGATGGCGGAGAGTATGTTTTAGGGTTAGGGTTGATACAAAAGTGGTATATAATGTTAATGAGTATATATACACATGTCCTCATATTGATATGAGGGCTTTTTTTCTTATTAACCAATTTTTGGGTACAACATTGGATGAGACTTATATGTAAAATATCAGTACATATCACAGTCACACATACGTACGGCCAGGTCATTATGGGGCACCATTTTTACCAAGCCATACACAGTAAAAAAAACAACCAATTATTAGATAAACAAAATCAAATTGAAAAAAAAAGAAAAAAATCTGAGTTGAGGCTAATAAATAAACAGCAATTATTGTGATATAATTACCGCCACAAGAGGTGGTGGTAGTAGTCTAGACAAATTCTATTATACAGAAAAGACACCGGATGAGCAACCGGAGACTTTTGGGAGGAAACGAATGGAAAGAGAGATGGGTAGTGTAGAAGAGAAGGCGCTTAGCACTCCTTCTTGAGGTAGCTGTAGAGCAATAGTTAGTACATAAATCTTACAAATACATCATGATTTCAGAGCTTTTAGAAAAAGACACCAAGCTATAAAACAAACACAGGAACAAAACATACGCAATAAGATCCTCACGGTCCTTGGCCTTCTTCAGACCACCGAAGGCCATCTTGGTACCGGGAATGAACTTCTTGGGGTTCTCCAGGTACTTGAACAGAGTGTCCTCGTTCCAGACGACACCACACTGCTTGTTGGCATCGGTGTAGGCATATCCGGGGACGGCACCAGTTTGACGGCCGAACAGACCGTGCAGGGTGGGACCAGTCTTGTTACCGCCGGCGGCATCGGTGGTGTGGCAAGAAGCACAGCGGGTCTTAAAAAGGTTGGCACCCTTCTTAGCGTCACCTAATGGGATAGTCGGGTTAGTACTTTATTAACGGCGGTGATATTTGAAGAGTTGTGGACCCGGTGGTTCGGGATTGGAAGAGAGAAGCAATTGGGCGGCGACGAGATATATTGGCAATGCGTAAAAGTGGGCAGGAGATACTGAACGATGTTCCGACCAGTATCGCACACATCCCGATACAGTCCGATACATATTCCCGTGCCAATGCCTCATTGCAATCGCCAATGGCACAATATCAGGGCTCTTTTCCGTTGTTTCGCAGAGCCTCTGTCTCCTCCACTTCCATCACACCCAAATGTTAAAGGTAATCACTGGGGAGGGAAACGACTTACCCTTGGCCATTTTGACTGTAGGTATATGGAAGTATTAAAGAAATTAAATAGAAAGGGAAAAAAGAACAAGAATCTCTTTCAATGCGATATATCACGAAACGAATCGCGATAAGCAAAACTTGAATTTCTAGAATTAAAAAAAAGACTTCGAACGTCTTAAAAATGACCAAAATTCAAAATTCAAAAAAGGCAACCTCTTCTTTTTAAACAAGGCCCACTCCACCCAATTCCACTCTTTCCCTTTCGGCCTAAGCACCCAAATTTTCCCTGGCTTCCCTCCCCTTCCACCGTCATCCCCTGTGATTGCCCGTGACTTAGTCTCCCCAATTAGCCAATCACATTTGCAGAATTGCAAACGGCTGCTCGGGAAACTTCGGGGTGGTGGGGGACCAGGGGGTATAGGTGCACGTGATTGGGATGACAGGGGAAAGAGAGGGAAAAATGTAGTGGCCTTAAGGTGTCCACTTTTTGGTAACGGGGGCAGGGGGGTGTGTGGATAGACGAATAGGAGGGGCGAGAATGGTCGGTTGTGATTTGATGAGGGTTAGGGTTTGGTCAAATGTGGGTCGGCGAATGGATGGGATGGAACGGTTGCGGACGGCAATGAAGGTCCGGGTTCAGGTGAGGCTGAGCTGATGTTTGGACGGATAAGTAAGTTGATAGCTGATCCGGATCGGGAATCAGGAATTTGTACCTTAGCAGCAAAAAAAAAGAAGCCTAGTTGACCCCCATCAACTATGACCCCCATGCTCACCCGTCGCCTCCCGACCCTTCTTCGAACCCCGGGTTTGCAGGGGCAAACCCGCCAAGCCCGCCTCCTCGCCACCACAGCGTCTCTACTTTCCGAAGACAATGAGGACCCCCCGAAACACACTTTACTCGAACAGCCCACGCGCTTCAATCCGCCGTCGCATGGTCGGCGACTCCCGCGCAAGAATCTGTCCAAGCATTATGGGCCGGCGTTCACCCCGGATGAGATCAAGGAGCAGAAACAGCGGGATTACCCGGGGATGTTACCACCGGAGGGGACATTTGCTCATTGGTTCTGGACGAGTAAGAAGGTGCATGGGTTCATAGCCATTGTAAGTCACAAAACAGCATCATATATAAGTAGACACAACTGACACCAGCTTACCAGGGCACCCTCACCACCCTCGCCGTCGTCACCTTCGCCATGAACTTTGCCCGGACCTCCCCCTACGCCGACCTGATCCCCCCCATCGACACCCTCGTGACCTCCCCGTTTACCTTCTTCTCCACCTGGTCGCACATCCTCACCCTCCACTACGAGCACCTCTCCCGCGAATCGCAAGCCTCGCGCTTCCAGCGCATCGACGACGCCATGAAGCGCAAAATGTACCAGCGGGCCCACGGCATTGAGGCGAGCCCGGTCGTCAAATTTATCAACGGGGGTGAGGATTTCCCTGAGAGTCCGGAGCTGGCGCGGGAGATGGAGAAGGCGCGGATTATGCATGCAGAGAGGGAGAAGCGGGATGTCAAGGATGCATTGGAGGCGTATGGGGATGCGATTGAGAAGCCGCCGATGGTGTTGGAGGAAGAGAAGAGGGAGAAAGAGAAGGAAAGGCTGAAGGCGGAGGTGGGGGTGGGGAAGAGGAAGAAGTGGCTCGGGTTGTTTTGAGAGGTGGAAGACGGAAAGAGTGTATGATTAGTCAGCAGTAACATACAACAACACACTATGCACACTTTGTACATACAGAGACAGTTCAGTTCCCAGCACTACACATCTCTCTCAATTTCAAATAATATGCATATCGGGTATCTAGTATCTTGATTCTTTTTAACTTCTTCCTTTCTTAAACCTCCACCCCCTCAATTCCATCCAAGACCTCCCCCACAATACCACCCTTTCCCTTCTCTAACACCCGATCAATCATCCGCTCAATTAATCCCAGCCTCGCACCGCCCACCGGTGCTCTCCAGACCCCAGGCTCCGGCTTCCCTATATCCTCCCTCGCAACAACCCTCTTCCCGGATACACCCGGGACCGCTGTATTCTCTGCATTTGGCACTCCCGGTGCCGTCAGTCGACTCGGCGGATCCACTGTCCTCACTGCCACCAACCGGATATCCCGTTCTTTCTTATCATTTGTGCTATTATCCTTTTCATCGTGCTTGTACTCGACCACGCTGACTGCCAAGGCCGTCTCGGCCACCGCTAGTTCTTGGGCCGACGGGTCAAATAAGATGTTGGGACCAACGGAGATGACGAGGAGGGTTATTGGGGGGCGGAAGCCAGAGGTGCGGTCGAAGAGGGGAGACGCGACAGCCCAGTCATCGTGGAACATTGGGTCTTCGTCGGCTTCAGAGATGAGTTTAGGAAGACGGGTATTGAGGAGGGCGAGGTGAGTGGTAAGAGAGAGAAGTGGAAGGGGGTAAGAAAGAGGGTTAGAGATGAGGAGGATCTGGATATATCAAGTTGGTTAGTCTCTTTTATTCTCATATTTCCCCTCAATGTCATGAGACGGTGTGCTATTTTAACTTACATCAATGTATAATCTCCAGTGGAACCGGCTGTTGATCCGTAGTCTCTCGGCAAACTTGCCATTGGCCACCAACGCCTCACTCACCATACTCGCCAAAAATATTGTCCCCGAATCATCATCTCGCACTCCCGGAATCTCAATTGAAATCTCCACCCACTCATTCCTCGCCTTCACCTTTTCCCCTCCGCTCTCCTCAATCCCTCCTTCATCCTCCGCCACAACATCCACCTCTTCTTCCCCACTGTCCTCTCCTCCCGAGATCTCCCCCAGCGTCTTCGTCTTGCTGATCTCCAACTTAATGCCGACTAGGGCCTCGGTGCCGTCAGCGAAGCAGACGCGTGCGGACCCGTTGGTGGAGGGGAGAATGGAGGTCTCAGCAATTAGCGGGCGGAATTGGGTGGGGAGACGGCCGTCTGGGCGGATGGGAGGAGATAGGGAGAGGGAGGTGTGGAGATAGGCGAGTTCGGTGGGGGAGAGGAGGACTGTTGTTGTGGACATTTTGCCAGGAGGGTATAGGTGTACCGAGAAATAAAAACCAGACGAGAAGAGGTCTTTTTGTGACTGAAGTTCGTGATATGAAGGGTCGTTTCACAAGGCTGGAGATTTCTTCACAATTTCTTCAGAAAAAAGTTTTGGTGGGGTGAAGGATCATGACGAGGCTAAGGATTCGATGAGATTTCTTTGTGTATCCAGGTGATGTCATTTGAGTCAGGGGTTTAATGTAACCCTACCATTACTTGCCGTGGTGACGCGTCAAAAGACGGGAATTACCAATTAAGTTAATGTTGTTCTGATAATGCCCCAAAAAGGGCCTACAAATTTATGTCATTAAAGTAATCATTGAAAGTTTTTCTAAGTGTACTTTTTATTTTAAGAAAATAAAAAAAAGATACCAAAAGATAGAAACCGAACCATCTGGGAACCGAACCCAGGTCACCCGCGTAACAAGCAGGTATGATCACTACTACACTAACGAGGATTCAAAAAATATTAATCATCTTGTTAACAGTTCTCGAGTACTTTCTCATCCTACCTTTTTTCTTTTTTTTTTTTTTGATTATATTCGAAAACATCACTCATGACATCATTTTCTTTATCCTTTTCGCTAGCCTAAACAAAAAAAATAAACACATACACACACAATGCCCCTCCATCTTCTCTCCAAAAAGTCATGGAACGTCTACAACGCATCCAACATCGCCCGCGTACGCCGTGACGAAGAAGCTGCCGCGGCACAGCAAGCCTTGTCGGATGCCGAGGCAGCAAGTGGCAGGCTTGCATTATTACGAGGTGATCTCACGGGGCCGCCGCCACAAGAACAGGGTGAGAGTAAGGATGCGAAAGATGTTGCCGAGCTGGGCGAGAGGGGGGGGGGTCTAGAAGAGAGGGAGCCGAGGGGGCAAAAGGTGATGATGGGCCGATGATAGTGGATGAAAAGGGGCATTTCAGTTTGTTTGGACCAGGTTACGCTTCTGCTTCGCAGAGTTTCAAGAAGAGACATGAGCGAGAGGGCCAAGTTACGTTTGACTCTCTCCGTAAAGATCGAGAACACATGACTTGGTATACGTCACCTGCCGGGGCCGTGTCGGGCCCATCTGCTGATCCCGAGAAGCTCAAACGGGAAACTACGGGGCTTGTGTCGGATGATCCGTTGGCAATGATGAAGGTTGGATCACAGAGGGTGAAAGAGGTCAAGAGGGAGCGGGAGCGGGAGCGGGAGATGCGGAGGATGGATAGGAAAGAGAGGACGAGGGATTGGAGTCGGAGTGGGAGTCCGAGGCGGGAGAGACGAGAGAGACGGCATAGAAATAGAGACAGAGATAGACACGAAAGAGATGGAGAAGGGGAGAGAGACAGACGCAGAAGGCACAGAGAGAAAAAGTAGATGAAAAAAATATATATATATATTGTCACAATCACAATTACCAACTATGTTGGGCAACAATTACCAAAAGTCTAGACACTTTTCCTTTATGTCTATTATTTTATTTATTCATTTTTTTCGAGTTTGTAGAACACAACACCACGCATGTCAAGCTTGTCAAGTAAATTTTCTGACTGACAAACCAAACACGCAAACCAAATGTTCTAGACCAATATCAACAGACACAAGAAAACCCCAAATCAGAAAAGTAATCAGCAAGGAGAAAAAAATTGGCCGATCACGGAAAATCGGGGGATTTTCGACTTTCGTCACCGGTATCAGATAAGGAAAATGTGAAGGAATAAGATGACATCACTTGAAAGAATCGAGCATTTTGTATGTCAAATATCGAATATTTATGATTGTATATAAAAATTCTGACTTATTGAGATATCTCCGAAAAATATATTTAAAAAAATCAATAGTTAAACTCCGGGCGCCTTTTTGTGCATCTTTGACCCGCGAAACACATGAAAATCCTACAAAAATCCCAAGTCTATACAACCAAAGACAATAGAAAACCAAAAGAAACAAAATGACAGTCATAACAGAAAAAGATGCGATAACAAAGCAAGCCAATGTCATAAAACTCTAATTTCCCTCAAACTCTCGCCTTAGCCCACGGCAACCGAATCTCCACCGGTGCCATCTGCTCCGACACTAGCCTCGACACATGCCGTCCTTCCATCCGCTTCAACCCTCCCAAAATCTTCTCGTACATCTCCTCACTCAAACCCTCGGCCCGCGAACTGTAGATGTCAATCCCTTCTTGCGTAAATACCGTCGGTGCAAACCACGTGACCACCCAGCACTCAACATCCCCATTAGGCAGCTCGCTTTCGCCCCACGCGAGAATCTCCCAGTGCGACGTGACGAAGAAGAGGAGACCACGACCCCGCCACGTCCACGAGAACGGCGCCGACGGCGACTGCGTGTCGATGCCAGCAACCGACTTGACCACCGAGTGGGATGAAGAGGATGACGAAGAGGGGCGGTTGGACTCGTACTCGACCGTGTCGTTGATGCGGGTGCGGCTGTTCTTGGCGGGGAGCTCCGAGTAGGTGATGCGCACGTTGCGGGCTGTCTGCCACATGGAGAGTGTCGAGTAAGCGACCGACCACGTGCGAAGGAGCCAGGAAGTCGGCGGAGGCGGCGGGGAGGCGTTGAGGGCCATTGCCGAGAGGTACTTGGCAGGGGGCCGCACGAAGAAGGGGGACGATGGGGTTGATGAGGAGGATGGGGGGGAGGAGCAAGCGGGAGATGTGCGAATGGGGAGGTGGAGGGAGGTGGGAGAGATGTCGGAAACGGGCGAGTCAGAGGGGGGTTGCAGAGGGAACTGCGGGCTTAGGGGTGGGGAGGGTGGCATGTTGATTGCGTTCATTGCGACGGAGGCGGACATGGCTGACTACGGAAAGAGATAGGGTTTTATGATAAGGATATAGAGCTTGTAAGAGACGAGATGTCTAATGAAAATGATGGAAGAAGAAAATGGGCGATGAACGGAGAGATGGTAGATGCGTATCAGCAACACATTTCAACGATGATAGTTCTGTTCTTCTCGATGGTGTTGTATATAGTTGATGAGTTGATGATGAATAGTTCAAAACGGAAGCTACCTCAAAAGGCAGACGCTGATAGAGGTGGCGGCAGGAACTTGGATATAATATATGCCGTTGCCGTAGATGGACAATTCTCTTAAAAAAATACGGAAAGTGGCAGACTTGGTCCTAAATAGAATAGATGGGCGACGAGGTGGCGGAAACGACTCCTTATTTTTCTGGTTACTGACGTCTTGTTGTTTCTTTTGATAAAATATAAAAAGATAAAAGTTTTCTATAATTTGTCAGTGTCTATATGAAGATGTAAATAAGAAAGAAATCTAAACAAACTTTTGTTATCAATATGAAGAAAAAGAAAAGATGATAACATTGACAAACGACAACGGACTACGAATGACGAACGGACAAAAAAATTAAGTTTTTTTTTTCTACTTTTTCTTCAATTTTTCTATAAAAAAAAATCATAAATAAGCAGGGCCTATGATTTGGGATAGTCTTAAGCGAAGGGGATGGGCTGCTGGTATGGTGGGTTTTGAACTGGGGGAGTGAGGGTGAAGCTTGGGACGGAAGGGGGTTTGTGTTGGGGAGGTTCAGTGGTGATAATTTGGGACAGAGAGAAATAACACGAGAATCACAGATGAAGCAAAGGGGATATGGTTGTGGTTGTGATTATGGTGACGTGATTTTCTGGTTGAAATCAATGCATATAATGAGACAGAAGTAAATATATGTGTTGTTTAGGAGAAGAAGGAACAAAATGAAGACTGTAAACAATAAATAGCCATCTGGATGATTATCAGTAATAGCAAGATCATCATCATCACAAAGTCACAAACAAACAAGATACAATCCAAGTCTCACAATGTCTCCCGTTACAAACAAGAAAAAAAAGAACGCCGGCCAATAATCATCAGTTACTTGATAATCCTTCACTATCTCAGCCTTCCAGAAACATGAAAATCAATCTAAACATGTATTTTTCCAATCATGTAAATACACAGACATTTGGTCTTTTCCAACTCAACCCGCCCGTTTGGATCCCGAATCTCAGGGTCACCTGTTTCTTCTTCTTTCCTTCTTGTGTATATATATATATTTACATAACATTCTCACTCTACTAAAGATCAACAAAATTCGCAACCGCTTTGCCAATCTTGTGGCACAATGACTTTTTTTCTCTTTTTTCTTTACAAACCATGATGCATGCATCATGCATGGCTGCTCAGTTGTTTGTTTGGGCCTACGTCATTCTGCATCCACCATGGAGGGGGTTTGTTCTGGGCGCTTATAGACCTTTTTTCCTATGCTAGAGAAGGATTGCCGGTGATGAATAAGGAATGAGAGTAATAGTGACCGACCAATGATGATGACAAGGACTATGATATCAACAAACAATAGACACCTTGTATTTTTAAGTGATCAACATGAACAAAGGCAGAAGAGGACAAAAGAGCAACTTCCTTTTCCAGAGCATAACAATGGCAAAAAAAGAAACCGGTCATTACCCATTTTTCATGACAGATTCACTGGCCAAGAAACCACCAAACCACAAAGCGTCACTATATTATTCACATGTTCATCTTCATTCTCAATAAAGGATGGTAATGTCCATCCTTAGTTTCATATACCTCCTTGCCCTCTTCTTCTTCTCTTCGTCCTCCCTTGATCCCATTCCCGGCACCAGTCACCCTGGTGCCAAGCATCCACAAACATCCACCCCCGTTAAAAACGGTGGCCAATCATAGACTCTTGATTCCCTTGAAAGTGGGGCCGTCGAGACATTTGAGATCATCCACCCTGTCTACGCGTGTCTCACAAAATCTGTAAAGGGAGAGTTGGCAGTAATTGCTTGTCTCTCTTGTCTTATAGATTCCTGATTGAATAGGAAGGATTTGAAACTGATAGGTTCTGGAAGATTGAGAGGTCATCGTGCTTAGTAGGGTTAAAATACAAAATAAGGGTTGGAAATGTGTTTAAAATGCAGTTGGGAGGGTAATTCAAATGTGGGGACACATCGCCTACACCGCCTTGCTAGCAGAACGGAGCTATCAAAGGAAGCTAAGCTAGCTAGTGCCCAATAGTGGCGATTGAAACAGCGTAGGCTTCAACGTTTCACATACCTCTTCGCTGGCGAAGATATCAGACTACGACTTACAATCTTTATACACTAAATCTAACACCTTTCAAATTTTTGCATATAATCTGGGAAAGACTCCACGACAATAATGTCCCGCAACCCCGCCCCTTTTGGCGGCCAAGGTCTCCCCCCTCGCCGCCCCGCTCCCAACTCCTCTTCCGATGCTCTTTTCGGCAACCGGGGCCCCGCGGCCTCTACCGGCTACAGCCAACCCCAACAGCGTCCCGGAGGATATCCCCAACAACAACCTAGTGGTTACGGACAGCGGGCGCCAGTGCCTGTGTCTGAAAAACTGAGAGGCGGCTCATCAGGGCCGGAGTTGCAATTGGCATGGGCGAAGCCCGTGGATGGGAATTTGTTGACGGAGTCGGTTTATTCGAGTGTAGTGGTGGTCAGTGATCGGGATTTTCAGAGTCCAGATGGACGGCCGATTTATATCTTGGTGAGATCGGTGGAAGGCATAGAGGGTGTCGTTACGGCGATGCCCAGTGGCAGTATTGGCCAAGGCCAGATCTTGTAAGTGATACTCGCCAGAGTTAATGCACCAATATGCTAAAATTTTGCACTACAGTCTCTCCCAACCTCAGCGTGAATGGCTCAAGGTCTCCATGCTCCCCCGTGAACGTCTTACCTGCCATCAATGGTCTCCCTTTGATAGCAACAGTCAACAAGTCTACGCCGGTTCCATTGACGTCACTATTGGCCTTGCCAGCGCCAACCAAGACAACTCACAGATATACTCGGCCGACGATCTAGAAAAGCGCATCCAGAGCAACTTCCAAAACATCATCGTCCAGCCCAACCAGCGCATCATCATGGAAGTTGGTGGCGTGAAGCTGATGGTCGTTGTCAAGACTGTCACCCTCATTAACCTGGGTGGGTCCACGGACGGCGCCACGAGCTCGTCGGACAAGAGGACCTGCGGAATCTTGACGACAGGAACGACTATCAATATTCAAAAGGACCACGCTAGTGGCATCAAGCTGGAAGGCTCGGCAACGAAGGCAAATGCCAATGCTATCATTGCGCCCGACTTCAAGTTTGAGGATATGGGGATCGGTGGTCTGGCTGGTGAGTTCGCCACCATTTTCCGTCGTGCCTTTGCCTCACGTATCTTCCCGCCAGCTATGGTGCAGAAGCTGGGTATCCAGCACGTCAAGGGTATCCTCATGTACGGACCGCCCGGTACGGGTAAGACGCTGATGGCAAGACAGATTGGCAAGATGCTGAATGCGCGGGAGCCCAAGATTATCAACGGACCCGAGATTCTGAACAAGTTTGTTGGTCAATCAGAGGAGAATGTACGCAAGATGTTCGAAGATGCCGAGAAGGAGTACAAGGAAAAGGGCGACGAGTCGGGCCTTCACGTCATCATCTTCGACGAGCTAGATGCTGTGTGCAAGCAGCGTGGGTCCGGAGCTGGTGGTGGTACGGGTGTCGGTGACTCGGTGGTCAACCAGCTGCTGACAAAGTTGGATGGTGTGGACCAGCTGAACAACATCTTGCTGATTGGTATGACGAACCGGAAGGACATGATTGATGAGGCTCTGCTGCGTCCTGGTCGTCTCGAAGTGCAACTGGAGATTAGCCTGCCCAACGAGGAGGGTCGTCTCCAGATTCTCAAGATCCACACCAGCAAGATGCTCAAGAATGACGTTCTCGGGTCAGATGTTGATCTGGAGACGCTGGCGGCCGAGGCCAAGAACTACTCGGGTGCCGAGTTGTCGGGTCTTGTCAAGGCGGCGACCTCGTTTGCCTTTGCCCGACACACAAAAGTTGACCAGATGGCCGGCATCAAGGAAGATGTTGCTAACATGAAGGTCACAATGGCCGACTTCCAGCAGGCACTCCGTGAAGTGCGTCCTGCTTACGGTGTTGATGAGCAAGATCTTGACCTGTTAATTCCTAACGGCATCATGAACTTCAACGAACAGTACATTCAGGAGTTGCTGTCGATGGGCAAGGGTGCCTTTATTACGGTTCGGGATTCAGAGAATCGGAGACATGAGACTGTGCTTTTCCATGGGCCGCCAGGATCTGGGAAGACGGCATTGGCGGCCGAAGTGGCGAGAATGTCTGGGTATCCGTTTGTCAAGGTGTTGAGCCCGAAGGATTTGCTGCCGTACCGGGATGAGATGTCAAAGAGTGAGTTTCTGACTTTTGCTTGTTATTATTATTTGCTTTTACATCTTAAAGAAAGTGTGTGTAAACTAACATGTTCTTGATAGTCGACTTCATCAACCGGCAATTCACTAATGCCTACAGATCGCCCCTGTCAATGATCATCATTGATGACTTTGAGCGCATGATTGAATGGTCGCCCATTGGCCCTCGCTACTCCAATAACTTGTACACGGTCCTGCAGACGTTAATTCGCAACCCCCCGCCCAAGGACCACAGACTTCTTATCTTTGTCACTACGTCGAAGCTTCATGTCCTCAAGCTTCTTGAGGCTGACCAATGGTTTGACGAAAAAGTCCACGTCCGCGCCCTCAGAAGCCTCAACGAGCTGGCAGCCGTCATGGAAACGTCGGGCGTCTTTGGCCGTTCAGAGATTCCTGGGCTGCTCGACCAGATCCAGCGGGAAGCTTACATTTCGAAGAGCGAGCAGCGGAACGGCGAGTTCCGGGTGGATGTCGGAGTCAAGAAGGTGCTGCATTGTCTCTTTGAGGCCAAGGCGGTGAGCAAGCCGGTGGAGGAGGGTGGTCTTGGATTGCAGGCAGGGCCAAGGTTTGTGCGGGCCATGGTGGAAGCGGTGGGAGAGGCCAAGGTGAGGGATGGGACTGTATAAGGATGTGGAGAATTTTAATCTCTAGACTAGTAAAGACTAATTAGATGTATATTTGTATATTTATATTTGATATCACAATATTGGTAGCTGCACTAGGGTTTACATATATATATATATATAAGGGTTTATATCTGTATACTGTGGAAATATGAGAACTGGGTTGTGTCTATTGTCTGGCGTGCCGTTTTCATTTTACGAACCAAAATTGAAAACGAGGTCCGTGTCTTTTTTTTTCTTTCCCTTGTGAGATAAAGATGCAGATTGCAGATACGGGGGGAGATTGAGGGAAGATCCAGCGGAGGATGAAGGTTATCAGGGGGCCGTGCGGGGTGGATTGGGGAAGGGGATGGAACAAAAAAAATAAGGAAAAGTAAAGAAAGAGAATCGAAGAGGTTGTATATATTTACATGAATTTGTAGGATTATCTAGTATTGTAGTGTGATGGTGAAATTGGAGGGGGTGACAGGATAAGTGGGTGAGCGTTGACATGTTATTTTAGTTTTCTTTATTGTTGTTGACGATAATGATGGGAAAGAGAAGATGACGATTAAGCCAACTCGTGGCTTTGCGGAGGTGGTCGTTTTGGTGATGGCAGTTGATTTTGTTTGTTCTGTATATTATATATACTTAATCAAGATATAAATTTCTAGATATTTAAGTTGTTCAGGCCACAGTGACGGCCATGCGGTGTTGTGTATGTTGGGACCATGAAGGCCCGTCGGCGGGGAAGAAAAGAAAGAAGAAAGAGTCAGTGGTTGTCTTTTATGTGTATCAGGAGTTGAGTATGTATACACAGTTGCCATGAGTGGTTTTCATGTAGACAAGAGAATCAGAACGACTTCTTTCTTTTGTTTTACCGAGCATGGAAATACTGAAAGCAAATCAGTTGACCATTTGGTAATTATTCAATAATTATTCATTAAACCCAATTTTTTTCTTTAGTAAAAGTCTCATGTGTCGCTCTTTTTGCCTTGTCCTCAGTCCTTAATTTCAATGTCAATGCTCACATGGCGCATGACAAAAGGTTATTTCCTAAAGAGATAGCAGTGTGGCAAAGGCGAAAGAAAAAAAAAGCAGTCACACACACGCACACGCATTTGCACATACACTACAATACACACAAATGTTGGTAAAGGACCCTGGCCTGTTTCGTACGTGTAGGGTGTAGGGACAGAACGGAGGAGGGAAGGAGAGGAAAGGGTCCCTTCTCGGTAGGTGATCGAAGGCGAAGAAGAATCAAGGAAACAAGAAAAGATTGGAAAGAAGCAAAGCGACCACTGAGGACGGGGAAGGAGGGATCGTGAATTTTTCGTAGTGGAAGTTGTTATGTAGGAAGGTAGGGGTTTTGAGTTTTTGTTTTTCTTCCTTCCTAGGTTCTTTGCTTTAACCTTGAATCTTCAACTTTTGTCCATGTACTTACTGTACCTTGGTTGGTGATTTTGTAGTTTCCTTATTGTCTAACTCTTGTGTGCTTGATTTCATTTTTTTCTCTTAATCGCGATTTTAACATAATCTTTAATTTCCACTTACTGACTAGCGATTGACACGAGGCCCGACACGAGAAAAAGACAAGAGACAATAATCGGGATTTTCTACAGCAAAGAAAATACAACAAAAAGTGTACCTGCATTGGTTTGGATGCACGACAGATATACACACATATACGACGAGACAATTACACTGCAGAATTCAGCTACACGAGCAAGACTTGAGGAGAAAACCCACAATACTATCAAGAAAGGCCAATTTAATCTCGTCAACACATGCATGGCTGTTAACGGTATGTTTCCCTTTCTTCTGTTTCTCTGTCTCCCCCTCTTCCCACAGCACTGGCATTGGAATGCGACGCTCATACCGATCAATGTTCGTGATGGACTCTTGTGGTCAAGTCAGAGAAACACAGATTCTTGAAGAAAATAAACCATCCAATTCTGACAACAGATCACAGGAATCTGACGGCAGCAGACGCTGTACTGTTTGGCAGTTTCGTGACCAAACATTACCATCTTATCTACCGAATCGATCTATAGATCGATTGACCGACCGACAGATCGATCTGTAGCCGACTACCATCTCACACCTACGAATATCTACAATAATACATAATTTCACACTTACCAAAGATGGATCGTCCAAAACCACCGCCCGTCACCGTCACTCGCATCAAACAATCACCCCTCTCGCCTGCCCCGTTATCAACCGGCTCATCCGTCGACTCGGCCCATTCCCGTCTCCGCCGCCTCACACCCAACAAACCTCCTACAAAACGGCCCCATAAAGCTCCCACAAAATTAAAAGCCGCTTCCACTGCCGTCCTCAAACCCCTCGTACCAAAGACAGAAAGAGTTGTTCATGATGGCCTTAGTCTCGGCGGCCGTGGGCGGAAAAATTCCGAGGCCGAGAGCGTTATTGAGGGAGGCAGTTTGAGAAAGAGGGGATTGGCTGTGGCAAATGTCGGAAATGGCGGCAAAATTTACTTGAGACCAACAATATTGCCAGCGAATGAGCGGTATCCGACGCAGACGAATGTGTTTCCCGTTACACCACCGAGTACCGCTGGCCTCGACGCGCTGCCGTCTTCCGGGACAGCCGCTATCCCCGCCATCAAGACAATGGAAATTACTCCGGAACCCTCACCGAGTAACAGCCACCAAATGAAACTCACGATAAAACCACTTCCCGACAAGCCCGCCACCCAGCAAAGTTCGGATCTTCATCTCAGCCAATGGGACGATGTCCTTTCACCACCCCCAATATCCCCTCCTGAGACCCCCCCTTCGAGACTTCCACGGAATCTTAGTAGAGCAACGACATACAAGGGGCATCGGCGGGCCCTTAGCGATGGGACCACGGTGCCGGAGACGCTCATGAGTCCGATGAGGGGGCATGTTATGGAGGGACTCAAGATTGTCATTGACAAGCATAATGAAGAGAGACCACGTACTGTTGAGGGCGACCAACCGTTTTTGGACGTGTCGATTCCGTCGCATCGAATTGGTTTGCCGCGTTTCACGACTAGAGGGACTCCCGTTATCCGGACTTCGTGTTACACGGCCACCGAAGATCTCCAGTCTAGTGTCGGCGTGCCGTTGTCAGCGATGCCAACATCGGTTGCAAGAACCAGCTACATGACACAAAGTCCCGGGCCGTACGTCCCTGGGGCATCGCGGGAACCTACATGGATGGTACAGACACCATGGCGGTTTCTTCCCGAGGCGCCACTAGTGCCTGTTCCGGTGATTCCGGCACACCATCTGGCGAATGGGCTACCAGTGACTCCTGGTGGTCCGTTAAGGACGGATTTCGCAAATGATAAGGCGATGCGCATGACGTACATGTCGGCGCACCAGGTTATTGAGCCGTCCATGTTTGATACCTTGACCTTTAAGCCGGCTTGTAACGATCGTGCTATTGTCCGGTATGCGACCAATAGCGCTGTTACGGCGGCAACCCCCCCGCGGCTCGTGGCTGAGATCACGTCGGCGAGTTTCCTGGATTACGAGTTACTGTCAGATTTCTTCTTGACGTTCCGGGGATTCCTGGAGCCGATGGATCTACTTAAGATGTTGATTGCACGCTTTCGGTGGGCGGCGGCTCGGAGTGACGAGACGGGAATGGTTGTTAGAGTCCGGACCTTTGTTGCTTTGCGTCACTGGATCTTGAACTACTTTGTCGATGACTTTTTGGGGGATTTTGACCTCAGAGTGCAGTTTTGCGAGCTGGTCAATGAGCTTATTCGCGACCTGGAAAAGATTGGAGACGAGGCGAAGCCGCACATCAAGATTGTCAATGAGCTCAAGAAGTGTTGGTGGAGAATCTGTCTGCAGTTTTGGGAAGGGTCGGACTCGGATGACGGGCCCATTACTCCCGGGGGTCCTCCGCCCTTTGATCCAGAGAAGTCGTACATTGATGACCCCGAACCGAGACAATCAATGGGCACGCTAGGAAGGGAGCCGTCCAATGTGCCAAGTCTGGCAAACAGCACGCCCGGAGATGCCACCGTCAATAATCGACCCGACACTCCGCCACTGAAACCGTTTAGCCTATTGCAGCAGCAGCAGACGCAACTTGGACAAGACCAACAGCAATACCTACCGAAACACGGACTCAACCTAATGAGTGTTTCTAGTATCGATGTCGTTTCTTGTTCCTTTCCGACGGGCAAGAATCTGCAAAGACTGGGCTTGAGCTCTGCGGGGTCCCACACTAACCCCATTCGCCCCACCACGGCCACCGAGAAAGCTGTACCGTCAACAGGCGGCGTCGCCACTACTCCTAAAGGTGTTGTTGGCAAGAGAGTCCGCCCGGCACACAAGCGGAATGGCTCCATGTCAGATTCTCTGAGAGACCATAATGATTGGAGAATCTCGGAGCAGTCGGCCGATCGCTCTGTGTTTGGACTCGCCCCGCCGGAGCAGGCCTTTGTTGAGGATGATGTGAGTACGGATACTGAACAGGCCAAAGAAGTGGACATCAACCCCTGTACCCATGCGGCGCCGGGCGTCAAGAAGATTCTCTGTACTGTGAAACGAGCTCTGAATACACGTTGTCATAACACGCATCTTGCTGGTGCCGGCGGCAATGTATCCAAGATGGCCACCGGGGCTCCGTCATCGGCGGTTGTGCCGCAAGTCCGTGATAAAAAGATTACAGAGCACCCTGGCATCCGTATCGACGTTTTGGGTGCCCGCATCGCTGATGAGTTCAAAAGGGTTATCGAGGAGGAAGAAGGGCCAAGCCGCAGTCCGAGGAGCCCTTTGCATCCCACCGAGGAAACAACGTTCCAGACGGCACATCTGGACGGATCCTTTGAAGACATCAGCCGGATTGTCGAACGTGCTGAGCAGGCCGTTTCGGCAGCAGAGCGAGAGGCGTTTGGTCTCAGTGGCCGGAGGCGGACGCATCACCGGGGTATGTCGGATGGGGCGATCACGACGATCACGACTGGGAGTAAGTCGATTATGATTATCAATGATACCCGGTTAATGCCCTTTGATTTGTCGACGATGCCGGTGCCCGGAGTCAACCCATCGGTGGAGGCCTTTGCGCAGAATTTCCTCGAGGACGGGTTGTCGGTGCCAAAGACGCCACATAACCCCGATCGTCCGCGACAGTCGTCGTTCCTATTGAATGATTCCTTGTTTTTTAGACCGTTGACCGAGTCGGCGAATCTCCCACCGTTTATTCCGGATCTTGCCGGGTTACTGGACGGTGGATGTCTGTCACCGAATGAGGCGTTTAGATCGCCACAGACGGCGACCTTCCCCAAGGCGCTCGAGGTTAACTTGGGTGATGATTCTGGCTTTAGTGGCATCTTTGACCACGACCAGTTGGCCGGATCTCGGCCTGTTAGTGACAGCGGGGAGACGGTGATGCAGGAGCGACGATCCATAATGTCTCAAGTTTCGTCTCAAGTTTCACAGAGACGTAACTCTCTGCAAGAACGGAAATCGTTTGCGCCGTCGTTTGTCTCTTCAGTTGTATCAGGAATTTCTAATCGGCCGCCACCGGCGCGCATGCTGAGACGGCGACCGGCGGGGAACCTCCGGGACGTCGAGACAGTTGAGCAGTTGGAGAACACCTTTGGAGTAGCTGGCAGTCATATGAGCATGGCTAGATCCCGGAGTATGACGACGATTGGGACCTTTACGGATTCGCTGCGTAGTTCATATGTTCAGTTGGTGTATGCGCCGTCGACGGCGGTGTCACAGCTTGACCACGATGCCGTGTCCCCGAGCGCATCGGAGCCAGCACCCAGTACGTTCTCGTTGGGGGTATTGGCTGATGGGGGCCCGACACTGAAAAAGAAGTTATCCTTGTTCAGCACGCATTCGTCATTACATCCAGGAATGTGTCCCTCTTTTGAAGCGGAACTACGGAAACTGGCGGCAATCCCCGACGACATTGACGGCGGAGTTGAGACGGCATTGATGAAGCTCGAGGGTCGGTATGAGGCGGAACGGGCCACGACGCCGGTCATGGATATGCCGCAAGGCGCGCCGAGGTTGCGGAAGCAGATGGTGACATTGAGTCAGGTGCGGGGGAAAAACCATGTAAATCGGAACATTGAGATTGGCGGAGACCGATTAGTAGAGCCGACAACGAAAAGTGACACGAGCCTGGAGGACAACGACGGGTCTTTTGATTCGTTCTTGCCGGCAGGGCCAATGCGGAGGTATCTGGGTGATGACCATTCGCAGCCGTCGGTCTCTGGAGATTCGTATGTGTCGATGCCGCAGCTGGAGAGACTCTCGACCAACAAAGACTCGACCTTGTTAAGTCCGAGCCGAGACTGGATGGATCAGTCGATCCTGACCATTGGCGACGATGAATCCATCCGACCGCTCGTCCTGTCGGCTAAACCGAGCAACATCAATATGGATATCGGTGTTTCGACTCCACGCATCCGCATCTCGGGAAGCTTTCTAGATGATGGATCTGACGACGGGTATGAGCCACCTGCGTTGGAATTGACGGTTCCCGAGTCGCTGAGGAACATAGCAGTGGACATGGCGGAAATGACCGGCATGGAACATAAATACAATGCCACTGGCAAAACGTTCTCGCCAATTTCCCCGGTGGATCTCAAAGACAAGCCACTGCCACCAACTCCTGCGCCCACGTCACCAGGCCTTCCCAAGACCCCAACCGATGAGGCGTTACATCTCCCCTTCATTCTCGCCTTCGACTCGACTGTTCTGGCCACGCAGTTCCTGTTGATTGAGCGCTCCTTTTTGCTTGACATTACCTGGAAAGACTTAATCTCCTTGGAGTGGAAGGATACGCCGCTGTTTTCCTCGTGGCTCACCTTCCTGCGGACATCAACGGCCACCGGTGTCTCTGCGGTGATTACCCGCTTCAACATCGTTGTCAGCTGGGTTATTTCCGAGATTGTTTTAACCAAGTCGCTGCATGAACGGGCGCGCTGCATCTCCAAGTTCGTCCATGTTGCCGAGAAATCAAAGGGACTGCGCAACTTTGCCACGGTGGCGCAGATCACGATGGCGTTGACGTCACCGCAAGTTACGTCACTGTCCAAGACCTGGTCATTGGTCCCGTTTCCGGATCTCTCGATCCTCCGGAACCTGGAGAACCTTCTGTCACCGACGAGAAACTTTTATGTCCTGCGGGCTACTCAGGAGACAGATGGCGTTCCCTGCATCCCGTTCTTGGGAATCTACACGCACGATCTCCTCTTCAACGCCCAGCGGCCCAGCGAAGTCGCCAGTTCCCCGATGGGCATTCCCCTCGTCAACTTTGAACGGTGCCGGAAGGCTGCCGGCGTTGTGCGGACAGTGTTGAGACTGGTTGAGGGCGGCGAGAGCATGAGCGAGGGCAAGGAAGGTGTCGAGGGTATTTGGGGACGGTGTCTTTGGGTTGGGGGGTTGGAGAAGGATGAGATTGAGGAGAGGGTCAAGAGCTTGGTTCAAGAAGAGAGATGATGTTTGGAGTTTGGATTTTACATGGTTATTACGATGATACCAGGTTTGTTTTTGTTTCCATCTTTTGCTGATTTACATAAGTATATATTTATTTTTGTCTAGATAATAGTTCACACTTTGTTTTCCACACATGCACATGAAGATGACTGCAAAGAAAACACATGACGAAATCACCGATGATAAATTCTATCATGTTGACCGATGCAATATGTACGCACATACCTACAACAACCCAGCCCAATACAACCTTGCACAATCCAGATACCACACGCCGTACCAAAAACTCCAAATAAATCCGAAAGAAAAGGAAATAAGAAAAAGACCAGAATCCTATGTGCAAGATACCTCCAGAGCCCAATTCCCTTACAAAAAATCGCCCATTACAAAAGTCCCATTAACAAAATACCTACGCCCCGGCGCAAATCCTTTGTACTTGTCCGCATCTGGGTCACTACTCCACTTGGTCCCGCACCAAATGCCCTTCAACTTCTCCTTACAGTCAGGCAATTCGCGGTACTCGACCGACAACTTGAGATCCTTGAGATGTGGAATAGACGGGACGATTGCCAGAAAATCGGAAACCTGAGCCAACGAGAGTTAGTCGGATGAAAAAAAAAAAAAAAACAGAAAATCAAACCAAACATCAGTAAAACTCACCTTGACAAAGAATAGATCCATGGCCAGGAACCGCTCCTCCGCCTCAGATTTCATCCAGTTCAGCCGCTCCTGGCATACAGACGCCAAGTCATTCTGTGCATTGTAATACCCATCGAGCTCTCTCCCCAGTTCCGAGTACCGCGGCGAACTCAGCGAGTACCGATCGTTCTCAACACGCCATATTGAGATCTTGGCAATGTGAGAAGCGGGGATTCGTTGCCATGAAGGATCTGCAGATAAACAATCAATGATTAGCTTCAACCCTAAACACAAGGGGACATATGCCACCACATCAGACATCGCGAGAAACAGGATACTTACACTTCGACAGACTCAAATCCTTATCCCCCAGCAACAAGGCAACCTGAGTATTCAACACCCACTGTTCCCTTCCCTCCTCCGTCCCATCCTTGGCCGCGTCCATTGTATCCCACCGCACCCCTTGCATCACCCGGAACTTCTCAGCAAACGACGGCTTCTGCGGATCGGCGCTAGTCTCCAGCCAACGAAGCACCGCAGGCAACCGCCCAATCCGGGCCAGCTCCTGCTCCTGCTTCTCCTTGGCCACACGTTCCCGTTCACGCTCAGCCCTCTCGGTCCGTTCAGCCTCTTCGCGTTTGGCCTGTTCGCGGATCTCTCGTTGTCGGCGTTCTTCGGCTTCGCGTTCACGCTCACGTTGCTCTTGGAGCTCGCGCTGTCTGCACTTTTCAGCCTCAGCCTTGAGTCTAGCCTCTTCCGCAGCCTTCTCTTCCGCCAGGCGGCGTTGACGGGCTTCTTCTTCAGCCTTGAGTCTGGCTTCTTCCGCAGCTCGGCGCTCAGCTTCTGCCTTGCGCTTCGCTTCTTGTTCAGTCTTCCTCTTGGCCTCAGCTTCCGCTTTCCGTTGTTCTTCAAGTTCGGCTTGTGCCATGGCTTCTTCTCGAGCCCGTTGAGCCTCCTCAGCTTTCCGTTTGCGTTCTTCGTTCTCGCGTTCTTGACGTTCTGCAACGATCCAATCTGCCTCGGCCTTGCGCTCTGCCTCCCGTCCCTCGCGGATCCGTTCCTTCTCCTTTTCCTTCTCCTCTGCAAGCCAACGCTCCTTCTCGACTTCCCGTCGCTTGGCAAGTTCGATCTCGCGCTCCTCTTTTTCCGTAGACTCGGTCGCAGACTTCCGAGACTCGTGGTCCGCAGTTTCGTCTAGCTTTCGCCGAGCCTTGGGCTGAGGATTCTCCGAGGTATCCCGGGACTTCTTGTCAGGACTAGCGGCAGATGCAGAATTCTCTTTTCGTGAGTAACTGTTGTCAACAGTAACGTCCTTCATCTCCACGTCGCTGTCGTGAGCAGAGAGGGCCTTGGCAGCCTTTGTCTTTTGCTGTTTCTTGAGTCGAAGTTGGTCCGAAAGCTTGAGATGCGCACCGTTCTGAGGAGTAGACTCCCGCACTTCCTTGTGGACCTTGGCCGGTTTGGAAACAGGCGTGGATTCCCGAGCAGATGAACTCTGTTTACCGGGTCGCGACTCCTTGTCCACAGACGATCCCTTCTCCGAGTCGGAACCTTTATCGACACGTTTCCGTGGTACCTCCAGCCGTCCGTCTTTGGCCAGAGTTTCGCTGTCGAGGCGGCGACGCTTGCTAGTATTAGCCGTCTCAGCCTCTTCACGAACCTTCTCGCGATCACTCTCGGACCGTGCACCACTCGGCGAAGTGCTAGATCTATGACGCTTTGCCAATGGCGTGGGGTTATCGTGGCCACTATGACTCTCATCCCTCTTCAGAGCCTTGGTACGATCGTGATACCTTTCGGAAATCTCGCCCTTGGACGAGCGGGGTGGTGCATCATCTGGATCGTGGGGACTGGATGGCTGGTTGAGCGACGAAGTATTGGAGGCCATGCTCATCCGGCGGACGCGCTGAGCTTCATGCTCCTGGCTCATTTCACCCTTGGAAACAAGCTTCCGTCGGGGCTTCGATGTCTCACCATCACTAGAAACGGGAGCATCAGAGTCCACTGGTCGCTTAATCTTCTTGGTCGCAGCAGCAGCGGCGGCGGCCGGAGACGCTTCGCCATCAGAGGCCTTAAAATCTTGATCGCGTTCCTTGTCCTTTTCCTTATCGCGCTTCTTCGTTTTTTGCGACACAGAACTGGTTACAGGGGCGTTGCTGGAACCAGAATCATGCGACTCCTTCTTTCGTCCGTCAACTGACCTCCGAGAATCAAGAGGGTCCCGAGTCTTTTTTTCATCACGAGACTCTGGATCCCGTGATAAAGTAGTGGCAGTGGTTGTAACAGCAGCGAAGCTAGTGGACTTCTTCCGATCATCAGCATCCACAGACGTAGACGGACCGGGACTGGTAGGTCGTTTGTTGCTGGGACCAACGGTCTTGGCAGCCAAAGAATCAAACGACGAACTGGGTGTTTGCGCGAGACCTTCCCGCTCATTCGTGGCAGCCTGCTCGGGATTCTTGGTCTTGAAGTTGTCGTATGCTCTCTTGAGAATCGCCTCTTCCTCCTTCCAATTCCGACCTTGCCGTTCGCGTGCAATTTCGAAGTATTTCTTGCCCTTGACATGTCTGGTCGGGTCAAACGAGGTCTGGCCAAGCAACAGTTTCATAATCTTGACGTTGTCCTGGCCAATGGAGGCTAGAATTGGAGTTGCTGTCTCACTCGGGCCGTTTTTAATGGGATTCGGATCAGCAGGGGCTCCCCAGCCTAGCAGGATGTCCACGATGTCGTCATATCCACCTCGAGCCGCCGCTGTTATTGCCTCGCTAAACCGGTACTTTTGGCTCATGTTAAGCAGGTGATTAACCATCTCCTTGTCACCTTTGGAGCAGGCCAATACCAACGTCTTGTCGTCAGCCTCAATGTACAAGAGTCTGTTACTCGTCTTGTTGGCGCGGGCGCTTATCTGACGTCGGTTAGACCCACTAGTGACATGGGCCAGGTCATAGTTGATGTTGGTCTGGCGCGAGTGACCCGAATCAACCACCGAAGTGCCCTCAGATTGATAGGCGGCGTCGTCGGTGTGGGGCTCTTCGGAATTCCGGCGGTACGTAGCTTTGGCCTTGATGAGAAGTTCACGGATCTCGGGTCCATTGGGTGTCTCGTGGGTGACACGGGCCAAGGGCTCTTCTCCTTGACCGTTGGCCTTCCGGGGATTCACTCCAGCATCAAGAAGCAGCCGGACAACATCAACATGACCGTTATCGACAGCATCGAGCAGCGGGGTTTCCTTGTCGTAGTTGAGGCAGTGTTTGTTACAGCCCTTTTCTAAGAGCAGCGCGACGATATCGGCACAACCATTAATAGCAGCTATCTGGAGCGGCGTATTGCCAGCATAGTCGGCGACGTTCAAATCTTCGGGTCTCTCTTGTAGGCGCAGTTTAACGGTTTCGTATTCCCCCTTGGCACATGCCCGAGCAAGCAGAGTCTGACCATGAGCATCCAGATTCTTCTTGCTGGGACCCTTGGTCGTGGAAGACTCTGTACGCTCAGCAACACCACGAGCGGCCGTGGACTTGGTGGAAGCTTGCGGGGTCTCGTCGTCAGATGCGTGATCCGAGTTGTAATCCGACGCATGTATCATCGATGCGGGAGTTCTCCGTTTTTTGATAACAGATCCGTTGGTCGACTGGCCACGACGATGAAGCCCCTTGGAAGTTGGCGACAAAGATCTCGTACTTAGCGCTGGAGAATTGACGGCAGAATGTGGCGGTGGAATTTCGGGTTTTGGTGGTCGTGAGTCTTTGCTGGATCTGGGAGGCGCCGAAAGTTGCTGAGCGTTGTCAGATACTCTAGGACGTCGAGCCTTATGCGGAATTTCGCCTTCGTCATCAGACTCGCACTTGATAATCTTGCGCTTATGCAGAGACTTATCGGACGAAGAGGATGACGAAGGGTTAGAAGACTTGGCCAGCTTCTCCTTGGCCTTGAGATGTGATTCTGATTCTGAATCTGAACCGGCGTGAGATGCTGACTGCGGGGGCGCTGATGAAGAAGCGGCAACGCTAGACTGTCGTCTATGCTTGACAACAGCCGGTGGCGGTGAGCCACCGTTGGGTATAGGTGCAGGGCCAGCAAACGCTGTCGAGTTGTTCGGGTGATGATTTGCATTCGCAGCGCTATTGTGGTTCGAAGAAGCGCGGGCAATATGCGCTGACTTGTCGACAATCTTGTTCTTCTTGGCTAGAATACCACGTGTTGGTCCCTCGGAGGCAGCATTTGAATGAGAATTTGATCCTGAAAGACTAGCTCGGGGGCCTGTCGGAATCTTTGGAGGTAATTTAGACGTTGGGATCTGCGGTGACGAATGTGCATGGCTGTCGTGATCATCTGTATCGCGCTCATGTCGAACCTTGCGCACTTTCGACGGCGAATATCCATCTTTGCCGGGCAACACTATCGTCTCGGCATTCGAAGCATCGCTAGCGCCAGTGTCGTCATCACGGTCATCACGGTCTCGATTCCGGGAGACGGGAGCAGCATTGCTTTCTTTCTTTCCCCATTCTCGATCTCGGCCACGTTCTCGTTCCCGTTCCCGGTCTCGGTCTCTGGGATCGCGGGGTTTTGGCGACTGTCGTCTGGGTGGCGATAGGCGCGTGGCGGAAGATTGGCGATGATGGTGATCATCTCCGGGTCGACGATGGGTGCTGTGTCCAGTGAAAGACGGGCCAGCAGCTGGATCCCGATTCATCTTCGAGGTAGTGTGCGCATCCATGAATGACGGCGTAGAGTAGAGTGGAAGGGAAAATGGATGGCGACGACGTTAAACCATCCTCAAGGGAGAATAGTCTGCTACACAAAATGGGTTGATGGCTGCAGTGGCGGCGACGGCAATAGCGACAGATGATAGCAGATGCGGGAAAAAACTGATATATAGTACTGGTCTGGGCGTTAATTCAGAGTTCTCGTCTTGTGAAAATTATTATCATAAGCTGACTTCGCGGAGCTTTTCAAGTTGGTTTAGGATTCGTTATTTCGGTCCATTTGATCGTATTCCGTTCTTGCAAGCTTGTTGTTCAACAGCTGTCTGGTGTATATGATTTCGATTATAATACATGTACTGGCTAGTCTTGTTGATCTGCTCGATGTCAACCAAGCCTAACTCAAAGACTATCAATGACAGTTCTAGAAATACCCAAACAAAATTCGTGATTTTTGCATCGTGATTTTTGCAGTTTGGAAGTAGGCCAGGAAGGCTATGATGCTCTTTTTTGACGACAGTATAAGGACGCAGACAGGGACGTGAAAGGGCACGAGACGAGACACAAAGTGATTGAATGCGAAACACAACTGCAAAAATTCTCGCGAAGATAAGAAAATACCAGATGATTTTGAATGGGCCACAGTAAATAAGGGGGGGGAAGCAAGACAGACAATAGACTAACCCGAGATACTTGGATGGTGATTATACAGATGATTGATTATTTGAAATGGAGGGGCGGGTTGACAATGGCTCTCGACGGTATAAAGTGGTTAGTGAATAAAGACGAGGTCTGAAGATCGAATGCTAGCTATGAGTCAATGGCGAAACGCAATAATAGGCCCGGTCGCATAGATGTCGGCAAAAGACGTTGACTGAGACTTGAGGTGTATAATCGAGCAGATTGCGACTGGAGAGCACGTCAAGTGGAGTTCGTCTTGTATGATTGGCGAGTATATGGGATGAGGACTAAGCAATAGGAAGTTTGGCACAGCCGAGAGCAAAAGCAGAAAAAAGTCGTGGATGTGGATCGAGAAATTCAAAGAGTCTGAGTTAGTGAACGTGGGCGCAGAATTGCAGATTTACGGCCTCGTCCCAGTTTTGGAATCCGAGGACAAAATATGGTATATGGAAAAAGCGGGTTTCTTGTAAAATCGTGGTCAAGTTGAAAAAGATAGAAATATTATATTCAAACGCCACCCAGCATCATTTGATGAGCTTCTTTTTTTTCGGCCACTAACGATGATATGATGCGATGTTGGTGATGGTTTGTTGTGGTCGTGAATTCAATTGAAGCGTTGGGCGATTTGTGCGTGATGTGCGTGTGGTGCAAGTGACCGTTTCGAGGGTTTGGAGGAAGAAAGAGGGAAAAATCTTTGGGGAGGGCATCAGGCTGGGGCCCCTGGAACAACAGCTTTGGGGGGAAGGAGGGAAATGAGGCAAAGGGCAGTGTATACTGGCTCCTACAAGGCTGGGGGGGAAAGTGAAAGAGAGAAAGGCTGTTGATTAGTTGAAATATATTTAACCGGAATTTATCCAAGAATTTCTAGATACGGGTTATGGAAAGTTTTAGTTGCTAAGTTATGTGATGACTTGTGGAATATTGATAACATTTACAATCTTCATGAACTACATGTAGCGTATCTCGATTGCTATATACTATATGTCAATGACATCATTCCTATAGTTGTCTCTATCTTGGCATATCTCTAAAACATCACACGTGCCTCAATCTCCGAAATAAAAATCATGAAACGCTCTATACTGCCACCTCCACAAACAGAACCTGGCCCATGGAAAGGCAAGATCCCAACATTCAACCAAGGGAGTAGGAATCTCTATTTATCCCCTCTTTGACTGATGTCGGCCCAGTTCGTCTGTCGCGTTATATATTCGCGGGAAAAACACGCGCGGTTTGTGACATCAACAGCAATTGTAAATGTACAGGTAGGCCTAGCAGAGACAAGCACCATCCCTGTCAAAGAACTAAAGGATACGGATGTTAGTGGTCACGTGGATCAACGATACAAGGTTTTAGCCATAACCCTATTGGTTTTGTGTTAATGTTTGTGATACATGGACAACATTGGCAAGATAACTTCTGATGTAATAAACTTATGAATGCATTCATTTACCCAAATTTTGATGATACAAAAAAAAACTCTCCCATAGATGACCAAATCCTATACACCACCAAGTAAACAAACATAAACCAATGATAAACACTTAGAAAACAACGGGAATCATGTTCCATCTCTCCTTGACACACCCCTCGCCAAACTTGCCCTCATACCAAACTCTGGTGCTCCGGGCCGTCACACCAAGGTTCGCCGCAGTGAAGAACAGAGCACACAGCATCGTCTTGCTGAAAAGAGCACACTCGGGAGCAGCCATGATAGAGAGGCAGAGATAGTTGACGCATTCGCAAAAGTAGTGAGGGCAAACAAAGTACTTGAAGAGGCCGGCAGTGGGCAGAGTGTACTTGACGAGAGATGCGAGATGGCGATGGGCGTGGAATTGGCCATAGGAGGAGGCGAGGAAGATGGGAAGGACGACGGCGATGCGGAAAGTGGTGAGCAGGCTCGTAGACTCGGAGACGGAAGGAGTGAGGATAGTGGCTGAAGCGGTATTTATGTTAGTATATGGTCGGGTGACTGTAAAGATAGTTGGTGATACTTACAAGCTCCTTCAATCCAGATACCAATGGACATGCAAGTGTAGAATAAGAAGGTCAAAACCCAATGCATAACCAACATGTACGAGTTGGGCGACTGCTTCTGGACAAACAGACACTCCATCAATCTACGAATGCCTTGGAAAGTTAACATGCCCATAACACACAGAATCTGGGCCTTGGGCACTGGACTAGGCGCCATGCTGTCGAGAACATGGGGATAGACGACACTAGGCATGAGTTCCTTTTGGGCCATATACTTCATGATGTCGCCATTGGCTATGTACTGGTAGGCCCAGAAGAAGTTGGCGGCGGTCAACACGACGTAGAAGTGAGTGAACCAGCCGTGGGGCACAGGGATGAGGAGACCGGTGTACTTCAAGATGGCCCTGAAGATGGCGAGACCGCCAGAAACTTCATCGTCATCAAGAGTCGAGTCTTTTGAGCAAGCTGAAGGATCCTTCTTGGTGGTGGTGGACGGGCCAGGAGCGGCCTGTCGGGCTCCATAGCACATGAGCTGGTCCCGGAAGGACTTGGGGGCAGCATCGTTGGCAATGGCGCCGGCACCAAGGACAACGAAGAGGAACTGGCACCATTCCGAGGGCCGGATGGACGAGAGGAAGGTGGCAGACTCCATGATGAAGATGAGGAGACTGAGGTAATGGGATGAGAAATACTCGACAAAAGATGATATGAGCCGGACAGAAAGAAGAGAGTTGACAGTGTACGCAACCAATGGAATCTCTGATAAACAGAGGATGATGTCGTTGTAAGCAGAGAGAAAAATGTTATTTGATGAGAACTTTTTGGATGGAATGGACAAAGCAAGTTGGGAGATGCCAGTCTTTATAGTCGTGGTCATTTCACCGCCAACAGACCGGTAGACCTCGTCAAAAACAGCCATGGCTATATAATTAATAAAATCACTATATTTACAATGTGCAGTGATTCCAGTTCCAAGCTCGAATCACTGCCAAGATAATATTATGACCAGGCCCTTTCGCCTGTTCCCCCGCCCGTCCACAGGTGGAACAAGACTAAAGGAGCGCACGAGAGACCCCGCCGACCGACGTACTGGGGTAGCGTTAATGTTGAAGCAGTGGCCGCCAAGGGCCTTTCTAGAAAGGTGATATGGGAAACGGACGATGGAGGCCTGTGGTTGGCGGCGGCAGCGGGGGCGGAAGAGACGGGGGTGTGTTTGTGTTTGTGCGTGTTGTATGGGTGTGAGTGGAGAAGGAGAGGGTGTATGTGAGATGTGTGTGTATATATATGATTGAGGATTCCTATGATGAAGGTGGGGAAAAAGGAAATAAAAGCGATGGGATTTCTGGGGAAGGACGGATGGCGTGGTGATGGAAGACAAGATGTGGAACAAGTAAAGAAAAAGAAAGAAAAAAAATCCGAGGTCGATAATATGTTCGAGAGTTTATCGTCTTGTTTTCTTGATTCTTTTCTCTCTTTAATATCTGTAGTCTTTTGTCAGTTGACTTAAATCAAAGAAAAACAATTGATAAAATAAAAGGTTGCATCAAACTTCTTCCAGATCTAGTGGGGAACAAAAAAAAGAACAAAGATTCCAAGTCTGTTCGCGCGGTCCTTATTGACCTTCTTCTGCCTCTTCTTTTTCTTCTTTTGTTAGCCTCGTCGGATCATTTCCCACCCCCTTGCCACATGTCCTGGTCCCTTTTCGGCCTCCGAGCGAACCCTCTATTATAGGTCTGTACATGTATAAAACACGGATATTTTATCAGTTCCTATGAGAGGGCGGAGGGTTGAAAAGGTCGCGATACCATAAAGCAATGGCTTCTCGCTCAACTCAAAAAAAAAGACAACTTGCCCAAATGTAGATAAAGAGACAGAGTTTCATTCAGCCTCCTATCACAGTCACATCCACAGCTTGTGATGACGTCGATATGTTGATTTATATACTGGATGATGTTCTTGTCCGACATTGTGACGTTTCACAAAGTGGTCGCGAATTTACTTCAGCCGCGGCTGGGTGGCAGAAAAAAATATAACAAAAATGGAAAGAGCATTTCGTGTGGAGTTTACTAATCGGGAAAAGTTCTTAAACAAACCCCTGTAACCCCTGTAACCACCATCTACATCATATGGTCAGTACTAGGGTTATACATTCCAGGCTTCCATTATCGTAACACTGTCTCCATTCACATACAGATAAAAAGACAATAAAGCCAAGCCGCTGGGACAGTTGCATTGCATTGAGGGATTATGACAAAAAAAGTCCCCAAAATGCGGTGACAGCAGACTAAAGAAGTCGGTCAAAGGCAGGTAAACATTCATTTTTACTCAAGTAGGAAAAATTGGTACCATGTGTCTTCATCACAGCAGCATTTTTCCCGCTCCAGAATGATTGGATATCTACATACGCTGGATGTAAATTGATACATTTATCTACTGAGAAATATGTACAAACACAAAAGCTCCCTGTTTTGCCCATTCGAACTACTAAGAAAACAATGTTAGCGGCAAGCCTGCTGAGCGAACCCACTAGGGGGACCATCCGGCCAAGATTGTAACAAGTATGCCTTGTCCCACACAATGTGGATCTTGATATCGACGTGTTTTGGTTGCGAGATTGAGTACGAGATAGTCCGAAAAAGAATGAAACAGATGGATCTGGACAATAATTACACACATATAAACTTGCACGATCCGGTAAATCTCGCAGATTGAAAAGGATCTAAAACATACTGTTAGATAGATGGAGACGATCTATGGGAAAGGCAAAGGGAACCAACATTTCTAGTTCAGGTGAATGGTGTCTAACGGGAAGGCGCCGGTGATTTGAGGGGATGATGGGCGGAGTG
The DNA here is from genome assembly GCA_030294605.1 of Ambrosiella beaveri. NCBI lineage: Eukaryota > Fungi > Ascomycota > Sordariomycetes > Microascales > Ceratocystidaceae > Ambrosiella > Ambrosiella beaveri. The sequence goes on from JARQWA010000036.1 coordinate 229,349, forward strand.
TATCGGGCTAGTGAGATTTTCGGCCGACAACCACATTTCTGTGTTCTTGTTATACATCCACGTATATAGTACACATATACTGTTTACTATGATTTTTGGATGCTCTAGTCTCTTAACTATCTGCCCACAAACGTACAATCCCACAACACAAGCAAAACAACCAGAGACGGGGGGGGGGAATCAAAAGACCTGAAACACACGGCCAACCCCTGATGTCATCATCGCTCACTTGATCAACGTTGACAAAGAAAAGAGCAACAGAAAGGAAAAAAATAATCTAGCCTCCGCACTGGACAATGGCACCCCTTGCTGAATAACGCGGAGATCTGTTTCGTCTTTGTCAATATCTTATGAAAAAAAAAAAAAAAAAATCTCGAGAGCTGAGCTGAAAACAGTGGCGGCTAAGAACGACGTGCTTTTATGGAACGCACTATATCGAAATAAAGGTTACAATCGAAGGACACTCGGGGCATCAACCATGGGACGAGGCAATATGTAGACAATCAGAGTTTGAGCGAGTTGTGTGGCTGACGGGAATTTCCGAATTGAGCTAAAGGGCTTGATATTGATTGGCTATATGTATACGAATGGAGGAGAACCATGGTTCAGTTTCGAGGGACAATGTCTTCCATGGTGATTCTATGAACAAGGACTATTGCAGGTGACATGTCAGGAAAACAAAAAAAAAACAGAAAAAAGAAAAAAGGGTTTGTCATGGGGACCTGTCGCCGTACTTTGGCGGTGCACAGAGATTTTGACATGGGGAAGGGGGGGCTTGTCAGTTACGAGTGGGGAGGATTGGATAAATTTTGATATAAATATATAAAAAGCGGTGATAATAGTGGATCTGGCGTGAGAATATTTTTTTTTGAGTGTACATAAAATATGATGAATGATTGTCGAGTCACAGACTTTGATTTTGGCATCATGTGAAGACTTGAAAAAAAGGAACAATGGAGACGGATCGTGCGAGTTGACAATTCGCTTGACAAACATGATGATGCCATGTCGTCCATGTCATTGTTTTCTTTCTGTCTTTTGCAGTAGCACACAACAAGTTCATGGCTCGCGGAATTTCCCTAGCGCTCATTGATATGCTTCCTAAAGATAACAAAACAATCACACTGAACTTACTGAACTTGCACTTTCTTCTAGTATCAATTACAGCAACGACGATAATGATCTTAATGGAACTCACGTATTACACAGCCATGCCGAGCCAATATCACGCCCTTCCATCTTCTCTCCTTCCCGTACAAGCCGGGCGCATGTCAGCGGTCAGTTAGAAAAGCCAGAAAGCTAACATGGGCGATTTACGCGGTGATCATCAATATATGCGTGTGTATACGGTGTAAATATATGGTGTCAATATGTGTGTCGGTGTGTGGATGTGAAACCACGAGACTAAGGAATGATGGAATGGTAATTGGCTGGGAATGGAAGGAGCGGAAGGCAGAGAGGGAAAAAGAAAGTGGGTTAATTTATGCACCGAATAGGAAACCACGGATTTTCTCGTCAAGTTGGCTTGAGTGTGGGTTTGTCGATTGGCGAGTTTGAAACAATTAAAAATATAGAGACAAAAAATACAATGGAAGGGTTAGGGTTAGGGTTAGGGTTAGGGTTAGGGTTAGGGTTAGGGTTAGGGTTA